>JAPHNG010000660.1:0-555000 GCA_027405835.1 Asclepias syriaca
CAAATGAAAAATTAACGAAGGCCTATTTCGGCCAAGAAAATCAAAACATCATTTTAATAATCAACTCATGAATTCATTGACACAGTAATATTTGACAAGTTTCAAGTTCCTCTGACGTCCAATTTCGTACTTTACCATCAATTTTGGGTTTCCTTAACCGATTATGGTGAGAAGGGGAAGGAGTTTCCGAGAAAGTCTTCCATTGAAAATACTGTGCTCAATTTTTAACGTTGTTAGAAATGCCTAGAGATTTCATTAGAAAAGCGTACTCATAAGCCGTTTCCTCACAATGACCAAATCGTCCACCTTCACTAAAATGTCCTCTATCCATGTTGCTCCTCAAAATGACCGAGGAAGAACAGGTAGGACATGCAATATCACGAATCCGTGCCACCCACTTAGCCGCTTCCCAAACGCCAACCCTGAAGCATATAGGTGTCATATAGTCAGTTGAAATCAGAAAGGAATGTGTTAGGTTCGACAATTAGACTGACTAGATTTGATTCAGCATGTACCTAAAGGAGGCATGTGCATAAGCATGAAACTGGAAAAAGGAAGTCTAAGATGCAGATTACCGTGAGTCATTGAATGAGGATGTAACAAGCATTGCAGGACAGCAGACACCTTCAGCAATATTATCATAAGGTGAATACTTCAGAATATTGTGGAGTTCCGACTCTATCTGAGGATTTCCAAACTCTTCATAGTCCAATACAGTGAGGCAAATTTGGATTCAACAATGTGTTACATACGTCTAGAAAAGGAACCTGGAAAATTGAAATTCAAAAATATAAACATTGGGTATGACAACATTGTGTATTTGCTAAGTTGTTATTTTTTCTTTTCTTTTTTTTAATCTTTATAACAGGCGACAAGAGGTGGAGAAGGTACTAGATACATAACTTTTCTGATTACTATGTTTTGGCCATTATCTTCATTGGGTGCAAGAAAAATTCTTCAGCAAATGGTAAGGTAAGGGTCTATGAACATTCTTTACCCATCCCAGGATGAACAAAATAAAATTGAGACATCAATGAAACTGCAATAAACAGCAACATCATCAAATTAAAAGGCTTCTTGTCCTGTACCAAACCTTTAAGATCGCAGCTTGAAATAGATGAGGACACATATTGATGGCTGCACCCACAACAAGGCATCCTGCACTATGAGCAACAGTTGCAAGCTGTCGTTCATGAACATAACCCTCATCAACTAGGTACTTGCCACATGAAACAAAATCATAGATTGAATTCAACTTCTCCATTCCGCTTCCAGATCTATGCCAAGCAGGATCAGCACCAGCACCACCTCTGCAATCAGAAAAGCTGCCAGTCAACTGCAACAGAACATGGAGAAAATGTTTCTTTGAAGATGAGGAGAAATAAGATGTCATCAAATGTTCTTATGAGGCCAAACTGGTGCAGCAATGAGGGTGAAAGTACAAAAAAGAAAGAGAAATGATATTTTGTTTACGTTGTAAGTACACCCATTATTCACAAAACAGGCGAAGATTGAATCATCTCAGCCTCAATTAATAAAGCACTACTTCACCACATCTACAAACAGACAAGTAAAAGCAACACTATTTCTTAACCTGCCAATCAATTTTGGATTACAAACAAATTTATACAAATAATTACAGAATTGCACACAAATATAAACCAATAATTGGTTGCCCCCTCTAAATTTCTTGAAGTAATAGAACAGATAAATAAAATCTGCGTGGTTCCAGATCAGATCAGAAGACAAAAAGCAACCACAGTATGCCTAGTTGATTTAACATTTTGTAGCATTCTAGAAGACATTGACAAAGTTTAACAAATTGATTTTTCTAAAATGAACCTTCAATTTACTAGAATCAAAATACTAGTAATCAAGAAATCAGATTGCTCATCAGATTCACTTTTACATTTTAACTTCAAAAACATAAATAAATAAATCAAATGCCCCAAGTAGCTTGACAGCAAGGTCATTGTAACATAATAAAATACAACAGTTATTATATATTAATCAGAGATGGTGAATGGTTTCAGCATCTTCTATTCTATAAATCACTCCCTGCACTACTGAACACGTTACTTTACTAATTTTATGTTCACTTGCACATGTCTTCCCATTTAATACTTTTGGAATCCATTAAAGACATGGCATGATTATCTTGAACACGACACTAAAATGGCATAAAAACATTAGTTGAAGGATCACAAACCACCGAAAACTCAGATACATCTTTTTTTTAGTAAAATGTTTTCCCTAAAGACCTTGTATTTAAATGTCATATCTTGCTGCTTACCTCACATCAGCAAATGCAATCACCCAACCACGATCAAGTAAGCTCAGGCAGTTTGAGCACCAGCTTTTGTCAAGAACTTCTCCATATGCTCCATAAACATGCAGAAGCCCAGGAGACTGACCCTCCTTATGTACTTTTTTCGAGCACAAGATAGTCAAGGGAACCCTGACACCATCATGAGAAATGGCTTCCTTTTTCTCACAACTGTAGGTGCTAGAAAATTCCACAACTTCTCGTGCTTCGTTTTGCTGACCACTCTTTTTGTCCTCAATTGGAGTGTCCAGAATCTCATCTGGGATCTTAATGTTCCCTGAACATTGAACTCTAGGATAAATATCAGTAACCACCTCTTGATGCACAATAGTACAAGATTTCCTTGAAATATCATAGTCAACAACAACATCAGGCATCTACATTTTGAAAAAGAAAACATGTCAGCTTTGCCAAGTTTTTTCCTTAAAACCCAAATAAAGTAAGAAACCATGAATGTCCAATGAAGGACTGTTGCAGAGGGAGAACAAGCAAGATACCAAACTGAAATGCATCCCTATTAATATTTAGGTATTCAAATTACAAGATATTAGAAAACATACCACTGGTGAAGAAAGTACAACGCGGTAGATGGAACTGGTAAAGTCGTGATTTGAACCAGGAGATATAGAACATATATTTGATGGCAGAGGGAAAACCCATGGATTGAGATCATCAATTCTCATGTCACTCTGCAAAATGCTCTATTAATTAAACCCTCTAAAAATAAAGGGGGGAAAATCAGTAAAGATAATGGTACCAAAGCAAAAGTACCTGTTTGCTGCAAGGAAAATTAAAAAAGAAAAAATCATACCTATTACAGCTACCAATAATTTAAGATCCACCCACAATTAAGGAAAGAAAATTAATCTAGGACATATAAGTATCATAAGATTTAACCATTGTAAGAATGGTCCTAGCTCCAATGAGGCTAGAAAATTCTCCATTTTTAAAGATCTCAAAGTGATTGAAAATAACAATACAGTAGAAACTCTAAAGAGAAAATAAATCAACTAGATCTTAAAGCAGAAGATTGACATAATCATAAGAAAATATTACAAAGTAATTGAAAATAATCAACTGAAAAAAAAGATAGATAAAGAAATCATCTGGTTAATTCTTTCAGAATTCATCCAGCTGTTGCATTACACCATATTTATAGCTCGCACCATTAGGTTTATCATATATTAGCCATTCAGATGATTTAGAAAATATACCTTGCAGTTAGAAGGGAAAGGAAGATCAATTGAACATATAGCTGAAGTCCCATCTCTGTTAAGGAATAACACCAGGTGCTCATTGAAGATGTCCATGTCTAGCAAGCACATGTTTTCACTTGGAAGGAAGACATTCTATGCATAAGGCAAAACAAAAAGGTAGTTTAGGACAAGCAATAAAAGTTATAACACATGTAAACAACATGCAAAATCCTTGCATAAAGTCAAGCAAGCATATAGCATCTGTGGAATTTCCTAATTTCTAAGAATGAAAACTTTTGCTAAGATACAAAATCCTTGCCTAAAGTAAAGCAAACATATAGCATCTATGAAATTTCCTAATTTCTAAGAATGGCAGCTCTTGTTTCCAATCATCAGAAAACAGTTGCAGGCTATAGCTGCAGGACAATTATTTGCATGCCTGTCTATATATTGGAAGGAGCATCAAATATTGAAAGTGATGTCAAAGAAATAAATGAACATTACCTGAAAAACAATTGATTGTGAATCCTCAGCTCTGCATATACCTAGGTAATAATTTGCATTCCCAGATGGTTCATCTTTGCTCATAGGGGCATTAGTGAGAACATAGAATAAGCCGTGATGATGTTCTAGAAAATACTGCACCCCAGACTCACGTTTACGAAATCTTTTGATCCCTGAATGAGGTTTAATTGCATTTATGATATAAACCTGCAATGTGATGAAAAGGAAACATATGAGCAGAAGCTTGCAGTTCTCAATAAAAAGATAATATACTGAATGTGAAACAATTAAGTCTGTTCCTCAGATGAAGTCCTCGAGCTAGAATTCACGGTTATAAACTTGCCATCCTTTGTGCTCGTGATATCCACACAGAAACTCGAATCCTTTTCTACAAATAATGGGGTATTGTCGACAGATTCAGATCCCAATTTCAGGCACTGTACCCTGGCCAACTAAAATATAAGTAAAAATCTACAAGTTTGATAAGTTAAAGGCTCAAGAAAGATATACAGAGAATTTGCCTGTAGGGCCGTTGGTTTTGGTCACATAGAGTATAGAACAGAGTTTGACCATCTTGAGCCCATGCCAAGCTAACAACTGACTCAACTCTGTAATCTGGAATTGTCCTGTTCTTCTTAAGATCCTTGATCTGAAGTATAAAATTTTCACTTCCAGTAATATCAAGTGTATATGCTAGAAAGTTGTGGTCGGGTGATACTCGACATGTACCCACATGAACATATCCTACAAGAATGTAGAGTAAAAAGGGAAATAAATTCAGTATGAATAAGTCATTTTAAAGACAGTAGAATATTTCAACAATAGTGAGACAACAGAAATTCAAAGATGCTTCAAGAGAGACCTGTGAACTTGTTTGCACCAAAACTTTCTAGTAATTTCTTTGCACTCTTGTTAATATGTTTATAAATAATACTTGTTTCATACGCTCATACAACATGGAAAAGTAACAGTTTTTGCAAATTTATTGGAAAGTAAACACAAAGCATCATCCATAAAATAAATATAAAGCAGGCCTCTTTCATGCTTTCAAATATCAATGAACAAGTACATTTTCCAGAAAAAATGAAAATGAAAAAAGAGATGTTTCTCCCAAAGTTGAGTTCACCAATATAGCGTATGAGTAATACTCAAGAATATACCTAGAAACATTTCTAAGAGACAAGCCATTGAATAAAAAATGAAACTTTAATTAGCAGAATTATGAAATCCTTTCAGCTGTCTGATACGAAAATTTAAGGAAGAAAGGCTGGGCAAGAATAATTCATATTTGGAAGTTTAAGCATACATACCATGTTGCTGCGCAATTGCATTCCAATCAAGTAAAATTTCCTCCATTGATTCTGCTGTCATACAGTCAACTATTTTCTTTATCCATCCTTTACCTTCATTAAATAATTTCCTACCCAACATTGGGTACTCCTTCCCTTCTGGAATGTGTTGGTAGTACAACCTGGAAAGTGCCAACAGTAAACGAAGTCACTCTACTCATAGCCATGCCAACATTGGTATCTCTCCAACAATTATTGATTGATAGACACAAAGTATCGTCTTAACTACACATAGTTGAACTCTTACAACAAGCAGAAAGTACTCAAGCTTGGATCATTGTGCAGATTTTCAAGTAAAATTCAAACTTTATACAGTATTCAAATTAATCAATCATATAAATAGAATAATAATAACCATTTAGGCTCCTTCAACTTTAAATTCACACAGTAAATACATCACAATGAACTCTGCATTTTTCTTGATTTTGAGCATTTGAGGCAGAAAACATAAAACACTGCCTTTCCACAATCAAAAGATTTCATGCATATAGAGCAGCAAATTTGAATACACCTACACATATGAAAATGAATATACATGAAAATAGGCATACCAAGGTCCCCAGCGTTCTGGAGGAGTAGAAATCTTGGCCGGCATTCTACCAAGCATTTCAAAGTAAAGGGCTCTCTGAAGTTCACTGGTGTCCTTCATAAAAGCATCAGCGTAAGAGTTCTCATGCTGAAGATATCTGATGAAATCTGGATCATTCACATTGGACATCCAATAGTAAGGGTCTTGCCACGACATTCCATGAGCAAATACAGTGAAAGGGACTTTCTTAGCAACTGGTGGAGAATCGGATGGCCCGATAAAGTTGCGCTTTGTACAGAGGGTGGAGAATGGAAGAGAGAAAGAGGATAATGTAGAGAGTGAGTTGAAGGTGAATGCTAAACGAGCCTTTCTGGTTATGTTCTTGGTGGCCGAGAGGAACGCAGTAGAAGCCATGAATTTAGAGAGGAAAAATGAAAAGGTTTGGGAGTTTAGGACTTAAAGGTTTCGCAGAGCGTAGCATTCATTTATAAGCAAGGTTAACTAAACATTGGATAGAGAGAACATCAAAACCTTGGAATAATAATAAAACACACCATAAGATATTTAAAATTATGGAAAATAATTTCTTTTTGCTGCATATGATTTCAACAGCGGTCCAATACAGAGCACCACTGCACTGCACTGCTATGCAGCAAACCTGGATCAAGAAGTCTGTAGATGTTTTTTAAACACCCAGAATCAAAAAGGGAAAAGATAAGGAGAATTTTTCAGTGGCATTTCATTTTGTTATTTTGGGATCGACAGAAAGGGAAAAGAAGCCAAATTGCAGCAGTCAGGCACGTCGATGACCATGATGAAGGCAAACAAAAGAGAGGGAGTGCGGCGTTGTGCTGTAGTTTGCTGCATTTGCCCCAACTCTAGGTAACTTTAGATGTAGAAAGACAATATTACCCTTTTGCAACAAAATTTCCCTTCTAAATTCTAATTGAATTTTTTTCCCCACACTAATTGATTTATACATCAAAGATAGATGATTTACAAGAATGAAAATGTTATGAATAATAATTTAAAATATTTCGTATGTTCGTAAAAAATAATCAAATTATATAAGTGTATGTTATTTAATATATATCAAAAAATATCAAAAAAGTAAGTGTATGTTATTTAATATATATCTCGGTATGCCAAAATTCTCGATGAAGTAAACTTAAAAACAGGTGATACATTCATGCGAACCCATGTGACCTAAATCCCCACTTCTACCTATGCTTTCCATTTTACCATTTTCTAAACTCAAATCTTTCATTGATCAACGTCATTTGTGTCCGGAATATATGAATATATGCGTGTACAACATTGTTTGAAATGTGGGAGAACACGAAACGAAATATTGATGTTTTGAAACCAACAAAAGAAAACCATTTAATTACTAAGAAGTAAGAACATAGAAACAAAGCCAGTACTACAAGAGCTTAAGTTAGTGTAACAAAAGGTTCGGATTTTCTGCCTATGTAATGTAATGTCGGCCATAATAAAGCTAAAAGACAACAAGTCATCTCCTCCCTATTCTTTTTCCCCCTTAATTACAACAAAACATTGTGTCTTTAACAAAATTGTTTCCACAAAGCTTCTTAATTTGTGCTATTTCCACAGACATATTTATATATTATCATAAGAAGTTCAATTAATCACCCGATTCCCATGCATGCATGTTTCATGGAGCAACTACTGGGGTGAACTTGTTGTGTATTGGTCGTCTTCTTTTCACATGGGAATAATCCATGCTGAAGAATTGTGAACTGCCGGCCCCTTCCTTCCATTCTTGCCATGTCCCTTTCTTTGCATGCACCAAATCTTCTTTTTTCTGATGGAATTTGCCTGGACATAGGAAGATAAACTAATGTCATCCAAGAAAAAACATGATATGAATTTATAATACGAACAGATTCTCCGAAACTATTGTTTAATGAAACATTATTATTTAGTACTGTTTGCGCATATACCTTAATCAAGCGATGGCATATATATCAAAATTTACATTACAACCTTAATCAGCCACAAACAAGGGTTCGTATCTAGCTTTTTCCCTTGCCAATGACGAATTTTGGAAAGTTCTTTTTTAGTGTTAGTTTTGGGGATTTGGAACGGTGCAATCTTCGTATAATTAAGTACTAAAGATTAAAATACCATATAATCAGCTACCATCAAATTAAATTAAAAGGTAGAGAGATATACATACTTTGCAGGTAAGTTATATCTCCATTAATATTGTTAACATCCCTAAACAGGAAAACTGAAAACAAAAGGCTGACATAAAACCATTAAGAAAGCATACGAGAAAAAAATATCACTTATATTCACATTACGTATAGCAGCAGTCATTATTGATTAATATATGTTCTTGCTTTTCCTTATAAGCGAGAGAGAAAAAAAAATATATTATTAGCTACTTTGCATGAAAAATACGTTTGATTAATTAATTTGTTCGTAAAGCTTCTTAAAAATAAGCAATTACATACGTTGACAAAATATAAAGGTGTTTTTAACTGCAGAACAACATTAATATCCACATTGAGAACATAATAATATATAAAAGATCGAATTAATATAAATACTAAGCATCTTGTAATGAAGTTTATTAGACACTAGTTAAAAGGAGAAACTTTATTATATGCAAGTACCAGATACGAATGTTCCTTTCTGATTATTCTGCTGCACATGAGTATTACTCCTAGGTTCAACTGATTTCACCTGTTTAAAAAAACACAAAGGACTTAGTACTACTGAACATGAAGGTAGCAAATTAACAATAACAATGTCAAATTTCAAACGAATCACATTATACATTTGCATCTTCCATAACCTTCCTGTTGAACTTCCTTGGCAGTAAGGTAACCTGCAACTCGTGATCTGCTACAAGAGCAAATTTTTTCAACATTGTGAAATGAACAAGAGAACCATGTGGGATCGGAGGTGGCTATCTTGCGCTATATAGCTAGCTCAAGCAATGCACAAAAACAAAGGGAAGTGATTTTTACCTTGTTGTTCAGGTGAGTACTTCACCAGAATCTGCTGAGAATTTGCACAAGTTGGAAGGATAAAGGAGAGTATAACGGTAAGTAGTGTGAGGATTTGGAACAACTCCATAGCTAAAGAACTTCAACCAACAAGCAGTGGGGTGATTTCATTTTGCAAGTAAAACTTATATATATAAGGATTTATATATAGGAGATAAGGAAGTTTAGTCTAATGTCTACATAGGAAAAGAAAAACAAAGAGAATAGGGACATATAAGAAAACAAACACAGAGCACAAAATGTAGAGTTCCAAAAAGGGAGAACAAGGAAAAACCCATATTGTCGTACCGCATTTTTTATAGGAACCTTCGCAACATTTGGTGTTTTTTAAAAGCATACTTTGGTCATTTATAACCTAAAAACCTCAATTGTTAGCTAAAATAAAAGATAAAGAATTTAATTAGCTAGCTAAAGTATAAATTAGAGGTGATTTAGAGCGAAAATGTCTTTACATGTGTCCAAAAGGCCAAAAAGCTATATATTAATGGAGAGACTACATTGCTAGTATATATAGCTTAAGGAACAAGATGATAATGAAGAATTGGATCGAGGTTTAATTGAAGATAGTCTCCAAGAAAATCCCCGAGGATGAAGTTAGAGATGGGTGATATTAGATGAGAGGAAGTCAAGAGAGAGAGGTCAAAGATAAAAATGGTGTACTTCATATTGTTTATAATGAATGTTACCTCTCTCGCTCTCTCTCTATTGTTTATATATTCTCATACATACTACTTACTTACTATTGAAAAAGTGAATTTAAAAATTTTATCTCGTGCATCCCGTGTTCTACTTGTAAATGTAGCCATTATTAGATGAGACATGCGGACCGTCTCTTCTAAGGGGTGAGGTCCAAGTTGACCAACTTACTAACAAAAGTTTGAGTCTGTTTAAATGAGTTATTGTGGCTATTTGATAATGTTTTCTATTCACTCTTCTTTCTTTTTTAACTCAACTATTCCCTCTTGTAAACACTTAGTAAGACAGATAGCTAATTATAATTGACATGTAAAGAATTTATTATCATTTTCAGTCTCATCCAATCATATTGGCAATTTATATATAGAAATAAGTTAAAAAGATTTAACTAGAAAAAGGGATATCCTATCACCTTTGCTTATTGTGAGCTAATATTGCTAAAATCTTTGAGTGCTACTTTCTTTTTTTTTGGACATTAACTCTATTCATGACCTTTAATTTTACAATAATAGGACCATGTAATGGTAGCAAATAATTTTAGTCAAAGACACTCGATTGTAAAGGCATTGCAATAGTAAGAGCCGTGAAAGGAGGCTAATATGATTTAATGTTGACGTTTATCCTAATTAATGGCAAAGGGATATAAACTTTTGCAATAATTGAAAGTGGTTTCATCAAAAGGGTTGGGAAGCTATAAGTAGAAATTATTAAGACTCATTAAAAATTTCATAATTTAATCAAACTCGAAATTATTTTTATAGTGATCGGTAAAATTTGAGCTCATCTTACAGAGATTTTAGAGAAGTGCTAACTCTGTTAGCACATATTTACAATGGATCGTTGAGCACTACATGTGGTGAAGTCACGAGTAAGATCCCCCTAAATCTCTTGTGGATGGGATAAAATATCATAATTTTAAAAACATTGGATGCACTTTTCTAGGTAAGAAAAAGTCGGTCGAGCATTCAACGAATTTTGTTACTATCGAAGCTTTCACGCATTTTTAAGATATCGTCACCTCAACTTTGTTACTCTTTCATTTAATCCTCGAGAAACTTCCAAATTTTCTTTTAAATTAACAAATTAAAATTTATTTTTATTTTAATATAAAGAGAAGTAAATTAATAAGAAACAACATTATAACGTATAATAAATTCTCGAACATCTCCTTAAAAATATTATACATTGAAATCTAACTCATAAGAATAAAATGAAATCGTGACTAATTTTTGCATTATCAACCATAAATACTCGGTTAAATAATAATAATATGTGCAAAAGATTTTTTTTTAAAAATAATTTAGTTTATACTGTATAATTTTATTTTTATTTGTAAATAATAATAAATATTAATTTAACCATATTATAATTTAGAACAGGGTACTAAAGAATGTCAACGCCCAGAAAGTAAAAGATACACAACGAAGTCAGATTATATTAGAACCAAGGGCACGGGCACAACGTAATTGAAATCCTTTATCATATATATATATATATATATGAAACATGAAGAGAACAATCTTTTACCCAGCACCACCAAGATTGTGATTAACCCTACCAATTTTAGGGAATCCTGTATACCATTCCTTATAACTAGAACAGAATGGAAATATAGAACAAAAAATGTTAAAATATCATCCACTTGAGTGCCAACTCAATGCACGATGCTTATAATCTACTGTAAATAAGATGCTCCAGACCTAAAGATAATATTGACATGTATAATAGCAGCAATCTTCAATGGATGACAAGTTTAAATTCATTTGATGTATATATACCTAAACTAAGGAGAGCATATTGGGGGTAGAGAAGCATTCAGAATCTACAGCAACAGAGGCCATGCCTCCAACCTCTGTGTTTCCGGAGATGTTTTGGGTCGGCCTTTTGCATTCTTACTGGACTGCTGTTCCATTCAGATTGTAAGCTGTTAAATACAAGAAGAAATTGTCAGAGGTTCTCCTGTGAAAGAGAGAAAATGAGAACAAGAAATGAGTCAAAACTACTTACACGGGAAAGGCAAAAGATCGGGTACTGGTTGTGCTGCTATCAGACCGAAGAGAGATGCTACCAGAATATGCTATTGGACCAGAGTATGTGATTAGACCAGATACAGGAGCAGATGCAGAGAAACTTGTCTCTCCTTCACCTCGCGGGAAATGATTGGACACTGAAAGATTATCTAAGTTCCCATTCTCATTATTAGCAGCAGCTGCACCTTGTTTAATAAAGTTTGAATCGGAATCAGAAGCAGAACCATACTCCTTTAGCTTCTCCTCGCTGCTGGCTAACTGAACTGGAGCAGGAACCGAGGGAACTTTAACTTTCTCAGTGTCTGCCTCATCAGCTTTGCTTGGAATACGTTCAACACCCCCGTTGATATTGCTGGTAGCTTCAGATTTTGAAGAATTGAAGTCAAAAGTAATTGACCCGCCTTCCACCTTACTGTTATAAGGCACATTACCAACGGGACCATCCTTTTTTAATTCTTCAGATGTAAAAGCCACAGCAAGGCTTTCTAAAATTGCCTCTATAGAAGGAACCTGCAGGACACAAATTTTTCAAAAGTGGATACACATTCAAAAACATATTGGTCGACTTTTATCATTTTAACCAGGCTGCCTCTTCCAGACACACGATCCATGTACAGATTTCTGAATTTGGTATTAAAAATAGCAAAATAGGCAGAACTAACCTCATCTACCTGTTGTGCATCCTTGTTCTCACTACATTTAGAAGATTCCAAAAGAGAGTCCGGTAGAATGAACTCTTCTGAGAGATGATCACTGCTTAAAGAAGATACGTTATCTGTGCCATCATCTTTTATCTTTTCATCTATCTGCGATAGGAAAATGCATCAGTAGCTATCCTTGCCAGTATTGTTTTTCTTTTAAGACTTTCACAATACTCCAGAATGAATGAATGAATGAATGATTGATATTTACCTTTTCAGTCTGAAATTGAATCGCAGAATTATGATTGATATCTTCTGGAGATGAAGTTTTGTAAGCATCTGGGATGAGCAATTCGATATCAGGACCACCTTTCATCGTCCCACTATCCACATCTTCATCAGAGTGTTGCAAAACAGAAGAGCCAGAATGATCATCCTTGTCATTTTCAGTCAAAATTTTGTCCTCCGTTGGTATCCCTTCATCCACACATATGTCCTTCACCAGCTGTATATTGATCTCTTTGAAGCAAACCGCAAACTCAGGCATCTCATATTCCACCACATCTTTGTCAGCAAAAGGATTCCAATTTGATTCAAAAGCTTGTTGAACATTAGTAGATGCCTCAGAATCTTTACACTCTTTCTCAATAGAAAATGTTAAATTGCCATCTATCATAGAGCCCAGGGTTTCATGTTCATCCTTCGTGTCAAATAAAAATGATTCTGTATCCTTCTCAAAACCATTCAGGTGATTTGAGCCATCCTCATCTCCCACCACCAGTGAACCTTCAGGTTCATTAGTTTTAGTGGAATTATCCAAAACAGAGGACTGGGGCAATGCAGTGCTCCAAAAATCCTGTCCATCTTGTGAACCAAAAGCTAAAGAACTGGGACTACCTCCACGGCCATTTCCATGAAATGGGTCACTTACTGAGAAAAACAAGGGTTCTGCCTTTCCCTCAGAGCTATTTGAATTACATAAGTCTCCAATCTGATTATCTGTCATAATCAACTTCGGTTTCTGTGTGTCAAAGGCACTGTTATGCCATGCAAAAGGTTCAGAATCATGCTTACAAACTAGAATTAAGAGAAAAAGATTTCACTATCCTAGAAAATTTAGTTCATGATGACTATTGAGGTCGAAAATGGTATCTAGCAGCTTTAATGATGCTACTATGATACAAGGTATTGTACAATGAATACAGACTTCCATAGTAACATCCATTTATGATTGGGAAAAAATTCTGTATCTTGATAACTACTGCAATTTAAATTCACCTTAGGAGCATCTGATATTCATGTTCCAGTTAATGTGAGAGAAATAATTAATTCTGGAGAAGCTAAAAGGTCAACCAATCATATACCTTCACAGGACTGACAGAAGCAACAATGCAAAGCCCAATAAAAGATATAACAGGCAAATTACCAGGTCTCATAGTTCACATCTGTTGGAATGGTTTGAAGAATTCGCAAAAGCTGTGGAGCAAACATCCACTGTCCAGACAAATAATACCCCAAAAAAAAACCTGCATATAAAAGTGAATCTAAGTTACTTTGTCACTCAAGCAACACCCGGAGGAGGAAGATCTTTAAAATATCAAGTGAGTAATTTCATTAAACTAATAAAATTATGAGACAACCATGTGATCCAAAAGTTTTCAAAATGAGGTGATAGAAAAATTGGAAACCTTGCATACAGATATAACCAGAAAAAAAAAAATAAAAAAAAAAAAAAAAAAAAAAAAAAATATATATATATATATATATTATAGAGATTCAATACCATAAGTAATAATCACTGGAAATGACCTAAGAATAAGGGGAGCAAAAAATGGAGCAACAATTTACTCGAACCTAGGGATTTTGTATCACGAAAAGTAAACTTGCATCAAATGAGAGTTAAAAATGCTCCCCCCCACGTAATACTAAAAGAACTTTTTCTGTGTGTATATCTGAAATCACATGTATCGAGGGAGCTACAGAATGAAGAAAGAATGGATTATAAAATCTGCATCCACAACACAGCTTTAGTAAGTTAAAGCAGATTACTGCTCCTGAAACTCAATCACTAATTTCCTGATCATCGAGATAAACAAGACAAAAGATAACACAAGGACAGCCATGTATGCAAATAAAGCAAAATATGCAGAAATTTCCACATTTTCACTTCAAATGCTTCCTTAAATCTAAAATCCATTAACTCATCCAGGAACTCGTCTTAACACTCACAACTTTTGCTTCCCCAGAAATGTCCTAAAATTGCAAAGGATTATGCTCATATAAAATAAAATAAAAAACAATATTATTCTGTTGAGTAAAATAAGGATGTGGGAATCTCAATTTTGTCCAGAGAAAAAAGAAACGGACAAAAAAGGCCACAACTTTCCAGGAATTTACACAAAACTAACCTTCAACGTCCAAAATATTACCCCACCTCTAAAGTCAATCCGCATCCCACATTCTCCCAACACTTGTTTTGTCTTTTAGTTCCCTGTTCTTCGATAGATCTAACTCATTCCCGTTGTACTAATCAAATAGTAAAGTACCTTAAACCCGCAAAAATGGCCTTCCAGAATTTTACTATTATTATTGAATCTCGAAGAAACCCAGATAGTAATCTGACAGATTTTCCTCGAATCCCAATAAAAAAGGAGAATTCTTTAGTTTATAAAAAAAAAATTAAAAAGCGTGAAAATTCAAAAAATAAACAACAACAACAACAACAAATAAAGGACCCCAGAAGAATACAGGAATTTTTTTTTTTTTTTTATAAAAAATAAATTGAAGTTCATGTACCTGTTTAATCGATTGCCCAAACTGGGTGTTCTTCTCTTTTATATGCTGGAACAGAACAATATTTGCACTTCCCTGCAGAGAAAAATATAAATAAAAGGTAAGGATCGTTAATAGAATGGCGAAGAGAAAATTTTCTCAATTAAAAAAATAAAAAAAATAAATAAGAACCCAGTGCCCCAAAAATACTGAATGTTACCAAATAAAGAAAAATTATTAAAAAAGATATCACAGAAACAGATCAAACTAAACAGTGATAACAAATAACAAATAAATCAATCAATCAAGACTCAGGATCCAAAATCCTCAGACCGCACCAACCCAACAAAGGCAAATAAACATAGAGAAAACCTCATATATATATATACATATACAGTCACCATATAAGGCTCAAGAGTTGGTGTGAGAAGAATGGGAGAGACCTGGGGTTATCCAGCAGTAGTATGGTTGAAGAAGAAAGAATCATAAAGCGAAGAAAATTCTGAAATAAAAACACAAGTAGTATGTATAATACAAATGACCGTCGAGAAAGAGGAGAGAATTCTAGAGAGGGAGAGAGAGAGTTGGATACAAAATGTTAAGACTGCTGTATTAGAGGGTGTACTTTTCCTATGTAGAGTAGTTCTGTAGTTGTACTCAATAGCAAACGTGAAAATGGAAAGAAACACAACAAATTTTCCTCACACCCCTTAAATACTGCCCATCAAAAGGTCAACTCTTTCAACACCTTTCTTTTCCTCTCTTCTCCTCTCAATACTCCTATGTGGTCATTGATTGACATTACATGGTACACATAAACTTGAATATATATAAATACGTATATATATAGAGAGAGAGACAGATAGACAGACAGAGAGAAAACAGAGAAGGTTGGTGGTGGAATAGAGATGGAGATGGCCGCGAGTGGGCTGAGGTTATACCTTTAAGTGTACAGAGCAAACTGGAGCGCACGAAGCTACCTAAACAATTAATGTTGTGCAAGAGAAGCAGTTTTAAAGGCATTAATTATGTGGTCTACACTTCAACATTTAACAATATATATTATATATATACATATTCATTCTTTTTAAATTTTATGTGTCCAAATTTGATCATGTATTTGGAAAAAAAATAATTCTATATATATTTTTACTTATTGAAAATTAAAATTTTAAAATATATTAATTACAATATTAATATTTAATTATAAATATAATGAAAAAAAAACCGTAACTCAATTTAAGCCTAAAAAAAAAAGAAATCAAAGTTTGAACTTCTTTTCAAATATTTATATATATTCAATTTTAAAGTATAAGAATAAATATAAAAAAATTAAATTTAGTTATAATAATAAATACAAAATTTTAATCAATTTATAACACCGTTGGGAAATAACTGAAGCGAAACAAGCAAAGAAACACTGATTTTTGAGATTCACTTATAATCTCACTTTGGATCAAGGATGGGGAACTTTGGGAATATATACAAAGGTATGAGATTTCATAAAGTGAGAAATTTGTATTGATTGGGAAGGCAGAAGAGTGGGAAAGTCTGACAATGGAATTATGGAAAAGGAAGGCTGACTATGCCAAAACGGAGGCCATTTGGGGACAAGAGGGGGAGTCAAAGGTTCGTTTGGATGTGAGTTGTTTTATTTTTATTTTTATAAGCTGATGTTTGGGGACCTAACAGAACAATACTTCAGAAAAAAACAGTAATGTGCGTAATGTGAGGTGCGACAGCTTTTCGCAACTTCGTCATATATATATATATATACACACTTTGGGATTAAACAAACAAAACTTGCATTTTTATACCAATTTTTCCTTCTTTTTTTTTTTTTCTTTCTTTGGAAGAATTATGTTGGATAAAACCTCTACAAAAAATTATAATATGCGGTTAAAATTTTATTTCTCTAGCACAAGTTGTTATGTGATAAAAATTACACATTATGAGAGATTCTCTCTCTCAAAGAGTTTTAGCTATTAGTAGAAGTGCTACAAGAATTTCATAGACAATAACAATGGACAATGGACGATGTTTTCATGTTATTTGACGTGTTTCAAATTGTTGAAAGAGGATTTGGCAACTGAGTGATGGAAGTTACGATAATCCACCTATATATTTGTTTCCCTTTTGATATCTCCAGCTCTGTTAAACTCTACATGTTGCGGCATTTGACTCTTTATCATTTGACTCATTTACCAAAAAAAAAAAAAAAAAACTAAATTGAACTTTCAAATAAAAAATTAATAGTCATAATCTACTTTATTTTAAATTTTAAATGAGTTTTTATTTTATATGTTGTTATATAATAACATATTATATGCTATGTTACACAAAATGCTCATGTAAGTTGAGGAAATGACTTCTTTGGGACATTGGAGTATGTATCATTTTCTGGAAATTACCTGATTTTGCCAATGAATGCTGAATATACATACAGATGAACGATCAAAGGTCTACTTTTGATTTGATCCTTTTGTTTGTTTCTGGCAAATTTCATGTATTGAGATGCTTACTTGGAAACAAAAGGATCTTCCCATGGCAAAGCATATCCTACTAACAGAATGCTTACCTAGATATTCTCTGTAAAGCAAATTTCACAATATAGGATGAGCAGAACATGAGTTGTTTAGTTCATCTTCCACAATGCGAAGTTGAAGCTCAAGAATAAGAGAGAATGTCATTACACAAATTTCAAACTCAAAGACTTGTAGCAGTTCACATTTCATATTATATATATTCAGAATACTACACTTCTTAGTCAAAACTACTACAAATTATGCTCCAAAAACTACATATGCTTGTCAAGGCCTCCTCTAGGAACATGAACAGCCAGAACTGCATATGTTGCCTACCAAAAATTCACCATACACAACCCTCTCAACTCACTGCCCAGGGTTGGCAAACAATAAAACTTATGAGCCTGAAAACAAAATTTTGCTCTGCAGCGTAAAACTTTTAGCTGAAATCACCGGGCTTCCCTATTTTTATATTTTGTTCACCTAGAAATTGAATAATCGCATTCTTTTGCCAAGACTTGAAGCTCCTGCAGGAAGAAAATTGGCTTACGTTGGACTTATTTTGCTTATACAACCCATATATATATAGCTGGAAGCAATCTCTAATCTCACATCCATCCGTCCTCCATGCAGGGAGTATAGGGTTTGAGAGTTAAAGAGAGAAGAGAAAAAAAAAAATTGACCACCCTCTGAGGATCTTATTTTACAAGAAGTAAAGCTGAGTTATATCATGGTGCCATTGAAAAATTGAATATTGCCCAGAACTACTTACTTTTGATCAAGATGTGCCAAAATTTCCCCACCAGGAAAAGCTGCCTGGGTCGCTTCATAAGCAACATTGATGGCTTGTCGCCAGGTCCCACCTACAGCAGCACTAAGTTTGTCTTTCATTTGACCAGGATCTTCCATTGGCAGTGCATATCCTGATAGCAGATGACCCACCTGACAACGCTCTTTACTGCAGTTTTGTGATGCAAGATTAACAGAATATGTAGTAATCTCCTCTATAAAAGGTTTAGTTTTCCAATTTTAAAAAGTTAACTAGTTCTGACAAGTCACCACCCTAGAAATTTACTTCCTCAATAGAAATTACAATAAAGGTGAAAATATATTGCAAGTGGAGTAATAACTTTGAGATAACATTCCATAAAGATATGAAAGGAGAGAAAAAAAAAACTTGTCTGTAGAGCCCAAGTTGTTAT
The DNA here is from genome assembly GCA_027405835.1 of Asclepias syriaca. Lineage (NCBI taxonomy): Eukaryota > Viridiplantae > Streptophyta > Magnoliopsida > Gentianales > Apocynaceae > Asclepias > Asclepias syriaca. Next base: position 18,809 of record JAPHNG010000660.1, read on the forward strand.
CTGACTTCTTTAGTTACTTTAATGTTCAAAGGAAACAGTATGAATAAACACTACTAGACATTTCTCATGACAGAAGACCAGTTAAGAACCAACTGCTATGCCCAAACTGCGGAACCATCATGCAAACATAACCCTTATAGGATAAAATCAAAGAATCTATATACATTTGAAAAGACTGTTCTAAAGTTAGCGAAAGAGGGGCAAATATAAACAAATTTCAATTACAAAAGAAGGATATAAAATGAGGTGGAAGGGTAGGGCTTACTTGATTACATCCATATGCCGTGGTACATAATGCCCTCCACCAAGCCCAAGAAGGACCTTTTTGTTAGTTGCACTGGAAAATGATGAATCAGTTATGTGTAAAGAAACACACTGGGAGTGTCTGAAAGCTAAGTAAAGCAGTAGACAGGTGGCAGGATTACAGAAGGTACTGCAGATTGAATATACCTGTTCCATTCTCCAACAGGAGTACCTTCTCCAAATCCAAGTCCTTCCCAAATTAACTTCATACAGAGAAACATAGTTCATAAGATATAACTCAAACTGCCAAATATACCTTTTGCAATTGTACAAATGCATTCACAATTTCCAGACATGAGGCTCAGACCAAAAGGAAATGAATGAAAATACATCACTGGAAAAAGTACATATCATAAATGAGGTTTTTATTTTTTCCTCTTTTCTTATTTATTTATTAAATTTTTTTTTCCCTTTTTTATGTCTGTGTGTGGGAGGTATGGGGAATCAATAAGTTAATAAAGAAAAATAATATGGGTTAATTGTAACTAATGTATCTGAATATACCAGAAGCATATGGAAAGAAAAGATCTAAACTGGAAGAATAGATTTGTTGTGTCCTGGAAGGTAATGCTTGAGAACTAAAACCTCAATAGACAATAAAGGAAATAAGTATTGCACTGAAAGGTAAGCAGCAGAACATAAATTAAACTCACTTGGGCAACAACATGAGCTGCATCATCTCTACCCCAGTGCTCTTCTGTACTACCTATACTAACAAAAGATAATTAGTTAATGAAATATATAAAAGTTAGCATTTTGGAGAAAAGAATAACTAAATTGATTATCAGATGAAAGCAGCAAAGAGAAAAATATGCTTAAAAAGGAAGAGAGGGGAAGGGACATTTCTAGTAATCATGCCATCACTCTACAACTCAACCTCCTACCAAAAGGCACAGTCAATTATAAAAAGTACAAGATACATCAGTAGCATATCTTCTTCATATGGAGGTTAACGTGTTATCAAGTTTGCAAGTATAAAGATCAAATATTTTATCAACATGTGATTAATGATTATCTATAAAGAAAGAATCTCTTCATTACCCCTTTTCTCCTTGGAATGAGGATATGGAGCAGGGTTAGGGAGAGCCCAACAAAGCAACATTTATTTTTTTATTTTACTGGAGGAATTATGGATAAAATTCTGGGCTATGAACTGGTTAAAGCTTTACTGCCTCATCATTAGGTGGACAACTAATGGCAGGGTTGTGAATCAGATGAACAAATAATATTGTAAGATTAGAAAAAGAATAAGTCATCAAGTGATTTCCAAAGAGAGTCATGTATGAAAATAAGATGACACTAATTAACGAAACTGAGAAACATAAGAAAGACCTAGAGAAATGACAATAATCACTTATCACATTTCTAAAATAAGTATTCAAGAAAGTACATAGAAGTATTTTAATTTTAATTTTTTTTTAAAGTAAAATTCTCAATAAAATGCAAAAGTTGCTGCTTCCTTCCATAACATGTAACTAGAATTTTCTTTTTCTTTTTCTTTTGCCACTAAACCTACTCAAGTATAGTTAGGAATCTATAAAAGGTTTTCAATACGTATTGAGAGAGTTAGGCGCACAAGGACTAAAGTAATGTAATAGAATTTTCCAACATTAGAAACAAAAGGAAAAAAAAAAAAAAGGATGAAACCTGAACATACCGATCTCAATAAACATTGTAGGTTTACAAGTCAAAGGTCCATGATGAGTAGCCTCAAACGTAATCTAGATTAACCAGAGGAAAAAGGAAAAAGATTTTTAGTTACATTACAAAGTTGCAAACTTGCAATTGCAAATCCCATTAAAATAATCAGGTCAAAGTGAACATGTATTAATATGATCAGCATAATTCTTTCATCATGCATAAAACATTTTGTAGGGCTAGACTTAAAACTAACATCAATTATGAAAAGGTTCAGCTTGAAAATTTGATCAAAGCTTCAAATTCTAATTATAGTTCCTATAGAAGTGAAATATTACACGACCTCAAATTCAGGAACAAGATTGTGGGCAGTAGCAATTTTCTTCAAAAGAAACAGCCACGATCCCATCCTAGGATTTGGTGGCCCTGCCCACCCAGGCTTCCCTCCTTGGGGTGGTATATCTCCATCTTTCAAATGTGGTATTCCTGAAGAAAGAGAAAAGTATACAAACATTAAAAAAAAAAAAAAAAAGAGATGACTTTAGAAACTATGTAAATGACCCTACAACATGGGCACACCTCAATTAATCAGAATTTTAAATATATAAACATATATGTGTGTGTATGCATGTAGAGGAAACTTGTGATCTACCAATGGGGTGGATTGTAAGGGCAGCGCGGCTAGAGACAGCAGTATGTTTGCTGAGAAAAATAATCTCATCAACAACTTCACCAGAAAGATTTTGCCAACGTTGATCCAAATCATCTTCTTCGATTATCGTCTTCTGTTGTTCCAACAACCTTAAAGTATCACCATTCTTGAAACTTTTGATGCCCTCCATACAAGGACCAGGTTCCCAACCAGGCATGCCTAAAAGAATGTTAGCAGGATTAATTGAAGCTGGATCTTGAATTGTTGCCACAACTAAGACCACCATATCTTTTCCCCACTTTCTTTCTCTAGCTATCCTTCTTTCTATGTACAGCTATTCCTCGGGCGTTAGGTGTGCGATTTTATGGGGCAGAAGAAAGAAAAGGTGAAGAGTTGGCCAGTGAATTTGGCAGGCACAACAAAGTGGACGGACTTCATATGGTTTTTAGTAGTCTAAGCAGCCAATGGTATTATAGAAAATCCAAAGGCAGAAAACAATAAAAAATAAAATAAAGAGAAAAATATAATGTTGCTGCCCAGGATCGAACTGGGGACCTTCAGTGTGTAAGACTGACGTGATAACCACTACACCACAGCAACCATGTGAAAGATAGTTTCAAATAATTGATAAATTTTTTTTTTTTTTGTAAAAAAAATTAATTTCTAAGGAGAAGAAAAATCATTAAAAAAAATATGTGCATTGTTTATGATACAAATAAATGGAGATTCTTTCCAAGAAAAAATGGAAAAATGAAAAACATTAATGGGGTCGATATGCAGATTTCAGGTTACAGAATTGTTCTCATCATCTTTTATTTGCTCGGTATGTACAAACAAGATGTGACTACAAAATAAATTCATATGAAACAAGCAGCAGACAAGCATAAATTCAAAGTCTAGTATAAATATTCTCCAAATGGAAATGTCAGCAAAATAAACACGAATAGCTGGGAGAGAGGCAGCATCTTCTATTGTTCAAAATCGGGTAAACCTAACATTGGATAATCCGCATCCGCAGATCCAAGAAGTGGAATGTACTCCGACCCCCTCACATGAACACTAAAGCAAGCTGCAAACACGTACATATACATACACTGAGGATGAAAATCATTCTCAAGAAAATGCGAAAAATCATTATAACAAAAATAAATAATATAAGAAGCACATGCGATTAAACTAGTAATTGCAGCATAGTAGCACATTTACCATTTTCTATTTTCATCACGCTTTGGAGCATAGTGTCCATCTTTGTTTTCATATCTGAACTATCATCCATATCTGGAGCAAGAACCGTCAGTTTCCGATAGATTTCACGCACGAATGTGCAGATCTTCTCAGCATATTCAAGTTCCCCATCTGATATTCTACCAATTGCTAACCTCATAAGCTCTCCTGTCAAGTCAGCAAGCTAAAGTAAAAAGTTAACAAAGAGAAGATGATGCGCATGTTTACAAGAACTCTTTGAGAGGTATTCAGTGAGCGAGTAGAAAACAAATTCAAATAAAGTTTCCCTCCTTTTCTTAATGGAAGATTACTAATCCTCTCTGGTCCTTAAGACTGTTTCACCTGTTCCCTCCATACAAACTGAAAGGTCGCCAAAATATGAGTCTAGAGAAATACCCCCAAGATATAATCAGGAATGTTAATCTGCAAAGGCTCAATGGATGGATCACTTAGTGATTGCAGAGCAGCATTAATTTCATCAAGGTTCAGCAGAGTCCCAGTCTTACAAAAATTACACAGTGTTGCAGCCTCAACATACTCTTGAACCTATATAGGTGAAATAAGAGGTAAACAACAAAATTCCTTCTTTTTCGTCTTAGAGCATATAGAGAAGGAAAATCCTAAAATGCTGACCCCAGGGGAGTATGCACGTCTTAACTTCCAGAAATCAGTTCCCTGAAGTTCTTTGACAAGCCGGGACATATACTGATCCATCACAGCTCCAAGATCCTTTTCAGCCTTTTCCAGGACTTCCACCCTGTTGTGCTTACTCATTCTGTTAATGAAGGGAAAAAAGGGCTTCAAGGACTTTTCGTATTCATCATATCCACAATCAAAACAATAAGTGAGGCATAGAGGTTTTGTAGTTCTAACCCAAGTTATACAAAAATATAATAAAAAAACAAGAGAAGAAAGATGCCCTTGCATGTAGAATTATCATGTTTATCATTCTAGGGATCCATCACCAAGACCAAGGCTCTGCCTGGTACTGGCACATCTAAGATAGGGATGGAAAAATTGCAAACTTGTTATCAAAAAGTTTTAAACACCGGGCCTATCTAAAGTTTTATTTTCCCATTCAATATGTTAAATTTATATATTATTCCCCTATTAGCAAGCTTATCCCTAAACGGTGAGCTTGTCTTCAAAAGTGGGTGTTAGGGCCAAGGGACATCTTAAGTTTATAAATTATTCTCTACATTATAAGCTAAAATTTTGAAATAAATCAGTATTCAAAACATAAAGTTTGGAACTGGAGAACCACCAAGTACTAACATATCAAGGGAGAATAACCAGCTGCGAAGCTCCAAGAAAAAATTATCAACATTTAGATAAAGCAAATGTTAACTACCAAAATCTATAGCAAGCCTCAAGGAATAAAATTGACTGTCCAGGGCTCCGGATAAAATATCATATTCCATGACCTATCAAGTAGAAGATGAAATATTGATTGACTGATCTACCATACCTGTGAACCTGAAATATAACCTTCTTGCTATTCATAGTGATGTCCCGACTTGCTTTCACCACCCTTTCCCGTTTTTCGTTCTACAGAAAATGTGAAATGGTAAACTACAATGCGAGAATATTGCATGCAATTTTGTGTTATAACAATAAGTTCATTGCAGAGATGCTACAAGGCCCCTCAATTTAAAGATTAAATCTAGAACAGGTAGAAACATTGATTTCTTTGCATCTTCAACTATATGAGTAAATACATCATAGAAGTTTTAAACATTAGTTCCATGTAAGCAAGAAGATTACAGAGCTAAATTTATGTTTTTATTTTTTTTTCAAATCTTTGACCACTGATCCAGATTCATGTCAAAGGAAAGGACTTTACTTACCATCCCTCTCTCTCTATCACTCTCTCCCTTTGCATAAGGTGAATATACAAAACTAAAATCCACACCTAAGCTAGCAAAGTTAAAAGGGCTAAATTTAGTTTTGAATCTTAGTGCTAGAGAAATAGAAAAAATACTATCTTTGAAGTTGCAGCATCTCCATTCTCTCAATTTAATCTATGAGGACAGCCACTGAGAGGGAATGGAAGGAAATGAGATAGCTTAAAATCTAAGCTAAAACTATTGCCCTACAGTTAGTAAACATTTTTTACAGTCTTATCCTACTCAATTGCACATTCTCCAATTCTCCACTAAACCAGCTGTGAGCTAATTAAACAAAGTAGAACGTGTGAGAGGAGGAATCAACTGCTGTAATGTCAAGCAAACCAAAGGCATTCTCACACATAAAAAAATTAAATTAAACTAATTGGCAAACATCTATTTCCTGTATACCAGGCGACTAAAAGTGGCCGTCCAGACAACTACAGATCACAAACTCTCCACATATATCACGGTACCATAACCACTCACAATCCATCTGAATGAAAACAAAAGCAAGTAAAAAAAAAAAAAAAAAAAAAAAAAAGCAAGAACCATTTATTCTAAAAGTGATTTCATCATAAAGGCTCCACTTTTGCTTTATTTTTCAATATGATGTAGATACTGTATTTACAGCCCCCAATAAATATTACCGAGCCCTATTCAAATTTCCACCTCCTCCCATCGAAAATCTGCCCTTTAAACTAAAAGCGAACTCAAAACAATTCTTTGATTAAAACAATCCCATCTCAATTCTTTCAGGGAAAAAAAAAAAGGAATGCAACCACCTGGAAAAAAGTTTTTAACAGGTTCACATATGATTCAAGAACCTTAACACGCCCACGAGTTTCAATACGTGTAGAGGGGAATTTAACGCACAAGATCAGTAAGGTACTGAGCGTATTTGGAAAATGCATCTTTCATTCTACTAGAAGACTCGGATTCAGTATCAGAAGTGGCGCAAGTACTCATGATTCTTGCCCTTTTCGGAGCGTTATTTGTTACTTTAGACCCTGTAACTGCTTAACCAAAAAGAAAAAACACGTACAAAAGGGAAATTCTTGTTTGCATTAAAAATTTATAAACAAAAAAAAGAAAAGGTGTGGAAGGTGAAGAAAAGTAATGGAAAATTGTATTGTTTATTTATTGATAGAATTCTTGTATATTTATATACAATTACATGTAACTATACAATTGTAATGAAATAATTCTTGCCAACGGTAACTTTCCTATTGCCAACGGTAATGATGGCTTTTATTCTTTATTTTCACACTCCCCCTCAAGTTCGGCAGTGGGATTGCCAATGCCGAGCTTGCGTAGAACTCCATGGAATATTCGTCCATTGACTGCTTTTGTGAGGATGTCAGCCAATTGGTCTTCAGATTTGATGTACGGCAAACTGATAGTACCATCTTCCAGTTTCTCTTTGATGAAATGCCGATCTACCTCTATATGTTTGGTACGATCGTGTTGGACTGGATTTTCAGATATACATATTGCTGATTTGTTGTCGCACATTAAAGCATATGGTCTTTCTTGGTTGATTCCAAGTTCACTTAACAATTTTCTAATCCAGATGAGTTCTGTAATTCCTTTAGACATGCCTCGAAATTCTGCTTCGGCACTTGAAAGAGCGACCACCTTCTGTTTTTTACTCTTCCAGGTGACAAGGTTCCCTCCAACTAGTGTAAAATATCCGGACGTTGATCTTCTGTCAACTTGATTGCCTGCCCAGTCTGCATCAGTGTATCCCTGCACATCAAAATTTATATTATTATTTCTAAAAAATACTCCATGATCATATGTTCCTTTTAGATATCGTAGGATCCTTAGAGCAGCTTCCATATGTGCAGTCTGAGGTTTGTGCATGAACTGGCTAACTATTCCGACTGCATAGGCAATATCTGGTCTGGTGTGTCCAAGATAGATCAATTTCCCGACAAGTCTTTGGTATTTCCCCTGGTCACAGGTTGATGCTTCTTTTTCGATCTTCAACCCATGATTTACGATGATTGGTGTCTCAGCTGGCTTGCAGTCCATCATTCCTGTCTCAGCTAGTATGTCTAGGATGTATTTCCTTTGGGATATGAAAATTCCCTTTTTGGAGCGTAGAACCTCTATCCCTAGGAAGTATTTTAGGCCCCCTAGGTCTTTCATTTCAAATTCTTTGAATAAGTTGGCTTTCAAGCAAGAGATTTCATCTGCGTCATCTCCAGTTATGATCATATCATCAACGTAGATTATCAAGCAGGTTATCAGTTTTCCTCGTCTTTTTAGGAAGAGAGTGTGATCGGAGTGACTCTGACGATACCCATATTTTTTCATTGCTATAGTAAATCTCCCAAACCATGCTCTTGGTGACTGCTTTAGTCCGTAGAGTGCCTTCTTTAATTTACAAACTTCATTTCTTCCAAAGTTCTTGGTGAATCCTGGAGGTGCTTCCATGTAAACTTCCTCTTTGAGTTCTCCATGAAGGAAAGCGTTTTTAACATCGAACTGGTGTAAGGGCCATGCCATATTAGCAGCTATGGAAAAGAGGATTCGGATTGTATCGATCTTTGCTACTGGACTGAAGGTTTCAGAATAATCCAGTCCATATGTCTGAGTGTAGCCTTTTGCTACTAATCGTGCTTTGTATCTTTCAACTGACCCATCAGCTTTGTGCTTAATTGTAAAGACCCATCTGCAACCAACTGGACGTTTGTTTTTAGGAAGTAAACATTTTTCCCAAGTCTCATTTTTTCTAGTGCCGCCATTTCGGTTTCCATTGCTTGTTGCCATTCCTTTATTCCATGTGCCTCTTGTATATTTCTAGGCAATTTTTCTGAATATAGTTTTGTCATGTATGACTTTGCTTCCTTAGTCATTTTCCCTTTTACTATATTGGAGACAGGGTATCTTGAGTTTCGGGGCAAGTGTTCCGGACTGTAGCGCCTTGGAGGGACTCCTCTATTTTGCCTTCGAGGAAGTTTGTATGTACCTGTATTTTCAACAACTTCTTGCATATGAGAGTTAGTAGCAGGAAGATCAATTGATTTTTCAGTAGCAGCGGAAACATTATTTGAAGTAGTACTTACAATATTACCTTCTTCGATAGGACTGCCTGAAGAGGACTCTTGTGGCTGGGCATGGGTAAGATGGGTTCTCTACTAAGGTAGAGATCATTGGTAGAGAAATCGAGTGAGTCAGTTTTTTGTTTGTCCCCTTGAGCACGAGATTTGTAAAAATATTCAGTTTCGACGAAGTCGCAGTCCATAGTGGTGAATATGCGTCGGGTAGGGGGGTGATAACACCGATAACCTTTTTGATGTACCCCGTACCCTATAAAGACGCATTTTAAGGCACATGGGTCAAACTTAGACCGTTGTGATTTTGGAATGTGAACAAAGACGGAACAACCAAAAATTTTGGGAGAAATAGTTTGAAGAGGAGACTGAGTTATATTTTTATTAAAGGTGTCAAGGGGGGTTTTGAAGTCAAGAACCTTTGTTGGCAAGCGATTAAGGAGGTGAACTGCAGTGGCAACTGCCTCTGGCCAAAAAAAGGTTGGGACTTGTGATTCAAGTAAAAGTGCTCGTGTAATTTCCAAAATTATGCGGTTTTTCCTCTCGGCCACCCCATTTTGTTGGGGTGTGTTTGGACACGAAGTTTGATGAATAAGGCCGTTGTTTTGAAAAAATTGTTGCATGGCTTGGTTCACAAATTCCCCACCATTATCGGATCGGAGAATCTGAATAGTCTTTTGGTATTGTGTGGAAACCATTTTGTAAAACATTTCAAATTTTGATGGTACCTCTGATTTTGATTTTAAGAAATAAATCCAAGTCATACGAGTGTAATCATCAATAAATAAAAGAAAGTATGTGAAAGAGTTTCGTAAACCAATAGGGGCGGGGCCCCAAACATCAGAGTGTACTAGTTCAAAGATATTTTTGCTTTTAGAATTACTTAAAGGAAAATGATTACGATGGCTCTTGGCCAAAACACAAGTATCACAATGTGCCGGTAGAGGTAATTTAGGAAATAATCTTTTAAAATGACCTGAGGAGGGATGTCCTAAGCGTCGATGCAAAAGCCAACTTAGGGAGGGCCCTTTTGTTTGAAGGGCAGTGCCAGAGGTAGAAATATCGCTAACGTAGTAGAGCCCATCTTTCTCAATGCCACGCCCAAGTATCCTCTGAGTCAGGATGTCCTGTATGATGCAAAAACGGGGATATAACGAGACAACACAATTTAATTCCTTGGTAAGTTGACTTATAGATAAAAGTTTACAAGTCAAAGAAGGAATATAAATGCAGTGAGAAATATTAATAGTAGGACTAAGTTTGAGATTTCCTGCTTGTTTTACACGAGCAATGTCACCATTAGCAGTACTGATATGTGAGATTCTCGGGTTTGAAAAAATATCAATATCAGTGATATCATAAGTCATAGTGTCTGTTGCCCCGGAATCAAGGAGCCATTCATTTTCTTTATCGAAAATATTACTCTCAGATTTTGAAATATAGGTAAAACCCTTATTAATTAAATTATTTTTATGAATTAAATAATTTTTATGAAGTGAAGTTGGGTTGGGTTGATTAAATAAGTTGTCTGGGCTATTAATTAAATTATTTTTATGAATTAAATGATTTTTATCAAGAGTTGGGTTGGGTTGGGTTGGGTTGACCCAACCAATTGGGTTGGGTCGATTATGAGAAGAGTGAAATAAGTTGTCTGGGCTGGGGTGTTGAAGCCCAAGCCCAATACCTGATGGGTCGGTCTTACCAGATGGGTTGGGTCCATTATGAGGAGAATTAAAAATAGGATAGTTAAATAAGTTGTATGGGCTGGGGTGTTGAAGCCCAAGCCCAATACCTGATGGGTCGGATATACCAGATGGATTACCATCGGGTATACCAGAATGCTCCTCCAAATAAACTCCAGTGTTGCAATTTGGAATCGTAAATTGCATGTGTTGACCTGGCGCCGCTTGGGACTTAGATCCTGCCACCGTCTCCGGTCTGAGGCCGCCGTCAAGCCTCCTCCGATGTCCTTCCGCCAGTAAACCTCCCCCACCTTGTACCTTGATCTGTCCTTGCGCAACCCCTGCAAATTCAGAGTCTGTGGCCGCCGGTCCTCCGTGATGGCCGTCGTTCATGGCGGCTTGAACGGTTGCGACGGTGGCACCTGGACGTCGTTTGAAGAAGGATGCGGGGAACCCATGGAGGTAGTAACAAACCTCCTTCGTGTGTCCCACCTTGTGACAGTGGGTACATCGTTGCTTGGATCTGTCGGCGGTGCCGGGGCCGGGGAGGAGAGGAGATTTCTAGTGGAAGGGGTCCCCGGAAATGATGATCTGGACCTAGATCTGTTGTCTGATCCGGGAGGGTTGGTTCTGCCGGCGTCGGTTCTGGAGGCTTGTCGCGTGGTGAGCCCCATTCCGAGTCCTTCACTAGCGTCGGCAGACTGTTTGTGGAGGATCTCAATGCGGGCAGATTCTCGTCTTAAGGCAGCGTAGGCGGATTCAACACTCGGTAAGGGTTTTTTTGAGTAGATCCCGTTTGATCATGTCATATTTTCTATCATTTGTGCCGGCCAAAAACTGATATAGACGTATTTTCTGTTTGTTTGCGTTAAAAATGCCTATGTCCGAGTTGCATGTCATGGGGTTTGGATCGCGTCGGTCGATCTCTGACCACAGCCGCTGGAAACTGCTGTAGTAAGTTTCGAGTGTTTGTTCACCTTGCTGGAAACGCATGGCCTGAACATTGAGATCAAAAATCTGAATTTCATCTTCACCGCTTTTGTATGTTTCGGCAATGCCGTCCCATAGGGCTTTAGCATTCTGATATTCTAGGAATTGGTTGGATAGATCTGGCTCAATGGATTCAAGTATCCATGAGAATACCTGCAGGTCGCCTTGCTCCCATTTCTGAAATTGCGGATCGTTGATATGTGGAGGTGGAGTGGAGTGGGTGATAAAGTGCCATCTCCCTCGTCCCCCAATTGCAATCTTGATTTTTTTTGCCCAAATTGAATAATTTGTATCGTTTAACTTGGGTTCAATATGTGGTGCAGAAATGATTTCTACAGGTTGCTGATTTTGTGATTTCAGCATGTTGATCATTTGGTCGAGGGTGAAAGTGGTTGTACTGCCACCCCCTCCCGTTTGGCTGGATTCATTATCGGACATTGTTTGGGCAGATGATGAGAAGAAAAAAAATAATAAGAACAGATACGATTCTTTTATGGATCAAAATAAAGCTCTGATGCCATGAAGAAAAGTAATGGAAAATTGTATTGTTTATTTATTGATAGAATTCTTGTATATTTATATACAATTACATGTAACTATACAATTGTAATGAAATAATTCTTGCCAACGGTAACTTTCCTATTGCCAACGGTAATGATGGCTTTTATTCTTTATTTTCACAGAAGGATTATATAAAAATTGGGATTTTGGAAGGGATGATGGGAGAAAGGTAGTTATACTTACAAGGGCGGAGGCGTTGAGGTTTAGAAGCCATGGGACAGAACTTAGAGAGGAACATGTGTTCTACTGAGTACACAACCTGAGGGTCTGTCTCACCTTCTCTATTTAGTGACCATTGGTCAAAGTCAGCTAAATTTACTACATTTTCATTTTGCATTCAAAATTAGGTTTAGTTTCAGTTTGCTGATCATAATCTTATTCATAGTTAAAGTCCAATAAAACCCTCAAACATTGTCTTTTAATCCTATTTTTAAGATGTCTTCTCCGTTAAAACCCAAAGTAAAAATTATCATTATACTCTCTACTCTTTTTCATTTTTCATTTTTTTTTTTTTTTTTTGTTGGGTATCTACTCATTCTTATTGGAAAGTTAAAAGCCTATTAATATAAAACCATCAACTATTGAAATAAAAGAAAGAGCAGAAGGCCCATTGTTATTGTTTACAAAGAAACTAGCCCAATTAATTGTAAGTAAGCTACATCCAAAAACCCATTCTTATCATATACTCTCTCTACTATACTCATCCAATTATTAAAATACAGAGTATAAATATTTTGGGCTCTTTTAGCCCTTTCTTAAGTCCAAACAAAAATAAGGGAACCCATTAGATAATATACTCTGGACCCCAACATACATAATTGCACTCAGCCCAACCCTTTCTTCTAAACTTTTGGAATTTTACCCTCTTTTTTTCCCCAAAATAATAATAATAATAATAAAATAAAAATGTGAAGTGAAGGGTAGACATCACCTTTTTATTCAACTCCAGAAAATGCCATTTTATTCTTGAAAGATAAAGAGTCTGAAAAAAAGTCTTAATCTGGTTGAAAAGAAAAATTACATTCTCATTGCATAACTCCCAGGGAAGGAGGTGTTTATAAACAACCTTGTATTTAAGTACATGTTTTATTATTACATGTAAACTTGACTTATTACAAACACAATATTTCATTAATATTAATATGTACCTTTGACTCAAAGGTTAGGATGAAAAAAGAAAAATGATAATATATCATTAGATGTCAAATCGTCAAAAACTAAACTCATCTTCGTGCCTTTAATAATCATAAATATATAAACTTGTCCGTCATGATCAAACAACCTGTTACCAATCTAGTAAATTAGTAACATTTATTTTATATTGTTTATCAGAAAAGAAGAATGACAAACAAATCCTTAGAACTAGTAAAAACAAACAAAAAAATTAATTTTTTTTTTTTAAAATGATGCAACTCATGTGCATTTTAGACCATAGAAGAAGAAAAAACTACTTTAATTTCGATGGTAGATGCAAATCATACCAACCTCTCAACTAACAAATCTTAGTAGCCCAACACAAATCTTTTATAAAGGGTTATAATTGTGTCCAAACCTAGCTGAACTTTATTTTATTATTTTGGATTGTCAGGAATGGCTTATGAACAAAGCAAGCATTATTACATTAATCTCTTTCTCTCTTTCCAATATATATATATTTTTTAATTCATTGGTCCCAATTTTTCCTTGGTGTAATGAAAACGTATGTTGATATATTCGATTGTTAGTTAGTCATAGTTAGTTAGGTGACAATGAATTTCGACAACAACTCTTGAAAAGTAGTACGTAGTAATATTAATGTTGTTGCCAAACTTTGCTGTCTGTTCATATTCATTTGTTAAATCAATGGACGACGCGATTTCACTGCATGCAGTGTTTCTTGTACTGACGTTAATTAGGGTTAGGTTGGGGCATTGTATTTTGTACTATATATGTTTAGATAAAAACAAGTTTAAAATTAACTGATTTTGGCAGCCTTAAGTGAAGAACGGTGATTGAATATTACCAAAAATCAGTGTGTAAAATTATCTACGGAACTTTGTTCAGTTTGTTGTCAATTTTGTGTAAAGGGGGGTTTATTTCTATTAACCTTTTTCTTTCTTCTTTTTATTATTTATTTTATTTATTTATTTTTTATTTAATGAGTTACAGGAAAGACGAGGAGCAAATGACGCCAAGGAAAGGTACATTTTATCAATTTGAGATGGATGATTTCCACAATATAGTCTACTTTAGATTACTTAAATAATTATACACCAATTATTTATCTCAAAGTACAATCAACTTTTATTTATTTTGAAAAAATAAAATTCGAAATGTATTAATTAAAATTAGAGTATTTAACCATAAAAGTTTTAATTACATTGAATTTTATTTTTCATTAATTTTTTTAAAAAAAAAAATCATATCCAAATATAAAATCCAGTCTCAGTATCTTAAATTACTTGCGGTCGAGAGATTGCAGAGGTCTATGACAATTGATCGAATCTCTCTCCTACATCATGGTACAAAGACAGTGTGAGAAAAGAAAATTTGGATGACAAGACAAAGCATGCTTAATTATAGGGATATATACACACAAGCAATCTTTACAACTTCTAGTAAGTACCTACCGATTATCATGCGTCAAAAGGGTGTGATCAGAACCCTAAAACAAGAAATTTCTTCTTCACTTTTTTCTTTAATTTGTTTTTTGATACTGTCTCGAAAACCATTTTTTCCTTGCATGTTTTTCATGGGTAAATAGCAAACCAGAAGATATTTTGGTCAATTAGATTCTGTAGAGAGACCAAACACATATTCCAGAATCCAAAAAAGAAAAAAAAAAAAAAAAAAGGAGAAGTCTGGAAAATTTTAAAAATTTAACAAACAGTAAAAAAAAAAAAAGGATGCTCGAATATATATATATATATATATATATATATGGATGAATATGCATATGTTATATAATACTGTGATGTAGAGAATCAGAATTTCAGGGAATCATCATCCATCATTTCTTTATAGGATAATGCTCTGTTATACTACTATCTATAAATATTTATAGCCCTGCCATCATCGCGGTCACATCCCTTGATGGATTACCCAAAAAAACACCGCCAGATTGAGGTCTGGGTTTGGATTCATCAATTATTTTGAAAACATTGTATTTCAACATGTATTATTCTAATAAAAAAAAAAAATCATATAACTTCTAATAACTTAATAATTATATTATTATTATTATATTTGTAAAAGTTATTTACTAATAATTTTAATTTAGAAAAAAAAAGAAAAACGTTGAAATACACAATAAAACACAAATGTGACAAATGGGAGCCGGTTTTCATAGTAAATCCAAGATTTCTTTTAGAAGAATATTCCAAATTAAGGAATGGATGACAGGAAGATTACTCGAAAACATGTGATAAATTGAGAATAATGAACTAAAGATACACAAGTAATTAATGTCAGGGAAGATATATCAAGAACGAATGGCTAAAGGAATAAAATGTCGATCCAAAATCCAAGATGGGAGAAAAACAAAGCAGAGAAAGACAACAGACATGACCCAACCCAAAATCCTAAGGCCCTCACCACACACGTTCAAGGGATTAGACAGCTGTCTTTCATAGTTAACATCCCAAAGCCAAGTTGCTCGTCGTCTCTGTGCTTTCCTTTCCTTTCCCTTCCTTTCTGCAGCATCAAGCAAATTTATGGGATCTCAAAGGATTTCTGGCTTTTGCCTTCTTTTTTTCAGTGGTCCTGTTATGGGCTAGCTAGAAGATCCCTCTATTCGATCCCATGCATGGACCATTTGCCTTTTCAGCAATGTTTCTTTGTTAGCTTCCACCAACACTCTCCTCTCTTCGTGCATGTTTAATTTTGCCCATTCATGAAATTCTATATGCATTATTATATGTTGGATAACTCACATTATTTTGTTTGAGAGTTTCTAATGAAATAAAATCTCTCAAAATATTTTGTCCATCCTCTTAAAGTTGTTAGAATATTTAATTTGTATGCTAATAAAATTAATGCACAGAAAATATCAAATTATTATTTCTCGTAAGACTAAACATGACACATAAGGTTTACCATTGTTAGTCTGTGGATATCTTTGTTTATCATTTAAAAATAGTAACTGTGATTTTATGTATTTTTATTCAAATCAAGTGTATACACATTATTATTAATTTTCTTAGTGTTTTAATTTAGCAGTGTTTTAAAGAAATATGTGAAATTACATTTTTTTTTCTTCTGTAATCAATTATTATTATTATTGGCTTCAAGTTATTATTATTATTATTATGTGGATCCTTTATAAAGAAAAAAAATAAACCTTTTGTATATATCATGTCATTCCTTTACAAAAATAACAATAAAAATATAATGTAATTATTACTTCTAGAATAAATTATGGCACATGAGGTTCAAGAATTGTTAGTATGCCCATATTCTTAAAAACAAATTGTCACTTTCTTTTTTTTCTCTTTTCTAAAGATTACATAAAGTTCGCAAATTATTAATATGTGAACTCTTCTTTATTTTATTTTTCTTTAAATATGTTAGATTAATATCATTTCTTGTAGAATCATTTTTTTTTCTTTTCTAAAGATTACATAAAGTTCGCAAATTATTAATATGTGAACCCTTCTTTATTTTATTTTTCTTTAAATTTGTTAGATTAATATCATTTCTTGTAGAATCAGATGTAAGTGCATGAAGCTCACAAAAATTTGAGTATTCAATCCCACGATTTTCTTGAAAAAAAGTTACCATATAATTATATCCTTTAGGATAAACTAAAGTTCCAATTCGTAACGTATGCAACAGCTCGTAAATTCTTTTTGTAAGTTAATTTTTTTTAAAAAAAAAATTCACTTGTCATATCTTTAAAAATGAATTTCAGAAAAATAGAATCGTTAAAAGTAATAATAAGAAAAAAAATCAAGCTTTCTCTTAAGGTAGAGCTGGGTTAGGAAAGCTAACAAATTATTAGCTTCTAGAATCAAATACACAGTATACAATGCCTAAAGAAAAAGAGGATGGATGGATGGATAGAATATATAGGAAATGAGCACACGAAGATACGTATGTGCATATGGGATTTAAACGGAAAGAAAGAAAGAAAAGAAGAAAAGGGTTGGGCAACTGGGAACGTGGGCTGGTTTGCTGTGACTGTGATCTGCTGCTGCTGTTGGTGTTAGTATAAAAATATTGCGTCTGTTAGGCGGTTGTCTCTTTGGAGTTCGGAGTTAGTATCTGCTGTAGTGTCAGTACGCGTAACTTTGATAGACTAGCACTGGCGGTCTCCTCCCTCTATTCAGTGGACCACGTGGTCCTGCCCTAACCTTTTGGGTTGCTGTTCACGAGGCTCTTTGCCTTCTTCCCTTGTCTCTCTCTCTCCCCAAATCCCTGGATTTTTTTTTTTAATAAGTAAAAATATCATTAATTAAGAAAATCACATAAGTTTTTCAAAAGGTCCAACTTTCATAGTACGTATAAAATAAAAACAAAATCTAACTCAATAAATTTAGATAACTAATATAAATTTTTAAATAAAATAAAATAAAGAGTTGTTACTATTAGTATTAACAATTTTTAGTAAATATCTCATACCTTTATATAATTTGCAAAAAAGAAAGAGAATGAATGTTCGTTTATTAAGAATGTATATCTTTGGAAATTATTTAAATTAAATAATATATATTTTATGATAAAAAAAATATATTTTTTATTTTAAATTAAAAATTGATAAGTATTGGAACTTGGAAGATAATTAAATTGTAAATAAAAATTTAAACTTTTTTTATACGAAAAGAAAAGATACTAGTCTTAGTGAAACGGAAAGCTTTTCAAATCATTGTTCATATATAATAAATATATTATGTGGCTGCGGCGCTCTTTTTCTTTTTTTCACCCCCCCCCCGAAAGATAATTAAGAAAGGAAAAGAAAATTTTACTTACTGTTTTGGAAATTAGAATCTTTAAGAAAGTATTGGGAAAGAGAAACAATACTGAAAAATTAATGTGGCAGTACTAATAAAGAAGAATCGTGTGCTTTTTTTAGCGCAAGTAAAAAGGCTTTCGGGTGATAGCATGCTTTCGTGCGCTTTTTCTCTGGCTTCATTCCAGAAATTGGAAATCCCAGATTCGCCATAAAACTTATTATCCTCTATCTTAATAATTTATGATTCTCTTTCATTTCACATATATCTTAAAAAAACATATCACAATCATATATTAACAAATTCACTAATGAATTCTAAATTTTGTTAATATTAACCAAAAAAAAATTCCTTATATTTTTACTATGAGGATTTTAATCAAATTTTAACTAAATAAAGTAAAACTTCGTATGTTTTCAGCGAAATTCATAAGTAAAATTAATTTATTATTTAATAAATTTGATATGAATGAATTTTTGTTTTATTTATTAATTTTTTGTGTCAAAATTTACAAATATGTAAGTTTATAATCTTATTTAAGCCTAAAGATAATTTTAAAAGAGTATACGGCAATTATCTCAATACTATAAATAAGAAAAACAAGGAAAAACAGAAGAAGAAGAAAAGCGGCATGATGACGTGAGATGGTTGTACCTTTTTTTTTAGCTTTCTAACGTGGACGATCTGGTACGAGGAGAACCGATAGAATGACTCTTCGACAATATGAATGGGCGTTTTAAAGAGCTCCACCCCCCCCCCCCCCCCCAAAAAAAATAATAATTAAATTCCTGAAGCAGAAAAATGAGAAAATTAAAAATAAAATTAGTGGCTCCATGCTTTGAGCATTACTTGAAAATTCAAAAAGTCTGCTAGCGGACAGTGTCGCTAGTCACGTGCGTCGGTGGGATTCCCAAAAATCAGATTCTTTTTCTTTCTTTCTTTTTTTTTTTTTTTTTTTTCTTTAAAATTTAGGCTGCCAACATCGTGACTATGATTGGATGAGGTGATGGTCTATGAATGATTGAATGGTCATCCATCTCCCTTTGGCTTTGACCATTCCTTTCTCTCCCATCAATCTACAGAAATACCGGTCATTTTCTTTCACTTTTCTTCATTTCTTTTCTTCTTTTCTCCTTTATTTTCAACAATTTTCTTTTCCCCTTCCTTAATAATTTATATATTCAGTGAAAGTTTAGATGATACACTATTGGTGTTGCTTAACTGTCTCTAATTCTCCATTGTGTATGCATCTTAACTTGAACAAATCCACAGTGATGAGTGTAGGTTCTGTAAAAAAATATATAATTATTTATTTTTTCCAATAAAAGTGCGGGGAACTGGACAAAATGTTTAGTTTTACCCTAATAACTGTCCAAATTAACCTTTTGTGGCGTTTGGAAAGGTTATTCAGTAAGATTTCTGCACTCTTCTACTTATTATTATTATTATTTAATTTTTAAAAATACTCGTGCAAATAGTTTTAGTTCAAATAATTTGATTAGAATTATTGAGGATATATACTTTTTTTTTACTATATATATATATAATATATATATATTATATATATATATATATATATATATATACAAATTAAATGATGGGTGTAGATCAAGAATTAGTTAAATAAATTACTTGACCAAAGTATTTTGAGTTTTAGCTTTGCATGTTGATCCACATTTAATTAATATTAGTTTTATGTAATTTGGTCCTCTAAGTATGAGAATCTTTATGGTTATTACATGTGATGATAAGGTGTTGGATTTCTATGTGAAGAATCAATTGTACAACTAGTTGCTTTAATTGTGATATGCTATATATTTAATTAATGAGACGCAACTTGACATAAAATAATTGGGTATTATCATGGTTTTCTTTATATATATATATACATATATAAAGAACTAGATTTTGTGAACCCTATTCTATGAGGTAGCTAAGATGCTAGGGATTGCACAAGATCAACTCGGTACAAATTTCAAAAAAACCATGAAAAGGGTTGGTTGACTGGTAGAACATATCCTTGGGTATGGCCAATTGTTTTATTTGGTGTTTGGGGGTAAGACAATTTTTTTTTATTTTATTTTTTAATGGGGAAAGAAGAACATATAATATATATATATATAAACTTGTTAATAAATTATAAAACATTAATTATTGAATACGAATAGAAAAATATCATTAAATGTATATTGTTTCTTTTTGAAAAAGAAGAAGAAAGAGTATTATTAATTTATGCATATATCAATTAACATGAATTAAATAATTTAAGCTGTAAAACCTTTTCTTTTAGAAGAAAAATTTTGAAATGTTTAACCACTTTTGTTAGAACATAAACTAATTTTTACCAAGAAAATTGAAGACTCAATAAAATCTTAATAGATTAAAGCATTAAACTTAATTGTTTGTGGCAGTTGGAAACGAAAGACATATCTCCTTTATACATATATATATATATATATGGTGGTAAATGCATGTCAATCAATTTACTTAACAAGAATCTGACTTGGGAATTTTGGAAGTGGGAAACCAATATATGTACACACACATACACACACATATATATATTTATGGATAAATAACGATATAGATATATAGTCAAAGGACAAAAAATTCCAGGACTTTTGGCTGTGTGTCCCAGCTTCTAGAAATGTTTAATTATGTTCTGTCAAGTTCAAATCTCAAATAGCTTGAACTAGGGCCGCAAATTGGGTGCTGCCCTTAAAAATTTCCGCTATTGGGAGAGTTGGTTTGCACGATAAAGGCAACTTCAAGTGCCCTTTGTATGGACATTGCACCTTTTGTTTTGTGGCTGCAAAATGTGAAGACCCCTTCAATCTCAATGTCTTCTATCGCTCTTCTCTATATATGTGGAAGGCACAAAAAGGATTCCTACCAACCAAATAATTAATTATTTTAATTAATTCATCTTCGTCTTCTAATAAATAAAAGTCAAGATGAATCAAATGGAATAAGTTTTTCATTTTTGGCTAAAAGTTATATAATATTATAATATAGATTAGAGTAATTATAATTTTATGTAGAATATAAATTACTATTTATATATTCTTGTTTAGAGGTTACTATTAATTGTTATTGATTAAGAAGCTACATTATATATATATATATATATATACTAATTAGTTATATATCAAAGTTATTAGATTTGACACATATATCTACATATAGTAGAGTTTGTATATTTAATATAATCATGAGTTGTTTTGATATTTCTAAAAGCAAAAATATCCATTAAAAAACATTTGGTGATGATATCTTTTGCCTATAAATATAGACTTTATTATTTAAATAGAAGAATATAAAATTATTTGTGTTATTTTTTCAATTATTTGGAATCAAATTTCACAGCATATTAAGCTTGCTGCAAAATATACGAATTCAAAGAATAATACATTTCAGGATCAAGAAGAAATTAGGTACTCCCGCGGAAAGAATCATATGTTTTAAACATGTATTTGATTGATATATTGGAGGTTAAGGCAGCTAATTAAAGGAATATATAAATGAATCCTTCCTTCCCTATGAAAGGAAAATTTAAGGTGACGATTTTACGTACAAAAGCATCAAACACCTGAAAGAGGAACCATGATAAGGTTTCTCCAACTAAACTTACTCAAAAAATGAATTCAAACATTATTTCTACAATTATCTGTATTTAACTGCAAAACTTTCTTCAAACATAATTATAGAGAGTCCCACTTTCTTTTCTTCCTTCTATGTTTGTTAGTGTCCGAATAACTTATAAGACTATTTCATTTTAGTCTTATTATTTTTTAGAGGAATGGGTTATAAAATTATATTCCTTTAGAAAAGGTCGGTTGATGTTCATACATATATAAATATTTTATTCAAAAAAATAAAGCTATAAATATATATATATATATATAATTATAGCAGTTGTTGTCCAATGGCATAATTGGATCCAGCACCAAAAAGAACATTATCATTATCAGGAATTTGACTAAGAAATTTTTAATTTTAGGGCTGATTAATTCACACACTAAGCCCTGGTGTGTAACTCCTATCCATATAGTATTATCTAATACAATAATAATGCGGGAATACTCTATTTGGTGAAGAATACGTCCCGCCCTACCAAAAAATCTTAATAACATATTTATAGACCGACTGCTAATCAAATTATAAAATGGGTTATATATAACAAAGATATATTTGGTAAAACATTGAATACAATATATATATATATATATATATATATATATATATATATTATATATATATATATAAGTTTTAAAACAATAAAGACAAACAATATTCTAAGTTTCATAGCTAATGAGATTTGCGTTTCTTTGGGAGCCCTCTAAGAAACTATGTTAGAGGAAAATAGATTGGATGACACAAATATTAAGGGTGTTTCTCAAAAAGAAAAAGACATGGATCCTGAATTGAATTGAGGTTCACATTTCTAGAGTTTTACTGTATTCAAGTAATATCGTTGCAAGAATTTAAATACTATATATTATATATTATGTACAGAAATTCTAAAATAGCTAGGGGAAAGAAACTTAATGAAATTTGGATGTCATTATAATTATTTAATGGTTGTATTTATGAATCTCTCACAATGAAATGAATATCATGTTAAATTTTTTTATTTATTATTTATAAACTTTTTAAAAAATATATAAAAAATTATATTCTTTTTTTTTTGATAAGTTAAAAAAAAAAAAATAATAATAAAATATTGAAACGACATGAAGAGTGGGATAGGAAGTGGAGGGGAGTGAGCGGCCATTTCATTGTCTCCTTGTTTATTTTATTTTTATTAATGTTTGTATACAAAAGACAGAAACCCTAAATTGAAAAACGTAGCAGGAAAAATGGAGGTAGCAGAAGAAGCATGTGCGAGGGAGAGAAGGAGACATACGCCGGAAGACATGCGTATGTGCGGTTGCACACCCCATTGCCATTAGTTTTTTTACCAGAGATGCAATATACTATAGTGTTTTTTGCTACCCCTGTCAAACTCCATGTGCTCTTTATGCCACTTAAATCCATCAACACTTTTTATTCATTTTTTAAAAATTACTCTCTTTCAAGATTTTGAGGGTTTTCCCCCCCTACTTATCACCTTGTGAGATATATTATATTTCACATTATTGGTTCAATTGCCAAAAATTTTGATTTTTATTTTAAAAATCTTTAGCATAATTAAGGTTAAGTTTTACTACCATAGACAGGATTCTCGGTAAATGTACGAAAGGGACAAAAGGGGAAAAAAAAAACAAAAAAAGAATGAATGATTTTGTAACCTTCATAAATACTAGCTAGGAAGTGGTACGGTAGCAGTATTATTATTTGGTTCCAATAGTTGTGGCGGCTGCTCATTCAATGCCATTCTGGACTCTAAAAGATTTTCCTTCTGTTTTTTAAATTTAAAATTGACATATTATATATTAAAATTTGAATTTTCTATATATATATATATATATAATCGCATATAGATTTTAATACTCATTAATTATTTTACATAATAGAATAAATTCGTTGCTTACCTAATAAGTTAAAAAAAAAAAACACGCGGAGGGAGCAATTAAGAGTGATTAAAAATCAAAATCATGTTTTACTTATGGGTGAAACAATTCTAGGTAGCAAATTTATAATTGACCTAACATTTGAAAAAAAATGAAAAAAAAATAATTTGAGGCTGTAATCTACGTTGAATAGACCTTGAAATTTACAATTATTAATTTTTTAGGATTATAATGACTATAACTCCCTTGTACAACCAAAAAATTTATACGTATTCTTACCAAAATTATCTCCCTTGTAATAATGTCGCAAAGGTTAATCAATTGAAATTTTTTGGACAGGTCAAATTTATTGCCTTGTTACTTGTTAGGCCCATTTATGGTATACCATTTTTAAATGATGTAGTAATTAGGTGACCATTATTTTCCTATATCTTGGGAAATTCAAATGGAAGATTCACATTAGATGTTGCATATATATATATATATATATAATATATATATATATATATCGAAAATGTGAAATAATCACAATTTCGTGTGTTTCTTATTTTTATATTTTTAAACTATAATAATGTATATCAAGTGCTTTGCTAATTAAGAAAGTGCAAATCTCGTGCTTATTTGTTTAATCATCAAAGAATATTTGATATTAGAAAAAAAAATTTATGATTCCCATATCTGATGTTCATTTTTTTTTCTTCACGTTTCTATTTCTTGTTCCATATTTTGTAAAAATTTTATTTAAAAATGAAAAATAAAATAACTTTGAATTTTTATTTAAAGAATGTTTTATCATGCATAATATTATTAGGCTGATATTTACCTAGCCAAAGAAAAAAAAAAAAAAATATATATATATATATATTATTATGCATTCATCCTTTGCTCTCTCTTTATAAAGAAAACCGGAACTAAGGTTCTGGAAATGTAAAGAGCAGCAAAATTACCCCTCTCTCAAACTGTAACAGTGAAATGAAAGAACCGTTATAGGTTTTTTTCTTTTATCGTTCCACAAACCTTGGAGAGTTATTAACTTCTAAACACGTGGGCAGTAAAAAATTTAGCACCCCCTTCCCCCTCCCCCCCACCCCTATACTATATTTAAATAAAATATATAAAACGAAAAGAAAAGAAAAGTAGTGGTACAATTTTATTTTACGCGCATTATAGCAAAGACCACCCTCTCGCACACCTACAACCGCCTGGAACGTTGCTAAAATACGCCACATAAAGTCTCGATTTTGGGAACTTTCTTTTTAAGTAATCCGCCCTGAATTTTGAAGACCAAGCCGGAATTAGAAAGCCATAGTAGTAGGAGACTTTCTCTCGCACACACACATAGAGAGAGAAGAGATGCACATTTATATGTAGATTCTGTATCTCTATTTTTCCTATATATGTGTATGTAATAGAAAGAGAGCAGATTATTGAAAAGTAAAAGATTGGGTTGTGGAAAAAGCAAAGGTGTTCTTTTTTTATTAGTATAATTTAATTTAATTTTGTTTTTTTTCCTCTTTTTTTTTTTTTTAAATATTTATGCCTTTTTGAGTGTGTATTGTACAACTTTAAGAAAACTTTGCAGGTTTTGGAGTTTCGTGTCCAAAGGTCTGTTGATTCATACAGTGTTTTTAACTGGAGGAGGGGCGTTTGTTGCAATATAAAGATAAATTGAAATAGATATTAGGTAATAGACACTAGTATATATAGGAGGTCTGAGGTTAGGCAAGATTTGGTAGTATTTTGCTGTGGAGGCCTTCTCATAGCATATTGAGTCTCTCTCTTTGTGGCGTTGCTTTGAGAGGAGTCCTTCTCTTTGTGGCGTTGCTGTGGAGGCCTTCTCATAGTATTTTGCTGTGGAGGCCTTCTCATACAGGTGACCCGGATCACGGTTTCTCAACAATTGTGATGGGTACGTGTAATTTCTCTCTGGGTCTTTTTTAGTGTTTTTGTGCAAGTATATATTCCCCTTGTGATTCTGCTTTCTTGTTCTCGTGTTTTGATGGGTTGGTGCCATTTCCTTTGCTTGTGTATGGAATTGGGATTTAGTCGGGGCAGGTTATGCTGTAGGAGAAAAAGGGGTGGTGGTGTCTGGTAATTTGTTTTGAAAATTTTGCTCAATTTTTCTTATTCTTCTTCTCTTTCTTATTATTTTCCCGTTTCTTGTTTCGGTTAGGGATGGAAGAGGGGTGGTTAAATTGTTTTTGGTTATTATGATGTTTGTTAATGGCGTTGTAGTTGGGCGCCTCGCCTGCCAGTGTGTTGGTAGTTGTGTGTGGACACTGTAGTCTTTATTGAATATTTGGTATGCACTGTCTTTTGATTTGGTATGGCGTCTGTGCCTGTTTTCGCACAGAGAGGTGTGTTATGTTTGAAGTTTCAATGGCTTGGATGGGTTTTGGTTCCCACTCAAACACGCAGAGCCCCACCACCACACACAGACAAAGAAGCACAAGCACCTTTTTTTTTTCTTTCTTTTTATGGGGTTTGGCTTCTTAATTGGCCTTCTTGATATCTGGTTTTATTCGACTCCCCTTTCCAATCTTCATCATTGGTCAGCTTTATTTATTTATTTCAATTTCTCACCTTCCTATATACATCTTCTTCATCTTTTCTTAATTACTTGCTTCGCACTCTTGGTTTCAGTATCCTCTTTGTGATTGGTAATGTTGATTCTGTGTTGTGTCTTGTCTTTTTATCACTTTGGGTTTCTCTTAAGCTTGTTTTTTGTTTTCATTTAATCAGAAGCCTCGGTGAGCTATTCCCAGACCATGGATGACGAATATGAGAAATTCATCAGAAGAATGAATCCCCCTAGGTATCTATAAACTTCTAATTTCTGCGTTTTTTTTATTCTTCTGTATTACGAAAACTGTTTCATTCTTTGTATTTATTTCAAAGCTTGTATTTGTTTGGATGACAGAGTTGTTATTGATAATGAATCCTGCAAAAATGCTACCGTCATACAGGTATGTTTTTGCTAGAGTCCTTTTTCTGGTGTATTCTTAGATTATTGGCTTTTGCAAAATGTTTTACTAGTCTTGTTGCAGGTTGACAGCGCTAATAAACACGGAATACTTCTGGAAGTTATACAAGTCCTTACTGATCTTAACCTCGTGATTACAAAAGCTTACATATGTTCTGATGGAGGATGGTTTATGGATGGTACTAAATAATGCTTTCTTTTCTTTTATCCTTTTAGTGCAAAGACGAATTTATCATCATGTTTTTTTTTTTTTTTTTGGCAGTCTTCAATGTCACTGATCAAGATGGAAACAAGATAACGGATGAAGGGATACTGGATTACATTCAGAAGGTAATTTCATTTGAAGCAACTGTAGGTACCTTTTTCCTCCATCTCATTCCAGCTAATTCCTGTCTGTTTGTTTTGTTTCAGTCGCTTGGACCAGATTCATGCTTTGCTTCCTCTATGAGAAGATCTGTTGGAGTTGTACCAGCAATGGACCACACTGTAATCGAGTTAATAGGCAGTGACAGACCGGGTCTACTCTCTGAAGTGAGTGCTGTTTTAACCCACCTCAAATGCAATGTGGTGAATGCTGAGGTTTGGACCCACAACACCAGGGCTGCAGCTGTAATGCAAGTTACTGATGAGGAAAGTGGTGCCGCAATTACTGACCCTGAGAGGATTTCTATGATAAAACAGTTTTTATGTAATTTACTGAGGGGAAGCAACAAATCCAGGGAGGCTAAGACCGTCGTTTCCCACGGGATCACTCACACCGAGAGAAGACTTCACCAGATGATGTTTGCGGACCGAGATTATGAACGTTCTAGCGATGAATCCTTGGATGAAAAAGAGCGGCCAATTGTTAATGTCGTTAATTGGCACGATAGAGACTACTCTGTGGTCACAATACGGAGCAAGGATAGGCCAAAACTCCTTTTTGATACAATCTGTACTCTGACTGATATGCAATATGTGGTTTTCCATGGAAATGTTGATGCTGAGGCTGCTGAAGCTTATCAGGTACTGGTATGGTCCTTTTTTAATATATGCTCTTTTTAATATATGCTCTTAAAAAAAAAAAAATTTTCAAACATTTATAGGAGTACTGCATAAGACACGTAGATGGATCCCCTGTTAAATCAGATGCAGAGAGGCAAAGAGTGATCCAATGTCTTGAAGCAGCCATATTAAGAAGAGTATCTGAGGTAAAGCAGAGTGCTGAGTTTGTGTAGTTAGTAGCACCTCTCCCTTTGTTCCATTATTAATTGGTTTGTTTCTAATCATGTTTCTTGGGATTCTTCTTTGGTTTAGGGGTTGAAGCTAGAGTTATGCACTACAGACAGAGTGGGATTGCTATCCGATGTCACTAGAATCTTCCGGGAGAACAGCCTCTCAGTCACCAGAGCAGAAGTGGCAACTAGATCAGGGAAAGCTGTAAACACATTCTACGTTCGGGATGCATCTGGGTATCCGGTGGATGCAAAGATCATAGATTCCGTTCGTCAAACAATAGGGCAGACAATTCTCCAAGTAAAAGGTAGCCCGGAAGAGTTAAATCAAGGTCGACAAGAATCTCCAACCAGGTTCCTCTTTGGTGGTCTCTTCAAGTCCAGATCCTTCTGTAACTTTGGCTTGGTTCGGTCTTACTCCTAGTAAAAAACAAACTCTCTCCTCATGTACATCCATCGATCATGCTCTTCTCTCTTACTTATTTAGGTGCTTCCAATACCAAATCAATTCCCCCCTTGAAGTGAGCCTTTTTTTAAGAAGAAGAAAGTCACAGAAGATATTAACCCTACTAGTGTTGCGCTTGTAAATATTCATTCCTAGTTTTATGCAATATTTGATCACACTCAGGTTAGGTAAAAAAACAGGACTGTGTCAAGATATCTATCATCATCCTCCTTCCCGTGTATATAGTAAAATTTCTCATTTTCTAGTACTAGTTTCAAATATATATATATATATATATATTTATTATCAGTCAACCAAAAAACTTTGTCTTGTCTTATAAGTAACAATATTCATTGGCAAACTAATCCGCAATATGATATTATTGCCAGTCAAAACTCTCTTGGGAAAGGGTCAAAATAATAGAGCATGATGTATTCAAATCCCACACCGTAAACTCAATCAGGGAGGGGAGGGGGAGTCTGGCATTATTTATTATAGTTGGGTGGAGAGGTGAGATCAACTTTGACCAGTCAGTAGCTTTCGGTTGGCGGCGGCTGATTCTGATTACATTTTAGTAATTTGTTATGTCCATATTATTGACCTGAAAAGACTTTGGGGGGGTATAACTATAATATTAGAGAGATTTTTCAAAGTACCATCCATCCATCCATCCATCAAGGTGATTTTTGAATTGCCTTTTTCCTTGGACCAACTAACCTTAATGCTTTTCTCTTCTTCTTCTATTAACCATTGGTTCTTTGGTTCAAACTGATAAAAAGTTTCATATTTTGCATTAGGAGAACTTAACATTATCAAAACAAGATTTAAGGGATAACAATTTATTTGTGATTTTATATTCATAGGAGGCGTGCATGATATAATAAAACACAATTCCAATATTTTTTTGTATGTTGTTGTTGTTGAGTGTTCGATTTCTTGCAAAAATGGACAAAAATCTTTGATAATGTGAAGTTGAAAAAGCAATCCAATCCTTTTCCATTGACCAGTGGTTTTTACTAATTTGGTTGCTGAAGAACAAAAGATATTGAGCCGAGACCAAAATGCGGAAAGACAAAATTGCTTTTGAAAAAAAAAACAAAAGATTAGTCCTTTATATGAATGAGAAAGAAAGTATGAGGACCCTCCACTCAGTATCACAATCCTCAGTTTTTCATGTTCAAAACCTATATGATTGGGTTGGCATTATCATTATTGTTAGGTTGAAGATGGATGATTTGTGGGGGGGTGTTGCCACTTGGCTAATTTCTCCACCTGCTTCCTCCCCAATCAGGGAATTCCCAATTCACCAAATTTATACCCCTCTCTCTTTCTCTCTTCATTAATGTGACATGTTCTAAAGACATGACCTTTTTCAGTTGTTTGTATGAAATTGGTTATGTTTGTAAGCGCTTTTCTAAGTTGTTTCCATAATTTTGATAATAAGGTGTAAGGGGATAATGGATATGTATGTACTTGCAGAGTTCCTTAATTGGTTGGGCTGGAATTCCATTATCAAGAAGTGGTTTCTGCTGTAAAGGAAGTGTAATAGGATAGCATTTATGTGTATGCTCAACTCTCTTTCATTACCACAATTGATTGCCCACTTGATGAAGATGAATCATTTGCTTGCTTGGACTAGTCAATGGGTATATCCTTTTTTCCTTCTCGATGTTATCCATAATAATATTTGCAGGAATCTTGATTGAAAATTTTGAATTATTCTGTTGCATTTTCTTTGAAATTCAAGAAAATGTTCTCCATAATTTCTCTTCTCTTTTTCAAGGTCATGAGGAGGTTATTTTAAAAGGCTAAAAAGAAAGGATGGCACAGAAATCATAATTGAAGGAGGGGGATTGTCATGTGCAAGTTCTGAATTCCTGTCAAAGTTAAAACTAAAGATAATGCAAATTTAATAAAGTATGTACTGATTCCCTTTCTCACATGATTGATTGGCAGAGTTTTAGTTAGAGGGTTCTTTTATCTTATCAGACAAGAGTAATTAATTGCAGCTTCTGTAATTACAGAAGAAAAAAAAGAGCAGAGACTTACATTTTCGATGCTTCCACAGCCTGGACCATGTTCTCATCAGATGATCATATGATATAATTCAGTTGCATAAATGCAGGAAGAGAGACTTAATAAAAAATGTTAAAGGAATATCTTAGCAGCAAAGAAACCCCCACTGTCAAATAAATACTTTGATTTGTTTTTGGCATCACAGAAATTAAGCCATTCATAGATAGATTTCAAGAGATAGAAAGAGAATGAAAAAAATCTGCTGCTGGCATGGAAATGGAATGCAATATTGCTGCAGCACTAAAATCCTGTGGATACATTAATGCAGATCCTCCTTCATCCTCGTCTTTCAGTTCAAGCACTTGTAGTTACCAAAACAAAGATCCAATCCCTCTTCTTTCTCCTCTAGTATTGCCTTCCAGATTTAGTTGAATCTGGTGGATATGTCCATGTATACAAATAGTATTACAAAATCTCATTTGAGTATGAATTGTGTTATGAGTATTTACACTTTTTTTTTTCTTTTTCTTTTTCTTTTATTATTTTGGATGAACAAATAACAAATATATATAATATCTAAGAATTAATGATATAATTTGACTATGGATTTACCAAGTTGGAAGAAGGGAGAGGCAAAGGCAACATTATGGAAGACAAAAGGATGGTAAAGAAGAGATATTGGTCCTAACTTTTTGCTGCTCAATGGTCGACCTTACACTTGTGCCTAGTCCGAGAAGATGAATAGTAGTAACACCACAAAACTATTCATAGCTGAAACTCCGGGGATGACTGGACTGGGGGGACTTTGTCATTCAATTCATTAAACAATAGCACAAGTGAACAACAACAACCAAAAAAAAAAAGAAAAATTAGGCTGTGATAAATATATATTTTTAAAATATTATTTTTATTTTTTTAGATTAAATTCTTCTCACATTTTTTTAATAGTTTTTTATGTGTGTATATATATTTTAAGAAAGTTTTGAAATAGTTGAAATTATAGAATTAGAAGGTAAAATTCACTATCCAAACATGCTGACTGTACCCGACCCGATCAGATGTCTCTGGATTGGAGAACCCAATTGCCATTTTCCAATTATAGCCATCCGATTTTGAAATATTTATCGGTTCTCTTCTTCGATACCCTTTCGGACGTTTTCTTGCCCTTCCATCTTCCCCCTAAATCGATGTCTTCTTTTAGTGATTGACTTTCATTTTCGGATTTTGAAGATTTCTTGCCAGGTATTCTGTTATTTATTTTCTTGATCTGCCGTTCTGATTATTCTATGTTTTATGATTAGGGTTCTTTAATTTCAGGGTTAATTTCTTTCTGAAACTGTGATTAGCGTTTGTTACGAGCTTTACATTTCTGGTAATCAGAAAATTCTAGTGTAAAGTTTGAAATTTTTTACCTTCTATTTCCTCCTTGACGATTGGTAATCACTATGATTGCTTGATATACTATCTTGTGCTTTTAAATTTGACATGTTTGGATTTCCCTTGTACTTGAAATATGGGTTTAAGTTGTTGAGTACGTATTGCTTCACGTGTTAATTCTTGGGGTGTCATGAATTTGGGAAATTTGGATTTTTAATTTTTACCGAGAAATTTGCATCCTTATGTTGCAGTTGAGAATGAGTGGTGCATCTGTCGGATGTTCTCCTCCCTCACCTTGTCCTGGAATGACACCGTTGAGAAGGTGCAGGAAGAGAGGAGAAAAACAGAATACTGTTTGTATTGACGTGGATATGGATAATGATAATGTCATCATCATTGATGTACCTGAATCTTCAGAAACAACTTTTCGGGCTCCAAATGTGCTTAGGAAAAACCGAAAACATCAGTTTCCAAGGACCGGTGTTATCTGCTTGGACGATGACGAGAATTCTAGCCATAGGTTTGCTAATACTGGTGTTGGACATGGTTCTCATTTCAATACTGGTGCTTCTTCTAGCACGAGATCTCCAACCAACTCTGGCTGTTTAGGAAAATCTTCAGAGACTCTAAGAGATGAATGTGAATTTATTCGAGAACATGTACCTCCGGTGAAATTATCCAAATGCAAGCGGACCTACTCTGGCAAAACTCCTGCCAGAAATCGATATGGTATTGGTACTGACTCGGATACCTGTCCGTCTGACAGTGATTATGCTGACTGCGAGTTAATGGAAGACTCCTTTGGCAGGGTTAGAGAGCAGTGGGAAAGGGCTTCTTCAAGAAGAAAATATGATACTCGCAATGTTCAACCTGGTATTGGGGAACCTGGCGTGGTTTTCAAAGATAATAGCCAAAATGTTGATGCAGCAAATGATTGTGGACAGCAAAAAGAACCATCATTTGAGGGAGTGAATGATGAAGGCAAAGAAGCTCCTGCTCCAGTTTC
This sequence comes from Asclepias syriaca, assembly GCA_027405835.1. Taxonomy (NCBI): domain Eukaryota; kingdom Viridiplantae; phylum Streptophyta; class Magnoliopsida; order Gentianales; family Apocynaceae; genus Asclepias; species Asclepias syriaca. The sequence continues at coordinate 51,288 of JAPHNG010000660.1, forward strand.
TAAGGAGAGTGATAATGTTGATTTCAATTTTTATGGAAAGCAGACATGTAATCTAGATAATGATTACGGTGTAGAATCAATTAAGAGAAGACTCTTCAATCCTGATAAAGATGATCCTCTTTATAGAATGAATCCACTAGCTGAAGGCCCTTCTCTGGACTATGCTAAGTGTATCAGTGGCCGAAAGTTCCAACGAGATTGTATGAACAGCTGTTGGGAACAAGAGGTACCTAAAGGGTTATCTTCTTCTAAATACGAGCAGCACAATACTAGCCAAGTCAATCACATGGAAAAGAATTTTCAAGGTAGACAGAGTAGTTCGCCTCGAGAACCTCGTCTACCAACAGAGGAATCATATGCTGGCAAAGCTAATATATCAGAACCCTACATGTCTCATTCTGAAGATTCAGTGAATAATGATATGGATGGTGGCAGATCTAGTTCTGATGACGGAGTAAAATTTTATCAGGGGACAAGTTCAACTTTTAATTCTGGTTGTTGGTGGAATAGTTATCCGGATCTGAATACTTCTAAGGAGAAATTTGCATTTGAGAAAGCTTTATCTTTAAAATCTGGATCATCCGAAAAGCATATTGATGATGGCTCTTGTCCTAATGATGGAAAAGGCGAACTTGTTGAGGATTGTATCATCTCTGAAAGAGAAAAGCTTAAGGAGACAGAGGAATACAAAAGAGCAATAGAAGAAGAAATGTCTTCCAGGCGACGAACATTGCAGATTCAGGTTTTCATTCACACTTCTGCTTCTATCTTGTTTTTCTGTACATGGTTAATAAGTATGTCGAAAACCTTTCTTTTCTACAGAATCCCTTACTCTAGTCATTGCACCAAGTTCCTTTTTTTTTTTTCTGATTTTCTAATAAAAATTTTATTTTCTTCCTTTCCAGGCTGAAGAAGCACAACGGATGCGTCGTCTGCGGAAAAGGCTGAAAGCTGAAAGTATGCGTTTATTAGACATGGAGAGAAGGCAAAAACAGCGAGTTGAGGAAATTCGAGAAACTCAAAAGAAGGTTTCTGGCCGGGTTTCTTTATCTTTTGAGTTCCATAATCCAATTTGTCCTCTGAATTTCCATATCCATATCTTCTATGATTGTACTGTCTGCTATTTTTGTCCCTTTCGTTTTGTTGTTTCTTGGTCAAGGTAGATATATTTTCTTGTAAATAACATGAATTGTTTGCTATTACAATTACAGGATGAAGAAAACATGAACTTGAAGGAGGTTATTCGTGCCCAAGTTATGAAGGAGCTAAATCAACTTGAAGTAATATGCCATGATATGGCTTCATTACTGAGGGGATTGGGAATTATTGTTGGTAATTCAGTGAATCCATCGCTAGAGGAGGTGAGTTATAGTTGCACTTATAAGGTGGTTCACTAAACTGTATTACTGGTTTGTGCCTCTTTCTGTCTGTTTGGTGAAATCATGTTCAGTTCCCAGAGGGAGTACTGCACTCTAGGTTGGAGTACTCGATCTTTCTTCCTTGTGTGTTTCCACATACTTATTATTCAGTGGCTAGGTTTTCTTCTAGGTTGGAAATACACTTTTTATGCAAAACGATTTCATTTTTATGGTAATATGGGAGACAGATTGTGGCTTCAGGTTGCAAATTCAAAATGACCAGTACTTACTAGCAAAACATGGAGCAGTGTGTGTGATTCACATTTTTAGAATAATCATTTTGCTGTGATGGTTTCAGGTGCGCTCCGCTTATAAACGAGCTTTATTGGCCTTCCACCCTGATCGTGCTTCAAGATCCGACATCCGCCAACAGGTTGAGGCTGAGGAGAAATTTAAGCTCATATCTCGCATGAAGGAGAAATTTTTGCCAACATAAAAATGGTGTAGTAGCGTTAGTTTTAACATGTTATTCACGAGTTGTAAAAATCCTTGCCTTTTTTTTTTTTTTCTTTTTCAAAGTAAAGTAGTAAGTTGAGATTAAACCATTTCTTAGTTGCGCCTCTGTTCTGGTTCTCTAAAAAGATTGGCATGGAGCTCTCAAGTCGTGGCCACCCTGATTTGGTAGGGAAATTTTTTTGTAAAGCTGTTGGGGGGTTGTTACTGCATTTGTCTAGGCACGTTAGTTCTTGAATTTTGAATTGAAGTTTTTACACTTGTAATTATGTGGTTGTAAAAAGACCAGGAAAAAAAAAAGAGAATAGTAATTCATTTGATGTGTATGAAAATTTCCAAGAAAAGTTTTGTTGTAATTAAAGTGGATGCAGCAGAATCTGAACACCTTGTTGAGGTCTAACTGTAAGAACTTGAAAAGGGGTATGAGAATAGTTGGGGGAGAGCGTAAACTTGTAGCGTTGCATGATCATGGAGAGTGCAATCTTGACTTCAGTGGTTGCAAAATTTAATCCGACGCAAGTCCTAGGGCCAGCACCAAATGGAAGAAATGCAGTGGTGTTATAGTTTGTGGCCTTGCTCACTCCATCTGCAAATCTTTCTGGTTTGAAGAGGTGTGCATCAGAACCCCATATTTCTGGATTCCCGTGCAGTGAATAAGTCGGAATTAACACCTCCAAGTTAGGCGGCAGGGTTAGCTTTCCCAATCTCGATTTCTTTCTCACCCTTCTCGCAAGTATAGTTACTGGAGAGTACAGCCTCAGTGTTTCGTTGATTATCATTGTCATCTTCCCCAAAACAAAACTTAAAAAAATTGTTAGTTCACGAATGAAGCTCTATATAAGCTGATCAGAATTAATTAATTTTGTATGATTGATTCACTTACCGTTTTGAGTCTGGCAATGCACTCAGGCCTCGGTCTTCCTTGGGCGCCACAGATGTCAAGAAGCTCCTCTCTGGCTTTGTCTTGCCAGTCTGTGTGGATTGCTAGGAGGAAAACGGTCCAGGACAGGGCAGAGCTTAGTGTTTCATGTCCAGCAAAGTAGAATGTTTTGCACTCATCAACAATGTTATCTACCGTGATTCTATTTTCCAGGACTGCATCGTGGTGAGCTTTCAGTAACAATCCTAGAAAGTCACTTCCATAGCTGTCTGTTCTTCCTGTCATCACTTGTTCTTCTCTTTTCTTGATTAGTGACATGATGGATCCGCGAAGTGACTTTTCAAGTTCATCTGATTCTTTATCATCTGCTGTTTTAAAATATTTCCTGCACGAATATATTTTTATTATATAAATTTATCATCTCCGTGCATGCAATAGCATTTATTATATCATACAGAAAGGAAGGCTACCTGCTCCTGAGAAATGGAAGTTTTGTATCATTTTTGAAGATTATGAAAGCAAGTTTTGTTAACATTTCAAAAATGTTCTTCCCTTCCAAGTAACTGCTTCCAAAAGCTGTTCTTGAAATAATCTCTGAGCTCAAGTCTTTGAATTCACTATAAACTTCAATTTCTTTTCCTTCATGACTCGTCCAGTTATTGAGCATACTTTCTATGCTTGCCATCATTTCTGGAACCATATTCTAAGAATATATACATGAATTATATTCTTATACGAACATACACATGTATATTATTTAGACTATAAACAGAAAACTGCAACTAATTAATTACCTTTAAGCTTTCTGCATGGAAAGCATGGTTGGCTAGTTTTCTCATCTTCACCCATTTTTCACCCTCTATTGTCGCCAATCCGTCTCCTAGTAGCTTTGTCACAAAGTTGTCAAGTTTAAATTTTGGAAAAGAACCCTCTTTATCATTGAGGATTTCTCTGATATGCTCTGGTTCCGTGACAATCAATTGAGGCCGATGACCAACCCAATTTATAAAATTCTTGCCTGTTTAAAATAAATAAATAATCAAGCTGTAATTTATTTATACGAGTCATGGGGGCCGGTGAAGAATGAAAAGAGAATTTAATTTGTTACCGTATAAAGTTATCCATGCATGGAAATGAGGTGAAATTCGAGGGAATATGTCATGGGATAGTTCCATAGGAGCGCTCATGGATTTCATTTTCATGTTGAAGATTTCTTTGTTGTTGCCAAACAGAAACTTGTATGGAGGACCTTTGATCCCTTGGGACCTCATCAAGTATTGTATGTAGATTGGTGTCCACCATAACTTGTTCATCAGGATTGTACCAAGAACTACTAGTACAAAAGTTACAACATAAAATGAAAACAAGATTTCCATGGCTCCCCTGCACTTAATTTGGATACTCAATTATGTAGTGAACTTCCTCTTGCAACTTACTTATATATATCCATGGAGATTTTCAATTGGTATAAATAAAATATTAAAACTAAATTAACTAACGTATACGCTGTCCGTCCTTTGTTGATGGAATGTGTATAGAGAATATTTAGATATTATTTGGTGTATCTTCGTATTATTTGATTTAAATTTTAGTAATGTATTATTTTAGTTATAATTGATTTTTTTTTTTAGAATCATAAGAATATTATATGTATTTTCTTACTATATTTTGTCGATATTTTTTCCTTGTACACACTTGTATATATGTATTGAAATACTCAAGGATTACATTCTTACATAGAGAGAAAAGAACAAAATAAGTTGATTATTAATTTTGATATGGTTTATGTTTCAAGTTTCCGATGCTAATTTGATTCCGTGTTTTCGCCGAAGCCGAACACACAATATGAACTGGATTTTGGAGTCTGTTCGAGCGAACCGATGTACGGTTGCCAAATATTACTTCTTGAAGATGTCGCTTTTGTTTTCTTCTTTTTGTTCCTTTGTTTTTCCTACAATAATAAAAACTCCGACGAATTCCGTCTTGCAATACCCTTTCTCCTCATTTTTTTATTCCATCATTATCATACCACATTTTTATTTTTTTAAAGACTACTACTTTGGCTGATATGAGATAAAAATATAGTGCTATTAGAATTTGGAATATACTCTCAATCATACATAAAAAGAGATTTATATATAAGTATTTTTAATTATATATAGCCATTTATCCTGTAGTAAAATAAGTTCTGCAGTTACATACATCTTCACTCACTTTCTAAAAGAAGGAAAAAAAAAAAAAAAAACTTCAATAAGATCCAACTCCTGAGGCCTAACTACTATAGAGGATGAAGCAGCACTTGGATCCCATGTTGAGGTCGAAGGGTCACAATTTGTACCGGAGAATGAACATAAAGCTTGGAGAGTGTGAAGGCATAGCGTTGCAAGATCATGGAGAGAGTGATCTTGGCTTCATTGATGGCAAAATTTAAGCCGACGCAGGTTCGAGGTCCAAGGCTGAAGGGCATAAATGCTGAAGGATTGTTGTTCTTGGTAGCAGTAGCAACACCTTCTGAGAATCTTTCAGGATTGAATTCCTTTGCATCTTCTCCCCATATTGTAGGATCATGATGAACAGCTAATATTGGAACTAGCACGTTGATGTTGTCTGGAAGCCTGATGTTTCCCAGTTTTGCTCCTTTCTTGGTTTTTCTTTCAGTGTACACTGCAGGAGGATATAGTCTTAGTGACTCGTTTATGATCATACTCATCTGTCAAACAAGCAGCAATTTTTTGTGAGGAATATGATAATAAAATACATATCTTCTTTTATTTTTCAAATTCTAATGATTTGAGTACCGTTTTCAATCTTGAAATCCCTTCTGAAGTTGGAGCTTGCTGACCAAATAATCTCACAACTTCTTCTCTGGCTTTCTCCTGCCAATCCCTGTGGATTGCTAGGAGCAAAATGGTCCAAGACAGCAAAATTGAAGTTGTCCCATGTCCTGCACTGTAAAATGTCTTGCATTGATCGATTATGTCCTCAATGCTAATGCCATCCTTCTCATTAGAATCGTAATGGGCCTTTAAATGCAATCCAAGAAAATCATCTCCATACCCATGCATTTCTCCAGCTGTTAGTTCCTCTCTTCTCTTCACTATCCCAATGATGGATTCTTGAATTTGTTTGTGAACCTTTTCAGATTCTAGATCATCTGCGTCCTTGGAAAAATTACTGTTAAGAAAATGATAGAAACATTAGCAGAGGAGAGATCAAAGTCGATTTTGTGGTACGAAAACCACACCACTCTGTTTAGCTCATTCACCTGATGATGGGAATTCTTGTTTTGTATGCATTTTTACTACTCAAAATCACCAACTGTCTCAGCATCTTAAAAATTTCCTGGCCTTCTAAATAACTACTGCCAAAAGCAGTTCTTGAAATGATTTCTGCCATCAGAAACCTGAACTCTTCATTGACATCAATCTCCTTCCCATCATAGTCTCTCCACCTTTGGAGCATTGCCTCAACACTTTCAACCATTGCTGGAATCATATTCTAGAGAAAGAAAAATCAAATCTTTGTATCATTATTTGGACTTACAAAAGATAACGATTTGAAATTCAAAATACAATCTTACCCTTAAACTTTCAGCATGAAAAGATTTGTTTGCTAGCTTTCGCAGTTTGGCCCATTTTTCACCTTCTGATTCCAAAAGACCATTTCCCAGTAACTTCTTCATGTACTTGTCTATATCAGTTTTGCAGAAAAGCTGTTCTCTGTCATTCAGCAATTCTCTGATAAGCTCTGGCTCTGTAATAACCAATTCAGGTTTAGCACCACGCCAGTTGAGGAAATTCTTCCCTGCATCCATATTCCCATTCCACAGAATAATCTTAATTAAAAACAGCTAAAACTTTGTGTTGTTCATAAGTAAAAATTATCATCTGCAGAATGCATAAAAATTTCAGACTAACATATCTACTCTAGTCTAGTACCGTATATATTCATCCACAAGTGTACATGAGGAAAAACTTTAGGCAATATATCATGAGACAATTCCATAGGTCTGCTCATGGACTTCTCCATCATTCCAGAGATTTCTTTGGAATTCCCATGAAAGAACCTGTAACCAGGGCCTTGGATGCCTTGTGACGCCAGTGCTCGCTGAATGCACCATGGTTTCCACCATATATTGCGGAGAAAGTTGATCAAAACCCATAGGATAAACATCAAAACAAGGCCTGTTACTCCCAAGTTTTCCATGGTTGGCAACAAACACTGAATCCGGATCTAATTTAATAGAAGCCAATTTGATCTGAATATCTTGTTCTTGATTTAGTGGCGCGAGAAGTCTTGAAAGATATGACCTTTTGGAAGAAGCAAAAATGGTTGAAGGAATCCGGTAAAGTCAAAACCTTAACCGCCATCGTTATCATCATGGTGATGCTATATAGTTTTTGAGAATGGTAAGCACAGTATTCTATTTCTAGGTAGTAAGTAGTAAATGTATATGATGACCAGGTCATTCTTGGAAGGCAGTGAGTGATGTCATCATATCCTTCCTAGATCAAAAGACACAAACAAGTCTTATATGGTTGGAAGGATCTGACCTGTAATCTTGGCCGGTTATGACCTGCTGCAATCATGTCTGATCATTTACCACCAGCAGCTCTAATAATGAATGATGGAATTGACACGTGAATGGTTTGATTGGATTGATGCTGAATAAATCATGAAGACATAATGCAGATGAAGACCACAGAGGTAAAAAGTCTGGCAGCCATTTTTGACAAAAAAAAAAAGAGAGAGAAAAAGAAAGAAGGTAAAAGAACCCTAAAAATGAATGGGGTCTTATTGTTTCTCCATTTTTGGCTCATCATAAGCCAATTTATTCACATTAATCCTAAACTTTACTGTATGATTGCGTATGAAATTTGGATGGAAATTGGTTGGAAAAGTCAATTATTAAGTTCATTTAAAACCTGACACAAATAGGACTAATTCATCGAATCTTCAATGAATGGTTGTTGGTGACGACGACCCAAATTCTCTTCCATTATATTTTCCATTTTGCAATTTGTAAAAATCTCTTCTTAACAAGTTCTATAACATTCCACAAATATTAAGGAGAAGAATTATTATAAAGAATTCAGAAACATAAAAAGTGGTCAATTTGGCTTAATCGATTCAGTAACAAGTATATCGCTAAATGAAGAATATATTAATACCAATTGGTTTGTGATTTATAGATTATAGAAGAAGAAGAAGAAGTAAAATAATAAATATATATAAAGTATCCCAATGATTTTAAAACCTAAAATGTCTGTCCGGATGTGCATGTCTTCTTCTTGTAAATATATACATAGATTCCCAGCTTTTGCTTCGTCAAGATGGATGATGCAAAAACCCAAGAAAAACTACCATTTCAACATAGAAACTACCATGTCATGAGTATCATCATCATCAATGTGCTTCCCATTCTGTGCATTGGTTTACTCTACCTTCTATGGAGGACTATTAGATTCTTTTACAAAGTATGGTGGATTCCCTCCCAGATTAGGATCATCATGAGTTCACAGGGAATTCAAGGTCCTCCTTACAAGTTCATCTATGGGAATACCAAAGAGATTACAGCCATGAGAAAACTGTCCATGGGAAAACCCATGGATATATCTCATGACATTTTTCCTAGAATTCAGCCTCATGTTTACTCTTGGACCAAAATATATGGTAATATTGTTGAATTTTATTTTTTTTTTTTTGGGAATTCCATCTTTCTTTTTTCTTGTGACAGGGATGAACTTTCTTAACTGGCATGGTTCTCAAGCCCAGTTATTCGTAACAGAACCTGATCTAATCAAGGAGATAATGACCAACAAAGAAGGTTCTTATCCAAAAATGGACATGGAAGGTTATGCAAAGAAACTGCTAGGTGAGGCTCTCATAACTAATGAAGGAGAGAAGTGGGCAAAAGTTCGGAAATTGGCCAATCATACCTTTCATTCAGAGAGCCTCAAGGTAAGTTTCTTCTCGTTGCATTCATTCATATCATATGGAGGTAGGGATAGGAATGAGCAAAAGTTGCAGTTTCTCATTCATTATTAACCACCTGATGATGAACAACTGTGTTCTCTTCTCACAGTGCATGGTTTCAGAAATGAGTGCTAGTGTTGAAACCATGCTTGAGAAGTGGAAACTCCACGATGGAGAAGAGATTGATGTGTTCAAAGAATTTGGGCTCTTAACAACTGAAGTAATCGCCAGGACTGCTTTTGGGAGTAGTTACATGGAAGGAAAACACATTTTTGAGATGGTGGCAAAGTTAACTGCAATTACTGTCAGAAACGTTTACAAAGTTAAATTTCCTGGCATAAGGTAAGCTCTAAAAACAGTTTTATTTTAACTCTTTGTTTCAAGTTCAATTAAGATGTGAATTCATTCATCTACTTTTGCAGCATGCTACTGAAATCTAGAGATGATATTGAAGCAGAGAAGCTGGAGAAAGGGATCAAATCTTCCATTCTTGAACTTGTGAGGAGAAGGGAAGGGGCCAATAATGGAGAATATGAACACTTTGGGAGAGATTATCTTGGACAGCTGATGAAAATAACTCTTGAATCTGACACGACCAAGAGGATCACACTAGAACAAATGATTGATGAGATCAAGGCTGTGTATGGAGCTGGACATCTTACCACAACGAGCTTACTTTCTTGGTGTGTTTTTCTTCTAGCAATCCACACTGATTGGCAAGAGAAAGCAAGGTTTGAAGCTTTTCAAATATTTGGCAAGAAAAACCCCACTTCTGATGGACTTGCAAGACTAAAAACAGTAAGAGCATCATCATCTCAAACATGATTTTTTTTTTTTTTTAATTTATCATATACACTCAGTTCTAAAACTGTGTTTCATTCCCTTTCTCTGTTCAGATGAACATGATTATTAACGAATGCCTCAGAATTTATCCTCCTGCGCTTACTCTGACAAGGAAAGTTGGACGTGAAACTAGACTGGGGAATGTTAATCTTCCAACTAATTTAAACCTTTTCATTTCTATTCTAGCACTGCACCACAACCCTCAAATCTGGGGAGAAGATGTTCACTTGTTCAAGCCAGAAAGATTTGCACAAGGGGTAGCCAAAGCTACCAACAACAACCCTGCAGCATTTTTCCCCTTCGGTTTGGGACCTAGAACTTGTGTGGGATTAAACTTTAGCGCTAATGAAGCAAAAATTGCATTGTCAATGATTCTGCAACGCTTCAAATTTACTTTGTCACCAAATTATGTCCATTATCCTGCAGATATATTTATTCTCACCCCAAAGCATGGAGTTCAGGTCATCCTCCAAGAAATTTAGTCTAAAGATTTCAGCTCTTCATAGTGAACTATTGTATGATTATTGTGTTTTCAATGATTTGTATGTAAATAAAAAAAATTCGGTAATGTCATCAAGAAGTATTATTTACAACAATCATTGAAGGGACACGAGATATTGTTCTGGAAACAGAATCATCTCTGTGTTCTGTCTCTATTACATTAGAGTCTTTGTTAATTGGTTTATTTTCCTTGAGAGATATATTAATAAATCACATACATATATAAACAAACATAAATAATTCAGCTGCATAATTGATGGCAATTATCCTGGTTTTTAAAAATGCCCTGTGGCGGAGTCTTAATAATCTTGATGCCTCAGCAAAGCTTTCACTGTGCTTTTTCTATTCTACATTCTGACCCAAGAAAATAAAAAACATCAAAAGGTTGAGTTATTTTAGGTATCTGGAAATATTGGTGGTCCAGGGACTAGTTGCACACGACAATGACCATAATAAACAATATAATCCTGGAATATGATAATGAGTCTCTTGCAATTGGAACAAAAGCACCCAGAGATGGGATTACATCATGAATTTGTCCGTAGGAATGCCATTGCTGTCCAGCAGTTGATAACAATAGTTTTGATCACTTTCAAGTCCAGCATATACTACTTTTAAATGTATTAGGAAAGATTTCAAATCAATCATGACATGCATACGACAACATCAAATATTTGATTAATCCAAATGAGGTACCTTAATGTATTTGTCCTTTACCCAGCAGAAATTTTTTTCCAAAGCTTCAGCCAGGGCTTAAAGCTTATGCATTCTTTACATGTTTGAAGGGCTGAGTTACTCTTTGAACAATGGCCATTGTTGCACAAGCAGTGTTACTCTTTGTTGCAGGCTTCATCTTCACTTACTTTCTGCTAAACTTCATTAGGTTTCTGAATAAAGTATGGTGGACGCCATTGTACATACAGTGCAATATGAGGTCCCAAGGGATCAAAGGTCCTTCCTACAAATTCCTTCATGGCAGCACCAAAGAAATAACCAACATGAGAAGAAATTCTATGGGCAGGGCCATGGAAGATTTGTCGCATAACATCTTTCCCAGAATCTTGCCTGATATATACTCGTGGGTGAATTTATATGGTAATATGAGTGAGAGTTACATTATTTCTTTCTTATAATTCTCAATTGAACCTCATTTGTTGCAATAATGACAGGGCCAAATTACCTTGATTGGTTTGGTTCTCAAGCTCAGCTGGTTGTGACTGAACCAGAGCTTGTCAAAGAGATTCTAAACAATAAAAATGAAAATTATCCGAAAATAGACCTCGAAGGCTATGCTAGGAAACTATTGGGGGATGGACTTTCTTCATCTAAAGGTGAAAAGTGGGTAAAATTGAGAAAGCTAGCCAACCAAGTGTTCCATGCAGAAAGCCTGAAGGTTAACATAACAATCTTTTACATTTTTTTTTATTTTTTTATTTTTGGTCATATTAAAAGAAGTGACTTTGATTTGAACCTGTCCGTTCATCAAAAATTATGCAGAGTATGCTCTCAGATATGATTGTGTGTACTGAGACTATGGTAGAAAGATGGGAAGGGTATGATGGAAGAGAAATTGAAGTGTTTGAGGAGTTTAGGGTATTAACATCAGAAGTAATTTCAAGGACAGCCTTTGGCAGCAGTTACTTGGAGGGGAAGAACATCTTTGAGATGTTAAAGAAGCTGACTATGTTACTTTCCAAGAATGTCCATCAAATTAGGTTTCCAGGACTAAGGTAAGACTTTCTTAGACACTGCACATTTCTTTTATCAAGAAAACTTCTGATTAAATATTTGTGATTCTGCAGCCTATTTGTGAAATGTAAGGATGAGATAGAATCAGAGAAACTCGAGCAAGGAATAAAAGATTGTATTCTGCAGATTATCAAGAAAAGAAACCAGAAAAGTGAGGAGAGAGTAACTTGTAAAGGCAACTTTCTTGAGAAACTCCTAGAAGCAAATAGCCAACCCACTAATAACCAGTGGATTTCACTGGAAGATATTGTTGATGAATGCAAAACGTTTTATTTTGCTGGACACGAAACAACATCATCTTTACTTGGATGGAGCATTTTTCTCTTAGCTATACATAAGGACTGGCAGAAAAGAGCAAGGGAAGAAGTGATTGACTTGTTTGGCAAAAACAATCCTAATGCAGATGGTATCACTAGACTCAGAACTGTAAGATAATGACTATTAATTCTTAGGAAACCGTTTCCAACAAATATTAGTTTGTCTTAGTTTGTTTCTGTCTTGCAGATGAATAAGATTATTGAAGAGTCTTTAAGACTATATCCTCCGGTGCCTGCTATCAAAAGGAGAACTGAAAAGGCAGGTAAGCTTGGGAAGTTAAAATTACCTCCTAACATGGAGATACTCATTTCGCCACTGGCTCTTCATCATGACCCAAAGATATGGGGGAAAGATGTTCATCTATTTAAGCCGGAAAGATTTGAAGGAGGGGTGTCTAGAGCCACCAACAATAATCCAGCAGCATTTATACCGTTTGGCTTCGGTCCAAGAACGTGCATAGGCCTGCATTTTGCAATGACAGAAACAAAGATTGCCCTGTCTATGATTCTACAGCGCTTTAACTTCGCCCTTTCACCAAATTACATTCACTCTCCAGTTCAGCTGTTTATGCTTCGTCCACAACACGGAGTCAAGATCATTCTCCATAAGATTTAAGCAGAAGTAAGTTATTGCATGCAGAGCAGGACAAGAACCAAAAGAATGGATGAGAGATAACCACTGCATCACACAAAAGAAAGTAATTCTACTATTGATATGCATGGTACTCTTGCCTTGTGTGTGTGAAGATTGTGTAAAAGCCATTTCTTTTTCAATAATATTGGAATTAAACTTATAACAGAAGCAAGAAATTTAAACCATGTGATACTTGACTAGTACTATGATAATGATCCGAACATTAACATTCAAGAAGATTATGAACACACAATTATCTTTCAAGAAAGACTATTGTAATTCTAATATGAATCCAAAACTTGAAGCAAAAAGCTTTAACAAAAGGATTCAAATGATTCTCCGAGCTCTAACCATAACCACGAACATCAAAAGTACAGATGCATTTATTGAAAGAAGAAGAAGTGATGAGTAGTAGTGATCAATTCCTTTTCCCTTTAGCATGGAGATTGCGAAAGTAGGATCGGGGATCGGCGTCAAATTCTCTCCTTGGCATCTGATGGTTTCTTCTCCCAGGAGCTTTCATCATCTTTTCAGGTCGTCCACCACAGCAACAGAAAAGGAGGAGAAGCAGGACTAACCCAAAGACAATGAAGGGTGAACGAGCAGCAAGTTGAATCCATTGGTTTAATTGTTCTCTTCTTGTTTCTGGAGGAAATGCTTCATCCAACCAAGCAATGAACTGTCCAACAATCACAGAAAGCAACTCCTTTGGTTTCTCCAACAAAGTGTTCATCATGTTTTCCTCTCCCATTTTCCTTCAATTTCTCCTGCACATAATATGGCTTTATCCTTCTCCCCATTTCTTTTAAAACCTTCCTCTCTTTTTTTCTCTAATTTTTTTTTTCTTTTATAAAAAAAAAAAAGGAAAATGGGATTCCTTTTCATCAGTACATCTCCATATACGTAAAGTAATATGCCAACCATGTTGGTTATTACACAGCACACTCTGTAGGGTCATTTCTTTTACTACTTTTTTCCAAGTGACTCCAATGTATTGCAAGTCTATTCTACATAAATAATATAAACTACTCAAACAATGATCTTAATTTTCACCTACTCTAAAACCCTAAAACACTTTGAATTTTAATAGCTTGAAAAATGTAGACAAAAAGAAGTTAGTAAATGGTTCCTCTCAACAACCACTATTCAATTTTGAACCACCAAAGTAGGTTCTTCTTCTTCAGCTCTCTATATCTCTTTTCTTTCTCTTAAAAATAAAGCTAGTTAATTTCAACTAAGGATTCCCATAAAATCTTGAATTTTGAATGTATGGAGAAATTGCTCCCTGAAAAAGGAATTGATTCCTGCTGTGTAGCAGAGATGGAAGGTTCTGTTCATGGTTAAGGTTACCCGCATGGTTCAAGAAAAATTGGTTAAACTGTTCATTATTATAGCCAACCAATGCTTGTAGTAACTAATAATCCCCTCTTAACTATGATTCAAACACTGTATTTGTATATGTATGGGGTTGTCACAATGATACACACCCGTTTTTCCTCTCGGATTAAGCAAACAAAAGGCATTGGTTCCGTACACCTTTATTTTTCACTCCATTTTGAAAAAGGGAAATGGTATCCAACAACCAAGTGGTGTACTGAGGAAAGAAAGTAACCCGACAGGATACACACCCTTTTTTCCTCTCGGATTAAGCAAACAAAAGGCATTGGTTCCGTACAGCTTTATTTTTCACTCCATTTTGAAAAAGAGAAATGGTATCCAACAACCAAGTGGTGTACTGAGGAAAGTAACACGACAGAGGCTCATATTCTTCCCCCACATAATAACATAACTTTAACTTTTTGCTTTGCCCTTTAGCTAAATAGTTTGATTTGATTAGACTATTACTACTACCAGTTGCATTGAGTAAAACACAGCACAACCAATACAAGCAGAAACCAACCCTGAGATCAGGTGTAAAAAGATAAAATATGAAAGCAAAATGAAATAACTTTTTCAGCTATCATCTCAGGAAAAGTATAATAATTATAAGCAGGAAGAAGACTTGAGAGTAGTTTTAACCAAATTTAGGCTTAACACTAGTGTGGAGATTCCGAAAATAAGATCGGGGATTTGCTTCAAAATTTGGTCTTGGCATCCGAAAGTTCCTCCCAGGAGCTTTCATCATCTTCACCGTCTTCATTCTGCAACAGTAGCGAAAGCAGCGGCAGCAAAACCAAAGGGAAAACACCAAGATTAACCCCATCACAAAATAAGGCGCATTCCGTTGAAGCATCTCTCTTGTAGTTCGAATTCTCAACTCCACGTCCGGAGGACTCGCGATACTCCGCCCAATTCTTTCCACCGTCGTTACCAGTTCCTTGATGTTCTCTTCCAGATTCTTGATCCTCACCATCGTTTCATCTCCTCCGCCGTCTTTCATCATTTTGGCCCGCCTATTGTTCATCATCATCATCATGTTTTCTTCTGAGGACCCTATTTTCTTCTTCAACTTCTCCTGCATATTGCTTACCATTTCCTTTAACATCGTCCTGGTGTCATTGAGAATGCCGTATGCTGATGCTCCCACTCTCATCTTCTCCTTCACACTGTTTATGATCATGTTTTTAATTTATTCCAAAACTCAATATTCTTTTCTCTTTTTTCCCCTTCTTTTTCTACAACATTAATGTCCTACATCCTCCTCTTTTAAAAAGGGGAAAGCTTGTATTCATTGAAATACGTAGACATCCTTCTCCTCGTCATATTCTACGTACACTTTTGCACTCATACTTGTATGTATATATATATCCAAATTCATTTCCCATTTTCATTTTTGTGGATTGACTCTGAAACAGAAAATTTAGCAAGATAATATTTTTATAACTTGTAAGCCTGACCCATAACATTTTGTCAATGATTTTTATTTTTTTTCCTTGTACTTAATAAATAGAGATCACAGTACAATATACATAAAAACCAAAACTCACATTTTATAATCATTCATTAATTTAGTACATACGTACCAATACCATATACATTATACAGACACCAGACCACCAAGACAGTTCGTACATACAATACAACTGAAACAAGAAACAGACCAAAAATTGAGATTTATATATTGAAAATTAAAGAAATTGAGCAGTTGTTGAACAATCAAAGACCAAAAGGCAGCAGAGATGATGATGATTTGTTTTAACACAGTTCATCACCGGGATATGCACGAAGGTTTTGAAAATAAGATCTGGGGTTGCTCTCAAAGGCACTTCTAGGCATCCTGCACTTCCTGCCGGGGGCTTTCATCGTCCTCACTCTACCTCTTCCTCTGAAGGAAGAGCAGGAACACTTGTAGCAGCAGCAGCACAAGGTAATCAGGACTGCACCAGCTATCATGAAGGGTAAAGCGACAGCCAGCCAGTGATGAACCTTTTCCCCTCTCGTTTCTGCTGGGAAAACCTTCTCAAACCAGTCTATCAATTGACCCCAAAACTCACCCATCGCAATCCAAACCTCCTTCATCTTCTCCATCACAAACTTCATCACTTCTTTGAAATCCATTTCTCTCCTCTCCCAAAGATTCTTCCTTTATATTGAAGTTTCTCAAAGATTTCCTATAAAAGAGACACTAGGATGCGCATGCCATTTTTTTCTTTAAATTATCTGATTCCTCAGTACAACCACTGTAACAATCTTTATTTCTTGTTTTAATATTCTCTCTCTCTTTTTAGTAATAATATTACTAAATAATAGCAAATTTTTCTCTCAAAAAAATAAAATAAAATAGAAAATTCTTTTAATTTGTATATATATATATATATATATATATATATACATACCTTAGATTAGCTACCCATATATATTTTTTTATAAAAAAAATCTTGTCTTTACATTTTCACTTTTTTTATTTTTTTTAATAAATATCAATAAAGAACGACCCAACCCCTTCTTAGTCAAGTCTACGATTCTTTTTAAAAAAATAAAAAAATTCCTCGTTCTTTATTGATATTTATGAGGGGATAGGAAGATTCCCAAAGCAAACTCTTTTGCTTTCTACATAAATTTTGGCCAATAAAATGGCATTACACCTCCCTCCACCCCCAACCCCTTTGCCTTCCCTTCCCATCAATTATGGTGGAAAACCCCACCATTTCTTTTTTCCTTTTCGCGGAAATTTGTGATTAAAGCATCAGATGATGCACTAATTTGCGTCCATTCCGTGGATGTAATTGAAATTATTCCTTTAGTCAGAATATCAGTCTCTAAGGTCGGACTGTTCTCAGAAAGGAATTTCAAAGCCAATAGGTAATCAAATGAACTAGAGAAGATAGATTTGCCAAAGAAAATAAATCCTGACATTGATAAACTTGTCCATATATTAAAAATAAAAAATTTAACAACAAGTTAAGAATACATCATTCTTACAGGGATTATACGTCAACAAAATTTCCTAACATTCTGAATGGATTGCAGTTCGTGTCTACATAAATCCTTTCCATCTTTTACACTTGAAGAAGAAGGAAGAAGAAAATATCATTAAATTTCAATTTAAATTAACTAATTGCCTGTCAACCTCCCAAAACCCCAACTCCTATTGCACAAATGTATTCTTCTACATCCTAACTGCATTTGGTTCGCATAGTAAGTATGTCATTTAACCATTACCAATACCACAATCTCGATCCAAGTATCCTCAGTTTGTCATCCCAAGAAGCACAACAGAATTAGCATTAAAGCAAAGTGGTATGAATTCATTGGCAAGGAGGAATATACTACCAGTATGGAGATAATGCCAGAGACCAAGTGCTTAGGAACCTACAAGAAAATGTTTGAATTAGCAAATATATATCACCCAATAGTGTTTTTTAGATGTCCTACAAATTCATGCATCACCAAGGCACAATCGAAACGAATCTTTATTCATAATTTCCATTAGATTTAGAATCTATATATATAAAGATTTAACGAAATTTCAGATTTGCAAATAAGAAGAAGACCCTGTCCAATAAAAAGAAGAAATATCCAACAGCTTGATTACCAATCAGCATGTGATTTAAAATTTTCACTGGACAAGTTGTAGCTTCAAAAAGCTAAATTATGTGGTCACAGATAAAAGGATGGAAGAGAAAACATTTAACATACCATGAGCAGGATACTAGCACTTGGATTGCAGCAGCTTTCCTACGGCTGAATGTTTTAACCTCATCTCCTCCTCTTTCTGCCACCTTTCCCTAACTGCCCAGATTTAAAGGCATGCTCTTGTTCTTGTAGGAAAGCTCTAGCTTTCCCGTACTTCTCAGCTCTTTCTTCCTCAATAAGACCCTTTTCCTTATCCTTCACTCCAAATAAGAAGTAATTGTCCTTGCGAAGCTCACGAGCAGCACCTTTAGCTTCTCGTTTCAAAAGTTTCTTCAACTTCCTTTGCTCAGCACGTTCACGGTCTGGATCATAGTCCCTTCCCTTCACAAAGCTGGAGTACAAAACATTTATCAGTAAGCTAGTAGCTGAACCTAAGAAAAAATGTTTTTCATGCAATCAAGATAAAGCACTTCTTCTCAGGATAGTGAATTACTTTTCCTCAAACTTTGGATTGAGCATCTTAATGGGGACAGGCTTCTTCTTCCTCATTCGAAGTGGTTGACGCACAGCATGTTGCTCATCAACTTTCTTCTCAATAGCTTGTACAACATCACTGATTTTACTCTTCAATTTTTCTGGTACATAATCTTGCTCTGCCAAGATTTTCAACAACTTTATTATTGGCAAAAATATCTCTGTGAAAGAATTAAATCCTTGATAAACATTAACAAATCCTTGTAGAGTCTCAGCAACCACCATAAGAATACTGGCCCTGTTTACAAAAAGAAAGAAATTGGTCAACTTCTACTGTGATATAAACCATTCACTTGGATGTAAACAAAAAAATTCATTATCCTCTTACAATAAATGGTAAATAAGAGACCCCTTTGAAAACCTATAAATCACTTTTCTCTTTTTTCTTTTTATTTTTTTTTTGGCTAGTTGAAAGATCTAGAAACATTTGATGTATCCATATTACAGCAACTAATCAACTAAACATGTATACTGACTCTGAAAACATAAAAAATGAATACATTAATGAATTAATCACCACATTTAGCTCAGGTGTACATGGCAATCCAACGACTATCACAATCTTGATATTCTACCCACAGTTAGACTACTAACCTGAAACTGTCAGAAGTGAAATGAGGGGAATCTTCTGGTAGTTCCATCAATTCCAGGAATTCTAAACTATTGATCTCATTCACAGAACTCTTTAAACTGAGTAGAGGCTTCAGAGCTTTGATTTCTAAAAGATGATTTAACTGCACAAGCAACTTCATAGTTAGATAGTTAAAGTCAACATTATTTGCCAGTAAACTTGAAAAGAGATTTGAAATTCTTCTACCATACAAACTCAAAGACCATGGGGACAAACCTCATGATTTTTGGGCAATCCCTGCTTCTCATCCAAAGCTGCATTCAGCAGAGTCCGAAGAAATAACAAAACTTCAGGACAGAACTTTCGTGATTGTTTACTGACCTGCATAACAATTTTAATGCAACAAGCAAAACTGATATGAAGTAAATTTTCAGACTTATATTAATCACAAGTTATGTTTTTTCAAAAAAAAAAAAAAAAAAAAAAAAAATACATATCATAAGTGAAGTAAAATGAAAAGACGTGGGAAGAAAGCCAAACATAAAAAAGATAATCAATAAGCATTTATAAGAAAAAAACAGAATAGAGGTGGTCACTATAATTGATTGAAAAATTTGTGAAAGAGACAGCATATGCTAGTAGGAAAAATGTACTCTAAAATTTCTAGAATATATATTTTTTTTTCTAACTTTGCTAATGACATACAGATATGAAAAAATAGGCAAACATACTTACTGAGAGCAACATGGAGCATAAGAAGGAACCGATTACAATGTCCCGACCACACCTAATGGGACACCGCATAAGATATTCACACATCAATGAGATTGCTGGCGTCATTACTGCATGTCGAAAATCAGAACATGGAAAGATCATGGACCAGAGCCTCAAAAGAAAGATAGTTTTCAAAGAAGGCCAACTTTTTTTCCCTGTGAGAACAAAATGGTGGAAACATTAATAGACTGAATAATTAAAAAACTCAGCAAAGAGAAGTTTTAGTGGTAAAGAAGTATAGTTCACTTAAATCACATATGGACCTGTATCCTTGACATCTAGTGTAAACTGGGTCCGAGTATGTAACAAGCGTTGACGAGCACAAATGGCTGCAAAGTAAGGGACCTCTGCACTCATTTCCATCAATGGCTTGACAAGCAAATTCAGCAACTTGAAATTTAATGGCTTCATATTTGCCAAAACGGCAAAATATTGCAATAGAATACCATAAAATACCTGACAATATAAAGTAAGAAAGAAAAAAGAACATAAGTTGATTCCTATTTCTAAAGACAAAGGAACCACACAACTCAATTTGAACATAAAAGAAGGATTGTGAACAAGAATGCTAAGAGATACCAAATCCAAGACAAACTAATTCAGTACTTGTACTAGCAACAATAAAAAAACTTTCCCCACCTATCATGGCAATGCAAACCATGGATCCCAAAACTAAAGATTTCATGAGATGTTTTCATGGGAACATTAAAAAATGAAAATATTCCCACATATACTCAATGCAAGAAATAAGGATTAAAAGAGTTCCGTACTTGCATCTTCTTCCTATTCTCTGCAGCAATACTTATCGCATTGAATGTACGAATTCGCTTAATTGCTTCAACAATTTCATCATCATCAGAACATTCCCCTACCAGTGAAGTAAATTCTTCCAAACTTTTGGAGCTTCAATTGTATATGGAAGATCCCCAGGTTTACTTGAATACTTGTTATCATTTGGTTCAATGTTTTTCATGTCTGAGGACTTTGTTTGCATTTCCTGCTTCTTGTACTCCTTCTTATCCTTTGTTTTTACTTGATCATCGTCTTCCCCCTCATCTTCTTCTAAATCAGTGTCAAGTTCATCTTCATCACTTTGCTCCCAGTCCTTTAGTGCATTTTTCGTATCCAATCCATCATTACACTCACCAGATCCTTCTTCCTCATCCTCATCCTCATCCTCATCGCCCTCAGAATCATCTGTAGTAGCATCTGCATTCTCAATATCGTCTTCATTTTCCCTTCTCAACATTTCCTGAATCCATCCCAATTTTGCATTTCGATCTTCTCCAATAGAAAATGAGTCCCCAAGATCATCACCCTACATAGATTTTAGACGTTTGGCCAATCCATCAGCATCCTCTGAACCATCACCTTCTTCATCACTTGATTCATCATGAGCAATCATCCTCTTCTGACGTTCTTCCTAAAGTTGTTAATCATTTGCAAGGAAATTGGATTAAAAGAGTTTTCAAAGCAAATAACTGCAACACTCAGGTTGTCAGATTATTAAATTTTAATACAGCGAAGAAACCTTTATTAACGGTTCGTATATAGTCAATTAACATTTTCGATGAAGGAAAAGACATAAATAACTAAATCTGACTGGAAAACTACTAATAACATCACAAAAGAACAATAAATTCCAACTAGGAATTCCACAAGTAGCTTTAATCTTTGACACAACTAGGAGTTCAAAAAATAGTAAGAAAGAAATATACAAAGGAAAAAAAGATTCTAGATCAAATTTGATATACTGTATCATATTTCTTAAGCCAAATTAGTTTCTTATGCCCAATTAGTATTTGAATCAACAGGTTAAAGCTTCAGCCAGGGCTTAAAGCTTATGCATTCTTTACATGTTTGAAGGGCTGAGTTGCTCTTTGAACAATGGCCATTGTTGCACAAGCAGTGTTACTCTTTGTTGCAGGCTTCATCTTCACTTACTTTCTGAGAAACTTCATTAGGTTTCTGAATAAAGTATGGTGGACGCCGTTGTACATACAGTGCAATATGAGGTCCCAAGGGATCAAAGGTCCTTCCTACAAATTCCTTCATGGCAGCACCAAAGAAATAACCAACATGAGAAGAAATTCTATGGGCAGGGCCATGGAAGATTTGTCGCATAACATCTTTCCCAGAATCTTGCCTGATATATACTCGTGGGTGAATTTATATGGTAATATGAGTGAGAGTTACATATTTTCTTTCTTATAATTCTCAATTGAACCTCATTTGTTGCAATAATGACAGGGCCAAATTACCTTGAATGGTTTGGTTCTCAAGCTCAGCTGGTTGTGACTGAACCAGAGCTTGTCAAAGAGATTCTAAACAATAAAAATGAAAATTATCCGAAAATAGACCTCGAAGGCTATGCTAGGAAACTATTGGGGGATGGACTTTCTTCATCTAAAGGTGAAAAGTGGGTAAAATTGAGAAAGCTAACCAACCAAGTGTTCCATGCAGAAAGCCTGAAGGTTAACATAACAATCTTTTACATTTTTTATTTTTTTTTGTCATATTAAAAGAAGTGACTTTGATTTGAACCTCTCCGTTCATCAAAAATTATGCAGAGTATGCTCTCAGATATGATTGTGAGTACTGAGACTATGGTAGAAAGATGGGAAGGGTATGATGGAAGAGAAATTGAAGTGTTTGAGGAGTTTAGGGTATTAACATCAGAAGTAATTTCAAGGACAGCCTTTGGCAGCAGTTACTTGGAGGGGAAGAACATCTTTGAGATGTTAAAGAAGCTGACTATGTTACTTTCCAAGAATGTCCATCAAATTAGGTTTCCAGGACTCAGGTAAGACTTTCTTAGACACTGCACATTTCTTTTATCAAGAAAACTTCTGATTAAATATTTGTGATTCTGCAGCCTATTTGTGAAATGTAAGGATGAGATAGAATCAGAGAAACTTGAGCAAGGAATAAAAGATTGTATTCTGCAGATTATCAAGAAAAGAAACCAGAAAAGTGAGGAGAGAGTAACTTGTAAAGGCAACTTTCTTGAGAAACTCCTAGAGGCAAATAGCCAACCCACTAATAACCAGTGGATTTCACTGGAAGATATTGTTGATGAATGCAAAACATTTTATTTTGCTGGACACGAAACAACATCATCTTTACTTGGATGGAGCATTTTTCTCTTAGCTACACATAAGGACTGGCAGAAAAGAGCAAGGGAAGAAGTGATTGACTTGTTTGACAAAAACAATCCTAATGCAGATGGTATCACTAGACTCAGAACTGTAAGATAATGACTATTAATTCTTAGGAAACTGTTTCCAACAAATATTAGTTTGTCTTAGTTTGTTTCTGTCTTGCAGATGAATAAGATTATTGAAGAGTCTTTAAGACTATATCCTCCGGTGCCTGCTATCAAAAGGAGAACTGAAAAGACAGGTAAGCTTGGGAAGTTAAAATTACCTCCTAACATGGAGATACTCATTTCGCCACTGGCTCTTCATCATGACCCAAAGATATGGGGGAAAGATGTTCATCTATTTAAGCCGGAAAGATTTGAAGGAGGGGTGTCTAGAGCCACCAACAATAATCCAGCAGCATTTATACCGTTTGGCTTCGGTCCAAGAACGTGCATAGGCCAGCATTTTGCAATGACAGAAACAAAGATTGCACTGTCTAAGATTCTACAGCGCTTTAACTTCGCCCTTTCACCAAATTACATTCACTCTCCAGTTCAGCTGTTTATGCTTCGTCCACAACATGGAGTCAAGATCATTCTCCATAAGATTTAAGCAGAAGTAAGTAATTGCATGCAGAGCAGGACAAGAACCAAAAGAATGGATGAGAGATAACCACTGTATCACACAAAAGAAAGTAATTCTACAATTGATATGCATGGTACTCTTGCCTTGTGTGTGTGAAGATTGTGTAAAAGCCATTTCTTTTTCAATAATATTGGAATTAAACTTATAACAGAAGCAAGAAATTTAAACCATGTGATACTTGACTAGTACTGTGATAATGATCCGAACATTAACATTCAAGAAGATTATGAAAAGCTTTAACAAAAGGATTCAAATGATTCTCCGAGCTCTAACCATAACCACGAAGATCAAAAGTACAGATGCATTTATTGAAAGAAGAAGAAGTGATGAGTAGTAGTGATCAATTCCTTTTCCCTTTAGCACGGAGATTGCAAAAGTAGGATCGGGGATTGGCTTCAAAATCTCTCCTTGGCATCTGATGGTTTCTTCTCCCGGGAGCTTTCATCATCTTTCCAGGTCGTCCACCACAGCAACAGAAAAGGAGGAGAAGCAGGACTAACCCAAAGACAATGAAGGGTGAACGAGCAGCAAGTTGAATCCATTGGTTTAATTGTTCTCTTCTTGTTTCTGGAGGAAATGCTTCATCCAACCAAGCAATGAACTGTCCAACAATCACAGAAAGCAACTCCTTTGGTTTCTCCAACAAACTGTTCATCATGTTTTCCTCTCCCATTTTCCTTCAATTTCTCCTGCACATAATATGGCTTTATCCTTCTCCCCATTTCTTTTTAAAACGTAAAGTAATATGCCAACCAAGTGACTCAAATGTATTGCAAGTCTATTCTACATAAATAATATAAACTACTCAAACAATGATCTTAATTTCCACCTACTCTAAAACCCTAAAACACTTTGAATTTTAATAGCTTGAAAAATGTAGACAAAAAGAAGTTAGTAAATGGTTCCTCTCAACAACCACTATTCAATTTTGAACCACCAAAGTAGGTTCTTCTTCTTCAGCTCTCTATATCTCTTTTCTTTCTCTTAAAAATAAAGCTAGTTAATTTCAACTAAGGATTCCCATAAAATCTTGAATTTTGAATGTATGGAGAAATTGCTCCCTGAAAAAGGAATTGATTCCTGCTGTGTAGCAGAGATGGAAGTGATGAATTTTGAATAATATCAAACTGTTTTTATTTTATGTTTTTCACTTTTCAATTGTGTATAGTTTACAATATTTATATTGTTTACAATAGGTAAAAGAAAGGAAATGATTTACAAATGATTTACATTCCTAATCTATGTTTGGAAAGAATAAAACGGCTCCTTCCTTCTTGGAGTCAAACGGCTCCTTCCTTACATTCCCCTTCAAGTTGTATCGTGGGGATTAAGAACGTGCAACTTGTCAAGTATGTCGTAGAAGGTCCGTTTGGTTCCTGCCTTTGTGAGTATGTCGGCTAACTGGTCTTCTGAGCGAGTATATGGAGTAGTGATAATGCCTTGTTCAATTTTTTCCTTAATAAAGTGGCGATCAACTTCCACGTGTTTTGTCCTGTCATGTTGCACAGGATTTTCAGCTATGTTGATTGCCGCTTGATTATCGCACATTAATTCCATAGTGGTTTGAGGAGGAAATCCGATTTCAGTGAGTAGTTTCTTAATCCATAGCAGCTCTGCAATTCCTTTGGACATTCCCCGGAACTCAGCTTCAGCACTTGATAGGGAAACGACTTTTTGCTTTTTACTTCGCCAAGTGACTAGATTGCCTCCAACAAAGGTGAAGTATCCAGACGTAGATCTCCGATCCACTTGATTTCCTGCCCAGTCTGCATCTGTATAGCCCTGCACATTTAAATGACCATTTTTAGAAAACAGAATGCCAAAATTACACGTACCTTTGAGATACCGGAGAATCCTGATAGTTGCGTTCATATGCTCTGTTTGAGGATTGTGCATGGATTGACTGACGACTCCAACTGCGTAGGCTATGTCAGGTCTCGTGTGTGATAAGTAGATGAGCTTTCCCACGAGTCTTTGATATTTCTCACGATCAGCTATCCCTTCTTTATCCTTATTTCCTCGCGAATTGAAATTTGCTACCATCGGTGTCTCCGCTGGTTTGCAATCAAGGAGTCCTGTTTCTGCTAGAAGATCTAAGATGTATTTTCTCTGTGATAAGAACAATTTATCTTTTGATCTCATGACCTCAATTCCTAAGAAGTATTTCAGTTTTCCTAAATCTTTCATTTCAAATTCATTGAATAGGTGTTCTCGTAGTCTTGAAATTTCTTCGTTGTCATTGCCTGTGATGATTATATCGTCCACATATATAAGGCAAGTTACTCGGTCCTTCTCTCCTTTAAGGAATAGAGTGTGATCAGCATTGCTCTGTCTAAATCCACAATTTTTCATTGCAATTGTGAACCTCCCGAACCAAGCTCGTGGGGATTGTTTTAGTCCATATAAAGCTTTCTTTAGTCGGCATACCTCGTTTCTTTTAAACCCATCAGAGAAACCGGGAGGTGCTTTCATGTAGACTTCTTCCTTTAAATCACCATGTAGAAACGCGTTCTTTACATCAAACTGATGTAAGGGCCAATCCAAGTTTACTGCTAAGGAAAAGAGTACTCGGATGGTATTGATCTTGGCAACTGGACTAAAGGTTTCAGAGTAATCTATACCATAGGTTTGCGTGTATCCCTTAGCTACCAACCGTGCTTTGTGTCTTTCGATAGTCCCATCAGCTTTGTGTTTGATTGTAAACACCCATTTACATCCCACTGGTCTTACTCCATTTGGTAGGTTGCACTTTTCCCACGTGGAATTTTTTTCTAGTGCTTCCATTTCGGTTTCCATCGCCTGGTGCCATTCTGGACTATTCTTTGCCTCTTGTGCATTCCTTGGAATTTGAGTTGTGTAGAGACTTTGATTGAATGTCTTTACTTCTGTTGACACGTTCCCCCGAACAAGGTTGACTACCGGATACCGTGTGGTTCGGGACTGATGTTCTGGTGAGTATCGTTTCGGGGGTATGCCCCGCGTACTTCTTACCGGGAATCGTGATGTTGGGATATCATCTTCGTTAGACACATCCGTTGAAGGTGATTCTGGAATAATGGCACTGGCATCGTCGTTCTGTGTTTCCGTGATGAGATTGCCTTCAAGGTTGATTGTGGGAAGTTTGTCTAACCAACTTAATGGGTCGATACTAGTTGTAGGTTCCCCCTGACTATTATAGTAAAATTCGTGTTCTACAAAATTACAATCAAAGGTTGTGAACATTTTCTTTGTAGGTGGGTGATAACACCTGTATCCTTTCTGGTTGATTCCATATCCCAAAAAAACACATTTTAGGGCACATGGATCCAACTTTGTGCGGTTTTCTTTTTGAATATGAATAAAAACAGAGCAGCCAAATATTTTCGGTGGAAGACTCGAGGGTGGTGCCTGTCCTAAAGAGTCATAAAAGGTGTCAGAAGGAGTTTTCATTTTAAGTACCTTTGTTGGAAGTCGATTTATTAGGAAGACAGAGGTTGCAACCGCCTCAGGCCAGAAAAATTTTGGAACCCTTGATTCAATTAACAAAGCTCTTGTGATTTCTAAAATGATTCTATTTTTTCTTTCAGCCACCCCATTTTGTTGAGGTGTGTTTGGACACGAGGTTTGATGAATAATCCCTTTTTCTTGGAAAAAACTTTTTAATTTTTGGTTTACAAACTCTCCTCCATTATCTGACCGAAGAATTTTAATTCCTTTTTGAAATTGATTTAAAATCAGGTGGAAAAAATGAATAAAAATTTGAGCCACCTCAGATTTATGTTTTAAAAAATACACCCATGTCATCCGTGAGTGATCATCAATAAACAATAAGAAATATGAGAATTTATGTTGACTAGTACTGGGTGCTGGGCCCCAGACATCTGTATGTATTAAATCAAATAAGTTGGATGCCAAAGTATTTGAAGGAAAATGAGGTTGTTTATGGCTTTTTGCCAAGACACAAGTTTCACATACAAAGTTATTAGGAAGGGACGGAAATAAAACCTTAAAATAGTTAGCCGAGGGATGACCTAGTCGTCTATGCCAGACCCAACTGTTATTTTATCATTGACCATAAGAGCGGAACCTCGAGGAGCAATATCATCGACGTAGTACAGACCGTTTCGTTCAGTGCCACGCCCAATAATCTCCTTGGTCCGGATATCCTGTATTAAGCAAAAGTCCGCATAAAGGGATACAACACAGTTCAACTCTTTAGTAACTTGACTAACAGACAGTAATTTGCATGAAAGTGAGGGAATATATAAACACTTTGACAATTTTAAGCTCGGTGATATCTCGATACTTCCTATTTTTTCTACTTTTACTAAGGTTCCACTAGCAGTAGAAATCTTTTTCTTTATTGGAAGATGGTTAGCACTGATATCTCTAATATCGTATGTCATAGTATCAGTGGCTCCTGAATCAATAATCCAATTTTTATCTTTATTTTGTTTGGACTGACAAGCCAATGCAACATGTTTTCTGTTGATATTATTTTTATCGGGGGATTCCTTTTTCCTTTTTCCTTTTTTCCTTTTTGTATCACTTAATAGGCCAAATCTATTACTAGTATTTACTGGTTCACCTAAAAAATTATTATTATACGGGATTATTTTATGCACAAAATAACTATTAGAGGGTTGTGGGCCTGTTTCAAAGAAACTAGGCCCGTTACCTGGTTCTGGCCCGTGACTGGGCCCAGGCCCATTGGCCCATCGTGTCTCCTTATACCCGACGTGCCCTAGTTGTGTTTGCCCTAGCTCTTTGGCCGCCGCCGGTTCCAGGGAAATTTTTCTTCTTTCTCCGGCGGTCCCTGGCCGGGCCTCTCCCGATCTGGTCCTCTTGTCGTTGGGCTTTCCGGGTATGGGTGCCGTGAGCAGCGGTCTTGTGGCCCCGTACGCTGCGAACCCTTCTTCTGGCTGGATTGTGTCGGTTTGTTCGCGGTCGTCGATGGCCGCCGCCGCCTGACCGGCCTTGTCGTGTGGTAGCCGACGTTTGTTCCAGTTTTCTGGAAAGCCGTGAAGGAAGAAGCAATTTTGCTTCTCATGTCCGAGTTTCTTACAATTTGTGCATTTTAGTGTTTTTTTGTTTTTGTTCCTCTCGTGCCACGCTTCGGTTTTCTGGGTTTGTTGGTTTGCTTTGTACCTCGTACTGAGACCCAATCCTATGCCGTCGCCGGAGGGGCGTCCGAGGATCTGGAGCCGGGATTCCTCCTGGCGGGCGGCAGCGTAGGCGGCTTGTACACTGGGCAAGGGACATTCTTTTAGGATGTCCCTTTTGACCAGTTCGAACCGGTCGTCCAGGCCGTTGAGAAACTGGAACAGTCTCTGCTCTTGTCGTTCGTTATCCCACGCGGTAATGTCTTCGGGACTTTTCATTGGGTTTTTTTTCCTGCGATCTATCTCTTGCCATATTTCTTGAAAACACGAATAATATTCCTCCAATGATTGATTTAATTGTGCATATGTGTTTGCCTTTACTGAGAGATGGAATATTTGCAAGGAGTTTTCTCCTGATCTGTAGGTTGTGTTGAGGCCGTCCCACAGTTCTTTAGTCGATGGGTATTGGATGAACCGGCCAATCAATGAGGGGTCCATGGCCTGGATGATCCATGTGAAAACCTGAAGGTCCGACTGCTTCCATCTCTCGAATTCGGGACTGTTGGGGCTCGGTGGTGGTGGATTTCCAGTGAGATGATGTTCTCTGCCCCGTGCTTATATTGCCAATTTTATCAAATCAGACCATAGTGCAAAGTTGTGTTCGTTGAGCTTTAAATCAACTTGAGGGTTGCTGTTTTGTTCCGATTGTTGATTAATCTTCAACAATCGTTCGAGGGCTTCGGTTGTGATGACGGTGGTTTGGCCGCCACCTTTTGAGGTTGGGCTGGTAGAACCATCGTCTTTACCCATGTTTGGTAAATGATGAGAAAAAAGAGGATCCTTTTTGTGGATCAATTTTGCTCTGATACCATGATAAATTTTGAATAATATCAAACTATTTTTATTTTATGTTTTTCACTTTTCAATTGTGTATAGTTTACAATATTTATATTGTTTACAATAGGTAAAAGAAAGGAAATGATTTACAAATGATTTACAT
Organism: Asclepias syriaca; assembly: GCA_027405835.1. Lineage (NCBI taxonomy): Eukaryota > Viridiplantae > Streptophyta > Magnoliopsida > Gentianales > Apocynaceae > Asclepias > Asclepias syriaca. Next base: position 80,823 of record JAPHNG010000660.1, read on the forward strand.
TCCTAATCTATGTTTGGAAAGAGTCAAACGGCTCCTTCCTTCTTGGAGTCAAACGGCTCCTTCCTTACAGGAAGGTTCTGTTCATGGTTAAGGTTACCCGCATGGTTCAAGAAACATTAGTTAAACTGTTCATTATTATAGCCCACCAATGCTTGTAGTAACTAATAATCCCCTCTTAACTATGATTCAAACACTGTATTTGTATATGTATGGGGTTGTCACAATGATAGTGATACACACCCTTTTTTCCTCTCGGATTAAGCAAACAAAAGGCATTGGTTCCGTACAGCTTTATTTTTCACTCCATTTTGAAAAAGAGAAATGGTATCCAACAACCAAGTGGTGTACTGAGGAAAGTAACACGACAGAGGCTCATATTCTTCCCCCACATAATAACATAACTTATTGCCTTGCCCTTTGATTAGACTATTACTACTACCAGTTGCATTATGTATGTATACTTAAAAGTTGATTGAGTAAAACACAGCACAACCAATACAAGCAGAAACCCCAACCCTGAGATCAGGTGTAAAAAGATAAAATATGAAAGCAAAATGAAATAACTTTTTCGGCTATCATCTCAGGACAAGTATAATAATTATAAGCAGGAAGAAGAGACTAGTTTTAACCAAATTTAGGCTTAACACTAGTGTGGAGATTCCGAAAATAAGATTGGGGATTTGCTTCAAAATTTGGTCTTGGCATCCGAAAGTTCCTCCCAGGAGCTTTCATCATCTTCACCGTCTTCATTCTGCAACAGTAGCGAAAGCAGCGGCAGCAAAACAAAAGGGAAAACACCAAGATTAACCCCATCACAAAATAAGGCGCATTCCGTTGAAGCATCTCTCTTGTAGTTCGAATTCTCAACTCCACGTCCGGAGGACTCGCGATACTTCGCCAAATTCTTTCCACCGTCGTTACCAGTTCCTTGATATTCTCTTCCAGACTCTTGATCCTCACCATCGTTTCATCTCCTCCGCCGTCTTTCATCATTTTGGCCCGCCTATTGTTCATCATCATCATCATGTTTTCTTCTGAGGACCCTATTTTCTTCTTCAACTTCTCCTGCATATTGCTTACCATTTCCTTTAACATCGTCCTGGTGTCGTTGAGAATGCCGTATGCTGATGCTCCCACTCTCATCTTCTCCTTCACACTGTTTATGATTATGTTTTTAATTTATTCCAAAACTCAATATTCTTTTCTCTCTTTTTTCCCCTTCTTTTTCTACAACATTAATGTCCTACATCCTCCTCTTTTAAAAAGGGAAAAGCTTGTATTCATTGAAATACGTAGACATCCTTCTCCTCGTCATATTCTACGTACACTTTTGGACTCATACTTGTATGTATATATATATATCCAAATTCATTTCCCATTTTCATTTTTGTGGATTGACTCTGAAACAGAAAATTTAGCACACCATTTTTATCAAGATAATATTAGCACACCATTTTTATCAAGATAATATTTTATAACTTGTAAGCCTGACCCATAACATTTTGTCAATGATTTTTATTCTCTCTAGAATTTTCCTCTAACCCACAGCTGTCCTTCAACATGATGAGTCATCGTAACAGCTGAAATAAAATCAAAAAATTGTTGAGGCTCCACCGAAATTTCAGCTACAATATGTATTTCTTTGTTTTATCTCCAATATGGACTTTTAGAGTATATATATATATATAGTTGGAAAGGACGAATTCATTGGAAAGGACGAATTCATTCTGCCCACTTTCTTTTGTCTTCTTGTCCACTTTGCCGCCATGCACTCTCACAAAAAAAAAAAAAAAAATATATATATATATATATATATATATATATAAAACAAAGATTTGAGTATGTGTACTTACTTTTGTTCGTTTTTGTCACTAAATTAGTGAGTATTGTACTGGATTTATTTTGATACTGAAAAATTAAAATAAATTCAGAAATTAATAAAATAAATGGTCAAATAATTTTAAATTATTCCAGCCAACAATGTCATCAATTGATCGACTTAAGTCTTTGCATTTGTCACACCACTTTTAGTCAGTAAATACTTATTCTGTCCTTCGGTATTTTTAATCAAAAAATTGTCATAATTCTTATAAATTTTAGACGTAAAAGTAACTGAAATCTGAAATTTCTTAAACCAAATCGGTTCTTTTGGTATTTAATTCACAAAATTGAGTTAGAGAAAGGAATTAATCAATTTGGTACATTTTAACTCAAAAATCTTTACACGAATCATGAAATTAAGTTCAAATTAAGGACAAAACATATTTGAATAACTTTATTATTAGCTCATTGCTCGTCCCGAGAAATGCTGCAATAGATAAAATAGATCAATAAAACTCAATTAAACAGTAGATCAATTAATGTCCAGAATCATCCAGCAATCATAGGCAAATTTGAGTTCATATTTTCAGATCAAAGATGTGAAACAAAACTCTAATATGTTCATGACCCAAGTTCCTCAAATATTAGAACATTAACTTAATCATATGTTCATGACCCAAGTTCCTCAAATATTAGAACATTAACTGAATCAAGCTCAAAAATCTGCTTGTATTCATTGAAATACGTAGACATCCTTCTCCTCATCGTATTCTCATACTTGTATGTATATATATATCCAAATTCATTTTCCATTTTCATTTTTGTGGATTGACTCTGAAACAGAAAATTTAGCACACCATTTTTATCAAGATAATATTTTTATAACTTGTAAGCCTGACCCATAACATTTTGTCAATGATTTTTATTTTTTTTCGTTGTACTTAATAAATAGAGATCACAGTACAATATACATAAAAACCAAAACTCACATTTTATAATCATTCATTAATTTAGTACATACGTACCAATACCATATACATTATACAGACACCAGACCACCAAGACAGTTCGTACATACAATACAACTGAAACTAGAAACAGACCAAAAGTTGAGATTTATATATTGAAAATTGAAGAAATTGAACAATCAAAGACCAAAAGGCAGCAGAGATGATGATGATTTGTTTTAACACAGTTCATCACCGGGATATGCACGAAGGTTTTGAAAATAAGATCTGGGGTTGCTCTCAAAGGCACTTCTAGGCATCCTGCACTTCCTGCCGGGGGCTTTCATCGTCCTCACTCTACCTCTTCCTCTGCAGGAAGAGCAGCAACACTTGTAGCAGCAGCAGCACAAGGTAATCAGGACTGCACCAGCTATCATGAAGGTTAAAGCGACAGCCAGCCAGTGATGAACCTTTTCCCCTCTCGTTTCTGCTGGGAAAACCTTCTCAAACCAGTCCATCAATTGACCCCAAAACTCACGCATCGCAATCCATACCTCCTTCATCTTCTCCATCACAAACTTCATCACTTCTTTGAAATCCATTTCTCTCCTCTCCCAAAGATTCTTCCTTTATATTGAAGATTCTCAAAGATTTCCTATAAAAGATTGCACTGAAAATCAGGCACCTTTTTCCCTTCTTAAAGATACACTAGGATGCGCATGCCATTTTTTTCTTTAAATTATCTGATTCCTCAGTACAACCACTGTATCAATCTTTATTTCTTTTTTTAATATTATCTCTCTTTTTAGTAATAATATTACTAAATAATAGCAAATTTTTCTCTCAAAAAAATAAAATAAAATAGAAAATTCTTTTAATTTGTATATATATATTAGATTAGCTACCCATATATATTTTTTTATAAAAAAAATCTTGTCTTTACATTTTCACATTTTTTTATTTTTTTTAATAAATATCAATAAAGAACGACCCAACCCCTTCTTAGTCAAGTCTACGATTCTTTTTAAAAAAATAAAAAAATTCCTCGTTCTTTATTGATATTTATGAGGGGATAGGAAGATTCCCAAAGCAAACTCTTTTGCTTTCTACATAAATTTTGGCCAATAAAATGGCATTACACCTCCCTCCACCCCCAACCCCTTTGCCTTCCCTTCCCATCAATTATGGTGGAAAACCCCACCATTTCTTTTTTCCTTTTCGCGGAAATTTGTGATTAAAGCATCAGATGATGCACTAATTTGCGTCCATTCCGTGGATGTAATTGAAATTATTCCTTTAGTCAGAATATCAGTCTCTAAGGTCGGACTGTTCTCAGAAAGGAATTTCAAAGCCAATAGGTAATCAAATGAACTAGAGAAGATAGATTTGCCAAAGAAAATAAATCCTGACATTGATAAACTTGTCCATATATTAAAAATAAAAAATTTAACAACAAAGTTAAGAATACATCATTCTTACAGGGATTATACGTCAACAAAATTTCCTAACATTCTGAATGGATTGCAGTTCGTGTCTACATAAATCCTTTCCATCTTTTACACTTGAAGAAGAAGGAAGAAGAAAATATCATTAAATTTCAATTTAAATTAACTAATTGCCTGTCAACCTCCCAAAACCCCAACTCCTATTGCACAAATGTATTCTTCTACATCCTAACTGCATTTGGTTCGCATAGTAAGTATGTCATTTAACCATTACCAATACCACAATCTCGATCCAAGTATCCTCAGTTTGTCATCCCAAGAAGCACAACAGAATTAGCATTAAAGCAAAGTGGTATGAATTCATTGGCAAGGAGGAATATACTACCAGTATGGAGATAATGCCAGAGACCAAGTGCTTAGGAACCTACAAGAAAATGTTTGAATTAGCAAATATATATTACCCAATAGTGTTTTTTAGATGTCCTACAAATTCATGCATCACCAAGGCACAATCGAAACGAATCTTTATTCATAATTTCCATTAGATTTAGAATCTATATATATAAAGATTTAACGAAATTTCAGATTTGCAAATAAGAAGAAGACCCTGTCCAATAAAAAGAAGAAATATCCAACAGCTTGATTACCAATCAGCATGTGATTTAAAATTTTCACTGGACAAGTTGTAGCTTCAAAAAGCTAAATTATGTGGACACAGATAAAAGGATGGAAGAGAAAACATTTAACATACCATGAGCAGGATACTAGCACTTGGATTGCAGCAGCTTTCCTACGGCTGAATGTTTTACCTCATCTCCTCCTCTTTCTGCCACCTTTCCCTAACTGCCCAGATTTAAAGGCATGCTCTTGTTCTTGTAGGAAAGCTCTAGCTTTCCCGTACTTCTCAGCTCTTTCTTCCTCAATAAGACCCTTTTCCTTATCCTTCACTCCAAATAAGAAGTAATTGTCCTTGCGAAGCTCACGAGCAGCACCTTTAGCTTCTCGTTTCAAAAGTTTCTTCAACTTCCTTTGCTCAGCACGTTCACGGTCTGGATCATAGTCCCTTCCCTTCACAAAGCTGGAGTACAAAACATTTATCAGTAAGCTAGTAGCTGAACCTAAGAAAAAATGTTTTTCATGCAATCAAGATAAAGCACTTCTTCTCAGGATAGTGAATTACTTTTCCTCAAACTTTGGATTGAGCATCTTAATGGGGACAGGCTTCTTCTTCCTCATTCGAAGTGGTTGACGCACAGCATGTTGCTCATCAACTTTCTTCTCAATAGCTTGTACAACATCACTGATTTTACTCTTCAATTTTTCTGGTACATAATCTTGCTCTGCCAAGATTTTCAACAACTTTATTATTGGCAAAAATATCTCTGTGAAAGAATTAAATCCTTGATAAACATTAACAAATCCTTGTAGAGTCTCAGCAACCACCATAAGAATACTGGCCCTGTTTACAAAAAGAAAGAAATTGGTCAACTTCTACTGTGATATAAACCATTCACTTGGATGTAAACAAAAAAATTCATTATCCACTTACAATAAATGGTAAATAAGAGACCCCTTTGAAGACCTATAAATCACTTTTTTTTTTTTTCTTTTTTCTTTTTTTTTTTTTTTTTGGCTGGTTGAAAGATCTAGAAACATTTGATGTATCCATATTACAGCAACTAATCAACTAAACATGTATACTGACTCTGAAAACATAAAAAATGTATACATTAATGAATTAATCACCACATTTAGCTCAGGTGTACATGGCAATCCAACGACTATCACAATCTTGATATTCTACCCACAATTAGACTACTAACCTGAAACTGTCAGAAGTGAAATGAGGGGAATCTTCTGGTAGTTCCATCAATTCCAGGAATTCTAAACTATTGATCTCATTCACAGAACTCTTTAAACTGAGTAGAGGCTTCAGAGCTTTGATTTCTAAAAGATGATTTAACTACACAAGCAACTTCATAGTTAGATAGTTAAAGTCAACATTATTTGCCAGTAAACTTGAAAAGAGGTTTGAAATTCTTCTACCATACAAACTCAAAGACCATGGGGACAAACCTCATGAATTTTAGGCAATCCCTGCTTCTCATCCAAAGCTGCATTCAGCAGAGTCCGAAGAAATAACAAAACTTCAGGACAGAACTTTCGTGATTGTTTACTGACCTGCATAACAATTTTAATGCAATAAGTAAAACTGATATGAAGTAAATTTTCAGACTTATATTAATCACAAGTTATGTTTTTTCAAAAAACAAACACATATCATAAGTGAAGTAAAATGAACAGACGTGGGAAGAAAGCCAAACATAAAAAAGATAATCAATAAGCATTTTCTAAGAAAAAAACAGAATAGAGGTGGTCACTATAATTGATTGAAAAATTTGTGAAAGAGACAGCATATGCTAGTAGGAAAAATGTACTCTAAAATATCTAGAATATTTTTTTTTTTCTCACTTTGCTAATGACATACAGATATGAAAAAATAGGCAAACATACTTACTGAGAGCAACATGGAGCATAAGAAGGAACCGATTACAATGTCCCGACCACACCTAATGGGACACCGCATAAGATATTCACACATCAATGAGATTGCTGGCGTCATTACTGCATGTCGAAAATCAGAACATGGAAAGATCATGGACCAGAGCCTCAAAAGAAAGATAGTTTTCAAAGAAGGCCAACTTTTTTTCCCTGTGAGAACAAAATGGTGGAAACATTAATAGACTGAATAATTAAAAAACTCAGCAAAGAGAAGTTTTAGTGGTAAAGAAGTATAGTTCACTTAAATCACATCTGGACCTGTATCCTTGACATCTAGTGTAAACTGGGTCCGAGTATGTAACAAGCGTTGACGAGCACAAATGGCTGCAAAGTAAGGGACCTCTGCACTCATTTCCATCAATGGCTTGACAAGCAAATTCAGCAACTTGAAATTTAATGGCTTCATATTTGCCAAAACGGCAAAATATTGCAATAGAATACCATAAAATACCTGACAATATAAAGTAAGAAAGAAAAAAGAACATAAGTTGATTCCTATTTCTAAAGACAAAGGAACCACACAACTCAATTTGAACATAAAAGAAGGATTGTGAACAAGAATGCTAAGAGATACCAAATCCAAGACAAACTAATTCAGTACTTGTACTAGCAACAATAAAAAAACATTCCCCACCTATCATGGCAATGCAAACCATGGATCCCAAAACTAAAGATTTCATGAGATGTTTTCATGGGAACATTAAAAAATGAAAATATTCCCACATATACTCAATGCAAGAAATAAGGATTAAAAGAGTTCCGTACTTGCATCTTCTTCCTATTCTCTGCAGCAATACTTATCGCATTGAATGTACGAATTCGCTTAATTGCTTCAACAATTTCATCATCAGAACATTCCCCTACCAGTGAAGTAAATTCTTCCAAACTTGTTGGAGCTTCAATTGTATATGGAAGATCCCCAGGTTTACTTGAATACTTGTTATCATTTGGTTCAATGTTTTTCATGTCTGAGGACTTTGTTTGCATTTCCTGCTTCTTGTACTCCTTCTTATCCTTTGTTTTTACTTGATCATCGTCTTCCCCCTCATCTTCTTCTAAATCAGTGTCAAGTTCATCTTCATCACTTTGCTCCCAGTCCTTTAGTGCATTTTTCGTATCCAATCCATCATTACACTCACCAGATCCTTCTTCCTCATCCTCATCCTCATCCTCATCGCCCTCAGAATCATCTGTAGTAGCATCTGCATTCTCAATATCGTCTTCATTTTCCCTTCTCAACATTTCCTGAATCCATCCCAATTTTGCATTTCGATCTTCTCCAATAGAAAATGAGTCCCCAAGATCATCACCCGACATAGATTTTAGACGTTTGGCCAATCCATCAGCATCCTCTGAACCATCACCTTCTTCATCACTTGATTCATCATGAGCAATCATCCTCTTCTGACGTTCTTCCTAAAGTTGTCAATCATTTGCAAGGAAATTGGATTAAAAGAGTTTTCAAAGCAAATAACTGCAACACTCAGGTTGTCAGATTATTAAATTTTAATACAGAGAAGAAACCTTTATCAACGGTTCGTATACAGTCAATTAACATTTTCGATGAAGGAAAAGACATAAATAACTAAATCTGACTGGAAAACTACTAATAACATCACAAAAGAACAATAAATTCCAACTAGGAATTCCACAAGTAGCTTCAATCTTTGACACAACTAGGAGTTCAAAAAATAGTAAGAAAGAAATATACAAAGGAAAAAAAGATTCTGGATCAAATTTGATATACTGTATCATATTTCTTAAGCCAAATTAGTTTCTTATGCCCAATTAGTATTTGAATCAACAGGTTAAAGCTTCAGCCAGGGCTTAAAGCTTATGCATTCTTTACATGTTTGAAGGGCTGAGTTGCTCTTTGAACAATGGCCATTGTTGCACAAGCAGTGTTACTCTTTGTTGCAGGCTTCATCTTCACTTACTTTCTGCTAAACTTCATTAGGTTTCTGAATAAAGTATGGTGGACGCCGTTGTATATACAGTGCAATATGAGGTCCCAAGGGATCAAAGGTCCTTCCTACAAATTCCTTCATGGCAGCACCAAAGAAATAACCAACATGAGAAGAAATTCTATGGGCAGGGCCATGGAAGATTTGTCGCATATTTCCCAGAATCTTGCCTGATATAAACTCGTGGGTGAATTTATATGGTAATATGAGTGAGAGTTACATATTTTCTTTCTTATAATTCTCAATTGAACTTTCATTTGTTGCAATAATGACAGGGCCAAATTACCTTGATTGGTTTGGTTCTCAAGCTCAGCTGGTTGTGACTGAACCAGAGCTTGTCAAAGAGATTCTAAACAATAAAAATGAAAATTATCCGAAAATAGACCTCGAAGGCTATGCTAGGAAACTATTGGGGGATGGACTTTCTTCATCTAAAGGTGAAAAGTGGGTAAAATTGAGAAAGCTAGCCAACCAAGTGTTCCATGCAGAAAGCCTGAAGGTTAACATAACAATCTTTTACATTTTTTTTTTATTTTTTTATTTTTGGTCATATTAAAAGAAGTGACTTTGATTTGAACCTGTCCGTTCATCAAAAATTATGCAGAGTATGCTCTCAGATATGATTGTGTGTACTGAGACTATGGTAGAAAGATGGGAAGGGTATGATGGAAGAGAAATTGAAGTGTTTGAGGAGTTTAGGGTATTAACATCAGAAGTAATTTCAAGGACAGCCTTTGGCAGCAGTTACTTGGAGGGGAAGAACATCTTTGAGTTGTTAAAGAAGCTGACTATGTTACTTTCCAAGAATGTCCATCAAATTAGGTTTCCAGGACTCAGGTAAGACTTTCTTAGACACTGCACATTTCTTTTATCAAGAAAGCTTCTGATTAAATATTTGTGATTCTGCAGCCTATTTGTGAAATGTAAGGATGAGATAGAATCAGAGAAACTCGAGCAAGGAATAAAAGATTGTATTCTGCAGATTATCAAGAAAAGAAACCAGAAAAGTGAGGAGAGAGTAACTTGTAAAGGCAACTTTCTTGAGAAACTCCTAGAGGCAAATAGCCAACCCACTAATAACCAGTGGATTTCACTGGAAGATATTGTTGATGAATGCAAAACATTTTATTTTGCTGGACACGAAACAACATCATCTTTACTTGGATGGAGCATTTTTCTCTTAGCTATACATAAGGACTGGCAGAAAAGAGCAAGGGAAGAAGTGATTGACTTGTTTGACAAAAACAATCCTAATGCAGATGGTATCACTAGACTCAGAACTGTAAGATAATGACTATTAATTCTTAGGAAACCGTTTCCAACAAATATTAGTTGTCTTAGTTATTTCTGTCTTGCAGATGAAAAGATTATTGAAGAGTCTTTAAGACTATATCCTCCGGTGCCTGCTATCAAAAGGAGAACTGAAAAGACAGGTAAGCTTGGGAAGTTAAAATTACCTCCTAACATGGAGATACTCATTTCGCCACTGGCTCTTCATCATGACCCAAAGATATGGGGGAAAGATGTTCATATTAAGCCGGAAAGATTTGAAGGAGGGGTGTCTAGAGCCACCAACAATAATCCAGCAGCATTTATACCGTTTGGCTTCGGTCCAAGAACGTGCATAGGCCAGCATTTTGCAATGACAGAAACAAAGATTGCACTGTCTATGATTCTACAGCGCTTTAACTTCGCCCTTTCACCAAATTACATTCACTCTCCAGTTCAGCTGTTTATGCTTCGTCCACAACATGGAGTCAAGATCATTCTCCATAAGATTTAAGCAGAAGTAAGTAATTGCATGCAGAGCAGGACAAGAACCAAAAGAATGGATGAGAGATAACCACTGTATCACACAAAAGAAAGTAATTCTACTATTGATATGCATGGTACTCTTGCCTTGTGTGTGTGAAGATTGTGTAAAAGCCATTTCTTTTTCAATAATATTGGAATTAAACTTATAACAGAAGCAAGAAATTTAAACCATGTGATACTTGACTAGTACTATGATAATGATCCGAACATTAACATTCAAGAAGATTATGAACACACAATTATCTTTCAAGAAAGACTATTGTGATTCTAATATGAATCCAAAACTTGAAGCAAAAAGCTTTAACAAAAGGATTCAAATGATTCTCCGAGCTCTAACCATAACCACGAACATCAAAAGTACAGATGCATTTATTGAAAGAAGAAGAAGTGATAAGTAGTAGTGATCAATTCCTTTTCCCTTTAGCACGGAGACTTCTAAAGTAGGATCGGGGATTGGCTTCAAAATCTCTCCTTGGCATCTGATGGTTTCTTCTCCCGGGAGCTTTCATCATCTTTCCAGGTCGTCCACGACAGCAACAGAAAAGGAGGAGAAGCAGGACTAACCCAAAGACAATTAAGGGTGAACGAGCAGCAAGTTGAATCCATTGGTTTAATTGTTCTCTTCTTGTTTCTGGAGGAAATGTTTCATCCAACCAAGCAATGAACTGTCCAACAATCACAGAAAGCAACTCCTTTGGTTTCTCCAACAAAGTGTTCATCATGTTTTCCTCTCCCATTTTCCTTCAATTTCTCCTGAACATACCTTAGATTAGCTACCCATATATATTTTTTTATAAAAAAAAATCTTGTCTTTACATTTTCACATTTTTTTATTTTTTTAATAAATATCAATAAAGAACGACCCAACCCCTTCTTAGTCAAGTCTACGATTCTTTTTAAAAAAATAAAAAACTCCTCGTTCTTTATTGATATTTATGAGGGGATAGGAAGATTCCCAAAGCAAACTCTTTTGCTTTCTACATAAATTTTGGCCAATAAAATGGCATTACTCCTCCCTCCACCCCCAACCCCTTTGCCTTCCCTTCCATCAATTATGGTGGAAAACCCCACCATTTCTTTTTTCCTTTTCGCGGAAATTTGTGATTAAAGCATCAGATGATGCACTAATTTGCGTCCATTCCGTGGATGTAATTGAAATTATTCCTTTAGTCAGAATATCAGTCTCTAAGGTCGGACTGTTCTCAGAAAAGAATTTCAAAGCCAATAGGTAATCAAATGAACTAGAGAAGATAGATTTGCCAAAGAAAATAAATCCTGACATTGATAGACTTGTCCCTATATTAAAAATTAAAAATTTAACAACAAAGTTAAGAATACATCATTCTTACAGGGATTATACGTCAACAAAATTTCCTAACATTCTGAATGGATTGCAGTTCGTGTCTACATAAATCCTTTCCATCTTTTACACTTGAAGAAGAAGGAAGAAGAAAATATCATTAAATTTCAATTTAAATTAACTAATTGCCTGTCAACCTCCCAAAACCCCAACTCCTATTGCACAAATGTATTCTTCTACATCCTAACTGCATTTGGTTCGCATAGTAAGTATGTCATTTAACCATTACCAATACCACAATCTCGATCCAAGTATCCTCAGTTTGTCATCCCAAGAAGCACAACAGAATTAGCATTAAAGCAAAGTGGTATGAATTCATTGGCAAGGAGGAATATACTACCAGTATGGAGATAATGCCAGAGACCAAGTGCTTAGGAACCTACAAGAAAATGTTTGAATTAGCAAATATATATCACCCAATAGTGTTTTTTAGATGTCCTACAAATTCATGCATCACCAAGGCACAATCGAAACGAATCTTTATTCATAATTTCCATTAGATTTAGAATCTATATATAAAGATTTAACGAAATTTCAGATTTGCAAATAAGAAGAAGACCCTGTCCAATAAAAAGAAGAAATATCCAACAGCTTGATTACCAATCAGCATGTGATTTAAAATTTTCACTGGACAAGTTGTAGCTTCAAAAAGCTAAATTATGTGGTCACAGATAAAAGGATGGAAGAGAAAACATTTAACATACCATGAGCAGGATACTAGCACTTGGATTGCAGCAGCTTTCCTACGGCTGAATGTTTTAACCTCATCTCCTCCTCTTTCTGCCACCTTTCCCTAACTGCCCAGATTTAAAGGCATGCTCTTGTTCTTGTAGGAAAGCTCTAGCTTTCCCGTACTTCTCAGCTCTTTCTTCCTCAATAAGACCCTTTTCCTTATCCTTCACTCCAAATAAGAAGTAATTGTCCTTGCGAAGCTCACGAGCAGCACCTTTAGCTTCTCGTTTCAAAAGTTTCTTCAACTTCCTTTGCTCAGCACGTTCACGGTCTGGATCATAGTCCCTTCCCTTCACAAAGCTGGAGTACAAAACATTTATCAGTAAGCTAGTAGCTGAACCTAAGAAAAAATGTTTTTCATGCAATCAAGATAAAGCACTTCTTCTCAGGATAGTGAATTACTTTTCCTCAAACTTTGGATTGAGCATCTTAATGGGGACAGGCTTCTTCTTCCTCATTCGAAGTGGTTGACGCACAGCATGTTGCTCATCAACTTTCTTCTCAATAGCTTGTACAACATCACTGATTTTACTCTTCAATTTTTCTGGTACATAATCTTGCTCTGCCAAGATTTTCAACAACTTTATTATTGGCAAAAATATCTCTGTGAAAGAATTAAATCCTTGATAAACATTAACAAATCCTTGTAGAGTCTCAGCAACCACCATAAGAATACTGGCCCTGTTTACAAAAAGAAAGAAATTGGTCAACTTCTACTATGATATAAACCATTCACTTGGATGTAAACAAAACAATTCATTATCCACTTACAATAAATGGTAAATAAGAGACCCCTTTGAAGACCTATAAATCACTTTTTTCTTTTTTCTTTTTTTTTTTTTTTTTTGGCTGGTTGAATGATCTAGAAACATTTGATGTATCCATATTACAGCAACTAATCAACTAAACATGTATACTGACTCTGAAAACATAAAAAATGTATACATTAATGAATTAATCACCACATTTAGCTCAGGTGTACATGGCAATCCAACGACTATCACAATCTTGATATTCTACCCACAATTAGACTACTAACCTGAAACTGTCAGAAGTGAAATGAGGGGAATCTTCTGGTAGTTCCATCAATTCCAGGAATTCTAAACTATTGATCTCATTCACAGAACTCTTTAAACTGAGTAGAGGCTTCAGAGCTTTGATTTCTAAAAGATGATTTAACTACACAAGCAACTTCATAGTTAGATAAGTTAAAGTCAACATTATTTGCCAGTAAACTTGAAAAGAGGTTTGAAATTCTTCTACCATACAAACTCAAAGACCATGGGGACAAACCTCATGATTTTTGGGCAATCCCTGCTTCTCATCCAAAGCTGCATTCAGCAGAGTCCGAAGAAATAACAAAACTTCAGGACAGAACTTTCGTGATTGTTTACTGACCTGCATAACAATTTTAATGCAATAAGTAAAACTGATATGAAGTAAATTTTCAGACTTATATTAATCACAAGTTATGTTTTTTCAAAAAACAAACACATATCATAAGTGAAGTAAAATGAACAGACGTGGGAAGAAAGCCAAACATAAAAAAGATAATCAATAAGCATTTTATAAGAAAAAAACAGAATAGAGGTGGTCACTATAATTGATTGAAAAATTTGTGAAAGAGACAGCATATGCTAGTAGGAAAAATGTACTCTAAAATTTCTAGAATATTTTTTTTTTTTCTCACTTTGCTAATGACATACAGATATGAAAAAATAGGCAAACATACTGAGAGCAACATGGAGCATAAGAAGGAACCGAGTACAATGTCCCGACCACACCTAATGGGACACCGCATAAGATATTCACACATCAATGAGATTGCTGGCGTCATTACTGCATGTCGAAAATCAGAACATGGAAAGATGATGGACCAGAGCCTCAAAAGAAAGATAGTTTTCAAAGAAGGCCAACTTTTTTTCCCTGTGAGAACACAAAATGGTGGAAACATCAATAGACTGAATAATTAAAAACCTCAGCAAAGAGAAGTTTTAGTGGTAAAGAAGTATAGTTCACTTAAATCACATCTGGACCTGTATCCTTGACATCTAGTGTAAACTGGGTCCGAGTATGTAACAAGCGTTGACGAGCACAAATGGCTGCAAAGTAAGGGACCTCTGCACTCATTTCCATCAATGGCTTGACAAGCAAATTCAACAACTTGAAATTTAATGGCTTCATATTTGCCAAAACGGCAAAATATTGCAATAGAATACCATAAAATACCTGACAATATAAAGTAAGAAAGAAAAAAGAACATAAGTTGATTCCTATTTCTAAAGACAAAGGAACCCCACAACTCAATTTGAACATAAAAGAAGGATTGTGAACAAGAATGCTAAGAGATACCAAATCCAAGACAAACTAATTCAGTACTTGTACTAGCAACAATAAAAAAACTTTCCCCACTTATCATGGCAATGCAAACCATGGATCCCAAAACTAAAGATTTCATGAGATGTTTTCATGGGAACATTAAAAAATGAAAATATCCCCACATATACTCAATGCAAGAAATAAGGATTAAAAGAGTTCCGTACTTGCATCTTCTTCCTATTCTCTGCAGCAATACTTATCGCATTGAATGTACGAATTCGCTTAATTGCTTCAACAATTTCATCATCAGAACATTCCCCTACCAGTGAAGTAAATTCTTCCAAACTTGTTGGAGCTTCAATTGTATATGGAAGATCCCCAGGTTTACTTGAATACTTGTTATCATTTGGTTCAATGTTTTTCATGTCTGAGGACTTTGTTTGCATTTCCTGCTTCTTGTACTCCTTCTTATCCTTTGTTTTCACTTGATCATCGTCTTCCCCCTCATCTTCTTCTAAATCAGTGTCAAGTTCATCTTCATCACTTTGCTCCCAGTCCTTTAGTGCATTTTTCGTATCCAATCCATCATTACACTCACCAGATCCTTCTTCCTCATCCTCATCCTCATCCTCATCGCCCTCAGAATCATCTGTAGTAGCATCTGCATTCTCAATATCGTCTTCATTTTCCCTTCTCAACATTTCCTGAATCCATCCCAATTTTGCATTTCGATCTTCTCCAATAGAAAATGAGTCCCCAAGATCATCACCCGACATAGATTTTAGACGTTTGGCCAATCCATCAGCATCCTCTGAACCATCACCTTCTTCATCACTTGATTCATCACGAGCAATCATCCTCTTCTGACGTTCTTCCTAAAGTTGTTAATCATTTGCAAGGAAATTGGATTAAAAGAGTTTTCAAAGCAAATAACTGCAACACTCAGGTTGTCAGATTATTAAACTTTAATACAGAGAAGAAACCTTTATCAACGGTTCGTATATAGTCAATTAACATTTTCTATGAAGGAAAAGGCATAAATAACTAAATCTGACTGGAAAACTACTAATAACATCACAAAAGAACAATAAATTCCAACTAGGAATTCCACAAGTAGCTTCAATCTTTGACACAACTAGGAGTTCAAAAAATAGTAAGAAAGAAATATACCAAAGAAAAAAATATTCTGGATCAAATTTGATATACTGTATCATATTTCTTAAGCCAAATTAGTTTCTTATGCCAAATTAGTATTTGAATCAACAAGTTAAAGGAAAAAATAAAATAATATGATTCAGTAATAAAACATTACCTCCAATTCTTCTAGACGCTCTTTCTCCTCTTGGGCAATCTCTTCAGCCGTCTTAGTACGGTTTGATGGGCGAGCCCGCATGTCAAGCGCCATATCACTTACAAGTTTGTCATAAAAATCAGGTTTTTCCTGCAGTTGTTGATATAAAGTCAAAGATCAGAAAGTTTAGTAGTATATGTAGAAGTTCAAGAAAGAAGGTATAATCCAGAAACTAAAAAAACTGCAGGAGCAAGAAACTAGGCTGTGATCCTAGACATTGCAAGCATTACTGCCCCTCAAAACAAGGTTACGAACACCAATCCTAAGCAAACCATGGAGGAAGCAGTTTACCAGATTATTAGAAGCTTTGATCTCCGAAGAAGCTACTTCCTTTTTAAATGGCTCATCATTTGAACTGCTCTTGTTAACAAGGGATTTCAAGGCATTCATTTTATTTGGTTGGGTTAAAGACACCAGTGCCTCAGAGTGCACCAAGGATGTAAATTCTTTGTCTAATTGGTCAATTAACTGTTCATTTTCCTCCTTATCCTTTGCTTTCTGGGCCTGGAATAAATGCAGCAAACCAGACATAATTGAGCACATCCATTAACTCATAGTCCATCACATGTTAAGCAGGAGTAAAACATATAAATTAATCAACCAACCAAACCTTGAAAAATTTACTCTTAAACATAATCTCCTCCATGACTTCTTTCTTGCTTTTCTGCCTCTGCAAAAGAGGAAGGTAAAACAAATATTAGATCAGGCACTTTTTCTAAAATGTTTTTTCAACCAAAACTTGCAAACCTGAAGAATAATGCAAGGAGGAAACCTATAAAAAACGAAGTGATACTATTCCCAAGGCCTCAATGATTATAGTGATTATAATTTGTGGAATTCAAGTGTAATGATATAATTTTAAAAGTGAATATAAACCAACAGCTATGGGATGTAGAATAAGAACTTAACCAAATAGCACCTATTTCTTCAGGTAATAAAAAAATATCTTAATTCTGCAAAATCATGAAAGTAACCAAACATTCCGAGCATGGGAAAGAGAATGCTTCTCACGTATTCTTCTTTTTTGGCTGAACCTGTTTGCTCGGTGTTCTCCAAGGCAACAGGATAAAGTTGTCCAAATCTGCTCTTCTCTGCAAAAGTGCAAGTGCATGGAAGTGTAAGAAAGTAATGGATCAACAAAATTCGTTAATGGTTACAAATTCACCTCGCATGGCTTGTATTTTAAGCTTAGAATAGCACTTCTATTAAATGGGTTAAACTTAGAAAGATGAAAATTAATTCTCCTTTAATTTCCTAATGTGACAGATAAAATGAGACAAAACCTTTACTATAAATTAGATATATAATTCAAGACAAGGGGAGTACATGATATCTAGAAAATTAAAATACATTGGAAAATGTAATATACTGCTTGAAGAAGGTGCTAGGTTGAATTTAAAGAACTTGCACATAACAAGAAATAGACAGGCTGAACAGAAAGGAATGCTTACTTTCATTCTCAATTTCATCCTCATCCTCCTCATCCAATTGTACTTCATCCTCAAAGTCATCATTTCCTAGAAACTGACTACCGCCTTGAATTTCCAACTCGTCCTCTTCCCCATCAGATATATCATATTTGCTTTTTTTCTTCAGTTTCAGCTGTCAGTGGGAGAAGCGTGTATTTAGAAATAAGTAACGTGAAAGACCAATCAGGAAGAACCTTTAATACATTTGTATGTGTCAGGATAAGAATTCTTCTCTTCCAGTTAGAAGACTATTAGAATTGACTTATAGGAGGCAAAGTAATACAATGCACATTTCAAAGCAATTACCTGGCGTTCACGCTGAGACCTCAAAATGGCCTTATCAAATTCCTCAAGTTCTTCGTTTCCCTCCCCAATTCGATTGTCAACAAAAAGTGATGCCTTCCCACTCTGCTCATATTCCTTCAACAGTGTCTTCTTCCTCTGTGGTCCAATATCACAACCAAAGTCATACAATAAATCATAATTTCAAAAGAAATACATAAAAAGCCATCTTTGTTTATGAACCCCCTCACAAAGTTTAGCATATTAAAAATTCAAGAACTTGTCCATAAAGTTTTAATCTTTTAAACCTTTTCAAGTGCGACGGACCTAGCTAGGCCAACACGGCGTTGTTCGCCCTTTCTCTTTTTACCAAGGATATCGAACTTCCGGCGGGACCAAATTGTTTCAAAAAGGTTTGGTGGTTTTGGAGTTTTATTTTTCATTGCTACAACATTGGGTCCATTTTTCTTACTGCTTTTCTTCTTATTCTTCTTCTTCGTGCTTTCTGTGACTGGTTTCTTCGCCATAGCTCTTCTTCTTAGTCACAAAATTCAAATTTCTTCCAAAGCTGAAGAAAAAAGCAAAAATTAAGGGAGATTAGGGTTTTAGGTTTGGGGGGCTTTGGACGTGGAAAGAAGATGCAGAGAAAAGCGGTTTTTTTTTTCTTTATCTTTTTCTTTTTCCTATCTGGGCCTGAAAAAGGATTTTATGCTATGATGAATTGGGCTTTATTACAGGAGGCCATGAAGGCTGTTACTGATACAAAACAACTGGACTGATAAATCCACGAATATATTGGTCTTGGGCTTCACTAAACTTCTGGGCTGAATAAATCTTTTATAGTATGGCCCACATTTCTAAACTAGAATTTTGTTTTGGTGGTAGTTAGTGATTAAGGTTGGTAAATCCTTTTCTTTTTTTTTTTTCTTTTTTTTTCTTTTTTTTACTAATTAAAATAATAACATTATAGTAAAAGATGGTGAAATAGAAGCAGAATACAAAAGTGAAGAAATCCAAGTTAGGTGAAATCAACTTTTTAGACAGAAGGTAGAAAAGAAAGACAAAATGGAAACAATGATTAACAAAAATGACTCCTCCTACCAAACACATGCTTCTATTAATTAAAAAAAAAAAAAAAACTACTAATGCATCCACAAAATAAATAAAGCAAATCATAAATCATATTTTACGTGTCTCGCTAGAATGAATCCAACAGGACATAATATAATTTTTATAAAGAAATTGAATTGCATTTATGTAATTACTAGCCATGTTCAATTTTTCATCAAAACTCCCTCTGTCTCTTTAATCATTACGATTTTCTTTCATAAAAGTTGAACAATGAACAGAGGAAGTAACGTTTTGATGATAAATATATATGATCTGCAGAATTAATGCGTGTATCATAGTTAGGTAAAGAATAAAAATTCAACTAATTGTACTCAGTTTGCATGTGAGGTAGGTTCAATCAATATGTTCTTTCATTTTCAATTTAATCTAAAGGAACACCATTTTTTCTTTCTTTTAATTAATTTTTATGTTTGAATCATATATATATATATATATTGAGACAAAGATGGATGATTGAACCATTGGTAATAACCAGAATTTTCCTAAATATTAATTCCATGAGATCAATCGGACATTATATGTTGGAACATAGATTTCATCAAGTGGTGGGGATATAGTTTTTGAGTAAAGTTTACTTCAACTCCACCTCATGCATGTCTGTATATATATTACCCTACTCTCTCTCTCTCTCTCTATATATATATATATATATATATATTCAAATGTATATAGCTCCCTACATGTTTCACTTTTTTCATGCACATAAATTTAAAAATGAAAAAAAAAAAAGTAAAAATGTGGCCTCCTTTAAACAATTTGTAGCAGTGTCCAAAGCAGATTAAATTGTTTCAAGAAGGGCCCTTGGAAAGGATAACTATGTACCAAAATTAATTATATATAAAAAAGTTAATATTAGCTAGAAGAGCTGCAGTGAATGTGTTGTGTGTGTTTTTTCATCATATGACTCACTGACTGACTGTCTACACATGTTCCAATCCATCTAATTGAATGGATTAACTCAAAAGAATTGAGACTTCTACAATTCCAAAGATAATTAATTTATTGAGAATTTGAAAGTTCAATTTTCAAATTTTTCTTTAATATCCAAAAATACACAACTTTCACTATCAAAAAAAAAAAAAAAAAAACCAAAAGACAAACCTCCATATATATATACATTACAAGAAGTAGGTTTAATTTAATACATGAAAAGATTTGAAGAATATAAGTGATAAAAAGGATCAAGCCAAGAGCCAGAAATCTTTGTGTCGTTTAGTAGTAATAAGATATCCACCAGCTTTCTTGCTTTTTCTTCTTACAGCAATGGCCATGCAAGAGGCATTCTGAATACAGTACTCGACCACCCCACAACCCACCTTATTATTGTGTCCTGCCCACATCATTACAAGTCTCCATGTTGTTGAACGCTTCTTTTGCCCTATCACCAAGAGTCCCACCCCTTGCTTTTTTGCTTCTTCCACTATAACTCGACCTTTCTCTTTCCCTTCTGCTACTGCTACCTCTACCTCTACTTGTACCTATATATCATTATTTTTTATTAATCACATAATTAACTAACTCATGAAATTCCTCAAATTCATCAATTCACTAACCTCAGGTCTCTTCTGTTGGCACATCATCTTCATACAAGACAAGAAATGAGATACTCTAGGGTTTATTATAATCTCCTTATAATTTTGGTCACCTTCCCCTGTTGCTGTGGACAAATTAATCTTTATTGCATGCAAAAGAAATCCCATATATATATATATGCTTCCTTCAACTTGATGAAGAAAGAAAAGAAAAGAAAAATGAAAAAAAAAAAAAAATGCAACCTGCAGGGTGAGGAGGATTAGAAGACTTAGATACATAGAGAAGAATCACCATATCTTGGCTTTGAACAGTATGAGTAAGTGCCCATAGTAAAGCATTCTTTGCTTCAGCACTTGAATCAACCACTATCATTATCTTCCTTCCAATCACCACCACTTTTGCCGCCTTCTCCTCCTCCTCCTCCTCATCATCATCAACACTACTACCATTAATACCGCCATTTCTCTTCTTCTCCTTCTCCTCCTCCTCCGGATCAAGATTACTTTTATAAGCAGAAGTAGTAGTAGCACTAGTACTAATACTATCATTCTTGGATTGAATAGTTGGTGGACGAACTCGAACAAGAGGCCTGATTCTGTTCAAGCAAAAACTCGGCATTGTAGCTCCGATTTTCCCCATTTCTTCTTCTTCTTATTATTATTACAATACTCAAAAACCATATTTATAGCAGAGAAAGTTTCATCATTTAGGCTGCCTGCCCTACATTAATTAGATATATATATAACTGACCCTCTCTGGGGCCATCCCTCCTAGCTTTAGCCGCTCCATCATATCATTTCCTCTTCCTTTAATTTAATTATCTTTTTTATCAATGTTGGAACGTGCTTTAGTGCTTCTTGTCATTATTCATTACCCCCTCCCCATTTTCTTTTTCTTTTTCTTTTTTAGGAAATTTCTCACTTTTTAATTTTCCTAATTAATAAAAAAATTAAAATACAATTTGTTGGCGTATGGGCCAAGTATTGGACCTCTTTAATTAAAAAACTAACAGCTTCGGCCCAATACCTTTTTTTATTAGGCCCACACGTGGCCCAAAACTAATGTAAGCAATTTTTTTCTAACTAAAAGCTGGCTGAGTAAATTTAGAGCCCACCAATCATAAATAATGCATTTATTTCTTTATTCTTTTGTCATCGAACACAAATTACAATTATAATATAAATAAGGACCAAATAGAAGAAAAAAAAAACTCGAGGACTAAATTAGCATAAATTGCCTAAAATAAAAAGAAAAACGAATCATTAACCTTGGTTGGGGATTCTGATTGGATAAATTTGCGTCGGCAATTTAGTGTGGCGTCCACTCCAAATGATTTTGACATTACAGAGTAATGCGTATTTATTTTAACACCTAGAATATTCTTCAATAATCAAATTATATAAAATCACAACCTATTCTACTACTAAATCTAATCTTATAAATATATTTATTTTAATACTTTTGATCCACTTGTGATTTTCAAAGAATCTTGCGATAATTACCATTCTTATATTTCAAAATTACACGTAATTGCAGATTTTTATTTTTCCTATTTGAATTCATATTTAAAATTCAAATATTAAATAATATTTTTTTTTATAAAAAATAAAATGTAATTTTAAATAAATAATATATATTCTATAAATCTAATACAATCTTGCCAAATAGTAAACAACTGATTTTGAGTCGGAAATATAGTAAGGTCGTTTTTCCATTGAAATTCTCAAAACTTGATTTCAAAATAAAAATCAGTTTAGAAGAATACGCAGAGTTGGCATTGGAATCGGAAGGAAACTGAAACAAACTAACAAAGGCTTTTTAATTAGCTCATCTCTAACTAAGTCTACCTCTCTTTCAACTTTTCTTTTGATCATTGTTGTGAAACCAAAACACAGTGACGACAGCTGAGGTACAGCCCCTTTTCTTTCACTATCTATCTCCTTTAGGCACGCAGTTTCATGCAATAGACTGAAGAATATGAATATTATTTTTGCGACTTTGTGTGTGATTTATATTTTCTTTTGCTGATTTTGATGTATATATCAGAAAGTTCTCTTCTTGATTGTATTGGACAGTATCGTTGAACTGGGTTTTTAATTTTTCTGCTTTTTTTTGTTTTGACTTGGTGATGGCTGTTGTAAAGATTGAGGCTTTGCATGAGGTTTAAATCCCATCAAGAAAAGGATAACGGCGATGGGGTGAAAAAGGAACGGTTATCTGATCACTAATATGCGTTTTTTTTTTTTTCGTTTTCTGTAGTTTATGGTATACAGTGGATAGTGTTTTTGATTGATGAGAAGGTGCTGATTTTTCTTCTCAATTTTTAGCATTGGTATGTTATTCCTCTTTGTTTGGTGTTTTATTGGATTCTTGTCTTATATCTGTGCTGATTCTTTCTTTTGGGGGTGGAGTTGGAAAGAATCTCATGATTAATTATATTGATCTGTAGTGGTCAGAATTGCATATATTCATCATCAATTTGATTAGCAGCTTCTATTTTCCCACTTAAATTTCAACAACCTTTTGCACTTATTGAAACATTAGGCTGCAATTTTGGTTTTTTTTTTTAATTCAAGAAAAACTCGGCATACAAATGGGATACATTGAACTTTTAAGTAGGTTTACATCCATGGTTAGTGGTAGTATACTTCTTGTTTCATCCTGTTTCTCATGATGTGATTTTTAGTTTCTTACAGGCTTAAGATTGAACACTATGGGTGCTGTTTGTTCTTGCTTCACTGTTCATGATACACCAACCAATGAAGATGGGAATTATGGAAGCTGCCAATGTTTAAGTTGCTTGTTTCAGACCATTATTAACAAGGTAAAATGAGAAGCTTTTTTTTTTTTTAAAAAAGAAATTATTGGCACTTAATGCTTTTATAATTGTTTTGGAGTATATGCCAAACATTTATATGTCCAGAGATGCTTGATTGTTTTCTGTCTCTGCTTTGACCATCTTATTCCAATCTTTGGCTTTAAAGTTCTCATTTAGCTCCATAAGATTTCCTTTTGCGTAGCTATCCCACTGATGTCAATTTTTCAAGCACAGTTGTATTATTTTCTGAGTCGTCCATCTTTGTACTATTCTTTGTTACCAGTGCAGAGGTGTCTTTAGCACACAATCAAGGATTGCAGCACCTATGTCTAATCAAGGGGTGATATCTTCAGATTTCCTTGCAGTGCTTAACACTTCAATTTTCACTAATGAAAGTGACAGATCTCAACCAAGCAATGAGAATTGTAGATATTCTGTAGTGCCACCAGAGGATGAAATAAGAATACAAAAAGTCTCGAGTCATTCACGTGCAGAACCAGCAGCATTTAGAAATTCTGGGGCCGAAGTGATGCCAAAAGAGAGACTTGAAAATTTAGTTGACTCTTGTGAAAAGGAATCACAAAAATGCTGTCCGGAGTCTTCCACGAGTTTCTTGTCATCAAAAGTTGAACATACAAGTTGCTATTATGGATACTCTTCTTCAGAAGATGAGGATGTCTGCCCTACATGTCTTGAAGGTATTTTTCATCGATTTCGCCCTTGATGTCTCCCTCTCTTTCTTTTCTCCTTTTAATTGACATTGACATGTTGTTAGTCATGCTAATTTTGGGTTGCCTCTTGCTTAAAATGTGTTTGTGCTGCAGAGTATACTCCTGAAAATCCCAAGATAGTAACAAAATGCTCTCATCATTATCATCTTAGTTGCATATACGAGTGGATGGAAAGAAGTGAAACCTGTCCTGTTTGTGGAAGGGTAAAATCTCTCACAACTTTGTCTTATTTTTTCAAGTAATACTCAGTCACTCAATAATTAAAATCCTCCTCTGCTGTCAATTAAGTTTACCTAAGATTTGGATTTGTGTTGACCTTAGAACTTTAACACTGTTCATCAGTGTTAATCCCCTATATGGCAGACCTAAAATAATAAATTTTAGATGGTCCAAAAATTGGCCTGCATTTCATCATTCCTTCTCTGCTCCCAGGTTTAATATGCATATAAATTTTGGGGACAGTTGGTTAATTATTCTCCATATCCATTGGTATTTTGGGTTCCCACTTCTCTTCTACTCTACTTATTTACTTGTACATGTGAAATAAATGTTGACACAGTCCACCATAGATGTGATAACCATTGAAGGGCAAGAATTTTTATGGTAGGCCATCAGTTGCTTTGACAGAATAAACAGGCATAATATGACTTTCAATTTAGCTCAGTGGCTCCTAAAAGTCAAGAACTGATAAATCCCATGTCTGAGATTTTTCAAATGAAACAAAGAGGGATGATTGATACCTTATGCCTCCAGATGGCAGAATGTGCGTTGGGAGGGTAGCTTATAATCTTTTTCTTGTATTCAAATCTTTTTTTGCTTTTGACCTTTATGTCAAGTCTCTGAACATGTCCAATATCTTGCTTTTGTGGCCTGCATTTGGTGCCACATTTCATCAAGTTATTTTTGCTTTATATCTAAAATTCCATCATGTCATTTGTTTCCCTTTCCAGATAATGTTGTTCGATACAAACTGACACATAAGGTTACTCCCCGCATGGCATGAAGATGCTGCTTAAGATAAACCAAGAATTTATAATAGTCTAGAAAGAAGATGAGTTAAATGATAGATATGCATGCAGGAGTGTATTTCAGTTATAAATTGTACAGGCAGCAGGCCTCGAAATTCATTTATGTGTGGCCTTTTTTTTTTTTTTTTTTTTTTTTTGGATATTCTTACATTTCTTGCTATATATATTATATATATATATTGTGTTATTCATATTGGCAAATGGCCTATATGTTAATATATTCATAGCACCATCCTGTAAAAAGTACCTTTTGTGTAGGCTACAAAATCTGTTCTTTTATCATGCAGAGCTTTGCATATATATATATATATATATTTATGTTATTGCCTAACCATCTCTAGAATGAGATTCTCATCCTCAGAAAAATGTAAAACCAAGAAGACAAATCTTGGAAATTTGGTGGGAGGCAGCTGGCTGTCAAAGTCAATTTGTGTAGGGAAATGTAGGGTCATACATGATAAATAGTAAATATTAATGTCCAGCTCTTTTTCTGTTGAGTCATATCAGCAAAGGACACAAAAGATGATAATCTTACTAATTAAATAATGTCTGAATTTGCTATATCAAGATTGCTTGTATGTTATCTCAAACGATCAATTCAGTACATGTTTTTTTCCCCATTTTGCCATGCCCATCCACTCCTCCAAGAAGGAAGAAATAAAAGCTTGGGAGGGGGGAAAATTACAATTTATATTACATCACACTATTATTACAAAGTAGTTTCTGATATGAAAGCGGCTGCTTCTGAAATTGAAAATCCAGATTAAAATGGAGTCTTACAAATAACATTAAATTTAAACAGATAAAATAGAACAAAAAATTAAAAGTGATGTAGCTCTACAACTGATGCAGGATAACAACCTCTCTCTTTTCTGTATTTTCTAAGTAGCAAAACACCCAAGATGGCATGGATAGAGAGAGTCCAAAGTAAGGTCCAATTCGTTCCTTCCCATTTCTGCTGTTTCCCCATCAAAAGTACCACTGCTGGAAGGAAGACATTGAAATAAGCTTTTGAATGATGAAGAGAAATTCTTGAGCTTGTAATTAAAAAAAAAAAAAAAGAGTTGTTTGTGAGTTATTAATCAAGTACCTGACGTTTAGGCAAGGAGGGAATGGCTGAGGCAAGAGGAATGGTGTGGAAGTAGGAGGAGGAATATGATGATTTTGTTGCTCCCACTGTGCCTGCTCTGTCATTATCTTCTCTTTCTCCTTTATCTAATCAACAATTTCAGAGATACAATTAGTAAGCACATATCATCTATGGGGATGTTCCAGGGGAGAAATGGTAGTAGATACCTTCTTTGCTAGCATGTTGTTTTGCTCTTGAATTGCTTTCTCCTGTTCTCAAGGACACAAAATTATGTGTGATTTAAAGAAAGCACAAGACAAGATGAGAGTCTAATGTTGAATTCAGGATTTATCAACATAAAGTTTAAAGTTTTGAGAACACAATATATAAACTAGGGTTTTCTTTGGGAATAAAAAAATTGCCTTTTGCATTGTCCTACAAAGTAATTAAGGAAAAATAAAAATAAAAAGGGAGCTCTAACCTTTCTTTGAAGCTCAGAAATTGACTCGTACATCAGTTGGTTCTGCAAATATAGGTCCATGAGTTACAACTTACAAGACAAACCAAAACACATTGCAGTACAAGTTATAAGAGCTTAATATACCTTTCTGGTTCTAATGTGTTTGAGAGCAGTGTCAAGCTGCTGCTCCAAATTTTGAAGGTCTCTTAAGTTCATTGAATCAAGATCTTCGCCCATATATTGCCTGTGATTTTTTTGGAGCAGCTCAATTTTAGCTTTAAGTTTCACATATTCTAGGGTCCAATCTCCCTGCAACACAGAACATGGTCAAGAATATTTGGGTAAACATGGGGATAATAATCTGAAGAAATCAAAATTACAAATATACACACATACCACAGAATCAGGATTGTTGGAAGCTAACTGTCTCTCTGCATACGAATATCTTTCGTATCGCTCCAGGATCTTTTCCATACTGCTAGTATATATACATACACACATTAGGAGATTGAGTAATTAATATACAGTTTTTGATTAAAGCTAGAATGCATGTATTCAAGTCATCTAGGGTTTGTTCCTCCACACTACAAAACCCTCTAGTCCCACATTTCCTGGACAGTGTTCCGAGACCACCATCCGGAAAAAGATTGAGAGGCAGTCCAGTCCCACATGAACAGGTCTAATTCTCAAACAACCAAAATACTAAATCAAAATCAGGCAGTATCATGCACATCTTTTCCCTAAATAATATCTATGTACAAACTACAAGAAAGCTGAAACATAAGGGTATATAAGTTGAATCAGATTCATATATAATTAATTTACTAATCTAAGTTTTAGTTCTAAAATAATGGTTTATTTCATTTATTTGAAAGTAAGTTTTTAAAAAAAAAAAAAAAAAAAAGGAGTAAAAAGTAGGGCATGGTTTTTATCTTCCATGTTTTTCCCATGCGGATGGATAATCGCAAGATCTCTTAGGTTTTTATCTACTGTTTTCAGTATGCAGCCTTCAAAGACTTTATGATGCATGCTAAAGAAAAGGATCTATAATTTTTGAATAGAATTTTTACATCGATATATATTTATTTTCCTAGGTCATTGGAAGAAAAGGAGAAATCCTTTTTTTTTTTTTTTTTAATTCTTTTTCTTTCCTACTGAGTGAAAGAATTAAACTTTTTTGTTTCTCTTGACAAATGTCAAAAGAAGTCTACATACATATAAAAATATGAGAAGAAGAAATCTCAGAAAGGTCCACAAAACAAAGAGGATATGTATGGGTATTCTAGTGTCCTGTGCAATGGACCTGAATTTGAGAGTGTTAACAGAAATCGATGAGTTTCTGTTACATCTTTACAGGCTACTCCACATTGAAGACTGAGAATTCTGGCACATTTACTACTAGGTATACTTTCAGTTCCAGGCCAAAATACCAAAAATAAAAAAAATAAAATTCAAGAAATTTCTAAATCTTTACTTACAGATAAAAAATAACTAGGCATATTCAACAAGAAAAATGATCAGATCAGAGAAGCTTAAGCAATTTTTTAGACCAGAAGCAGGAAAAAATAAAAAGTAACTCAAGAAAGAAAAAAGAAAAAAGAAAAAAGAAAAAAGAAAAAGAAACCAAACCCTACATGAGGGTTTTTTTTTTTTTTTTTCTCTCTTTTTACTACATGAACAATCAAGAGTAGAGAAGAAGGTATGCTGCATCAGAATCAGAATTTAGCTAGCAAGATGAAGTGAGTATGTGAGTGTAGATACAATTATATATAGAGAGAAATATGCATAGCGGTGGGAATGGTTGGAAATGTACCTTGAATCAGTGGAATACTCAAATAGTTTTCCCTTATGAGAGAAAACAATCAAAGCCACTTCAGCATCACAAAGAACTGAGATTTCATGAGCTTTCTTGAGCAATCCAGTTCTTCTCTTTGAAAAAGTGACCTGTCTGTTGATCTTGTTTTCTATGCGCTTCAGCTGCACTTTACCTCTCCCCATGGATTCTCTCTCTCTTCTCTTCTTTACCCTCTTTCCTTTCCTTAATTTCTTTCTTCTTTTACCTCTCTAGAACCTAGAAGAACCAAACAACTACTACTCCAGTTCACTGAAGATCTATAAAAGGAAACCCTGAAATTATTATCCTCTCCTAGATTCTTGAAAGGGGACCAAAATTGCGCATGATCAAAAAGAAATGAGTGATGGATAAGGAGAGATAATAGACGAGATGAGTGTTAGAGAGAGAGCGAGAGCCCTTTCTCTTTCTCTTTAAAGTAAGTACTACTACTACAACAACAACTAACACAATTTTTGCAAATGGGGATGGTAACTGATGCGAGTGAGTTTTCTTTCTTTTTAAAGAAACTAAAATATTTATTTATTTTTTTTTTTGTAGGGATGTTTATGGAATTTTAATTTTTGTACTCCCCTTTCTTTCTACCTTCTTCTACTTGTTGTTCTTTCCATCCGGTGAAAAGTTGTTTTCCATACGTACAATCCTGTCCGAACTCTCTCTGGAGAGTGGCATGTGATCAATTCATTTAATAAATATTGTAAGAAATAAACAAACCCTAATACTACATTTTCATCAGGTTCTTAACATTTATTTACTAGGTGCATTACTAAAAATTAAATTAAAGAAAAAAAAGACATTTCTTTCTTTATAACTAACTAATGAATGACAAAAGTTTGTAATAATGAAATGATAATAAAAGTGATTAAGGTAGAAGAAGAATTGTTCGAGAAAAAAGAAAAAGATTTGTGAGTGGGAAAGAAAAGAGAGAGAGAGCATCATATCATGTATTATCTGATGAAGAAGAGAAGGAGAGAAGTGGCTGTTTGGGGGTATCGAGGGAGGGTGGGGTGGTTTTTAAGAATGCGTTGTCGAGTTGGGATTGGTTGATGTACGAAGAGGGCGTTATTGTCTGGTGGACTAAGCAGTTCACTCCAGTTCTTACTTCTTAGGAGTTTCTTCCGTACATTTTTGGCTGCGTTTTCCCTCAGATATGTACGAACTTCAAAAATGTGCTGTCGACGCCACCTTTCTGATTCTTGTCAAATTTTAGGGCGTATTCTGGAATATTATCTGAACAAATTAACTGTTTCAAATCTATTATTTTTATTAATTTAATGTTGATTTGCCTAATTTTGAAATGTAAGAATCTATATATATATTGTACATCCACCTTGGCGGAGATTTTAAAAGAGTAACCTTGTACCACATAATAAAACTATATAAAGTATATGCCTGTCCTTTGAGACCATATGCTAGAGTTTAGTCTCCATTCATGTTACCAAAAGCTTTATTTATTATTACCTCATTTTATTACTATTATGGTTTGTTTAGAAGTTTGAGTTATATATAGTAGGGTTTTCATATGATTTTTAATCATATATAAGCAAACACCATTTACCTTTGTTTGTTTCCTAATTCTACATTTATTTAAACTTGTCGGATTAATAATATTTTAGTTTCGTTCTTCTATATCACAAATTTTAATTATAAGATAAAGTTAAAGAACAAAATGGGTACAACAATGACCTCTCAACAATATAGTTCTATTCATTCCACTGTTTTTGTTTTTCTTTCTTCTTTCATGACTACATTGTTCCACCATTATGGGAAATTTTGACAATATGAAACGAAACAAGCAAAATACACAAAGAAAGAGAAGCAAGAAAATAGTAGACATACCCACATTATGGGACCCTAAAATTAAACAAATGCAAACGGCAGAAGCCAGCAGCCAAAAAAAGATGACCTCCATAATTTCTTCAAACTATATATCTATAACTTTCTCCTACTACCCTAAACCCTTAGTAATAAAAATAGATTAACTTTCGAATACTAAACATTATGACTTTTGTGGTGGGGGGGAAAAAAGAAAAATGGGAAGCATTCATTTCCATCAATAAATATAAGCACACATTGATTGATAGATAGGTATGATTAGATGCCTTTATTTTGCTTCCATTAATCCTCTCTTTCTTTGCTCCTCTGAAAAGTCTTTTCTCCCAAAAGTATTACATGTACTTCATTGTCTACCACTATCTCACCATATTAATATGCAAAACTTTCATACACATTTTCATTTTTTAAATAATAAGGATAAATTTGTAAGTAAATTAACTAAAATTTAGACATGTGAAGTATAAGTCTTTAGTTGTTCCTAAATCATATATCATCAACTTATTAATTTATAACTTCCATTTATTATTACATTCCTTCCTTTGATTTGCTCAATATTCTATCACAAATTTCAAACAGTAATAAACAAGTAGCCTTCTTTTTTGCATTCTAAAAAGATTTCTTTATTTATATTTATGATTATAAGTAAGCAATTGATTCATAGCATCCATCCAGGCAAGATCCCATTGCCATTTTGTGTGGATGTTGCAACATTCTCTGATCCCACCAAATTGTAACTGCAAAATTAAAGAAATGTTTCACAGAATTCTCTGAAACTTTCATCTCTTCTTTCTTTTCTTTTTTTTGTTTATTAATTAGTTGCCGGAGAAGATATGTTTTTCTTTTTGGTGGGTTTTAAAAGCTTAAAATAAATCATAATGAATGTACCTCATTTGCATGGGATTGTTGCAATCAAGAGGCTGGAAGAATCCCTCCTGCTGAACCTGCTGATGATGCCTTTGTTGTATTCTTTGTTCCTCTGATTCTGATGACATCTGAAATGCTGTTTGATTTTCTTCTAACTGTGCATATTAAATATATTTTCAAACATATTTTCTTATATGATAATATTTGTGTTTTTGATGAGGTACCACAGAAATAATACTAACAAGCAAGAAAAAAAAAACAAAAAAAGTGTAAAAGTTTTGTTTTTGAATTTTTCCCTTTGATATTCAATCAAAACGAAGTAGATCCATAGAGACAGATATGCAAGTACCTTGCCTCTCAAGGCTTTATTCATTTCCATCAATGCATGTTCCTACACACCATCAATACAAGATGATGATGATGATGAAATCACATATGGATGAATCAGAAATTCAATTCAAGATTATGATGAGAATATATAAACACCTTTTGGCGAAGATCAGAAAGTTGGTCCAGCAAATGCTGTGTCTGCAAATATGAATTTAAATTTGGAGTATTAATTGATAAAGCCAAATCCGTTCAAGAATGATCAGATGATCCTCCTCTAAAACCAAATAAGTTATGAAGAATTCAGCTTCCTATATATATATATATATATATGTCGAAATGGGAGCACAAATGACCAAAATTAGGGTTCTTTTCCTATTTCATGAAATATTTCATTTTAAATTTCCACAACAACTTAGGAGAAAGAAAAGAAAAATATTCAGAAATCAAGAGGCCAGCCTTGTATACCTTAGTGGATCTAATTTGCTTCAAGGATGAATCCAATTGGTGCTCAAGTTGCTCTAGTTCCTTTGAGGATAACTGGCTCAAGTCATCTCCAAGTAGATGCCTAACAAATATAATAAGCTAATTCTTAAATTGCTAAGATATATATATATAATTTTTCACAATGTAGTTGTGTATGCATATATAGTCAGTCATCCTTTACCTTTGAGATTGTTGCAATACTTCCACTCTTGCCTTAAGCTTCAAATATTCTTGGTAGTTTCTCTGTTAAAAATTTTAACAATACTATTTTTTTATTTTGTAATATTCATTTTAACATAATAACATCCTCTTTGATAATTTTGGTGAAAATAATGAAACCATACATACATACATACATACCTCAGAATCCTGGGAGGATTGGTTGAGTTGTTCAGCAGCATAACTGCACCTGTGATACCTCTCCAATGTTTTGGTGATGCTAAGGAAGAAACAAAAACTATAATGAAATTCCAAATTTTAAATCAAATCATAGAACTAGCTTTGCCCCATAAAGTCTTACAAGAAAAACTCCATGTAATAATAAATAGTAATAGTGTGAGAAAAAACAAATATAGCCAATCACATCTACTCTAAAATCATTCCTATAAATCTCCATTGATATTATAAAAATTTTTATGGAAATGAATATAAAATTTCTAGTGTCATGAAATAAAGTGATAATGCATGCATGTACCAACAACAGCTTTCCAGAGAGTAGACAACTTAGCACAAATATAGCATTGGATTTCTGATTATTGCATTTCAATCCACTCTGAACCTTCTTATACCTTATGTTAGTGTGTTGTCAGTTTTTCTATTGCAATTCAAACCAACATACATTGCCCATACTTCAGAGGGAAAAAACAAAAACAAAAAAACCAAAAGTGATAACTTTACACCTAATATAAAAACAAAAGTACACAATCATCTTAAAATTCTATGATAGAAAATGACAATTTAGTCCCTTACACCCACCTATATACGAGGATCTTACAACTGCTTTTAGGGCCATGCGCATTAGGTTTTTTTTGTCAGATATGACTCCTACTGGTCTCCTCATTTAGGGTTTGGAAACAGTAGATACCATTTTTTATTTTTTTTCTTTGGTGTTAAGTAGTTCCATTTTCTCTATAAATATGATTTATGAACAACATTAAAGAATTAGAAAGATTAAATGAATTTATTCTATCTTTTCTAAAAAAAAAAAAATTAGATATCTAAATTATGATCAAAACATATGCATGATGATTATAATTAAGGTTTCAAGGGGCAAAAAGAGAATCCTAATGAAATTATAAGTTTCTTCTCTCATTAATATTCTTGGATTAAATTTATATAAAGTTAAATACTTTATCTTCAAGCGAGCAAAAACTTGTTAATTTGACACAATTAATTGGCTACAGGGACATATATACCTTCATCACTTCCAAGGAACAAAATGAAGCAACAAAAATTCAATCAAAGCAAGAAAGAAATCTTTAACTATGAATTGCATACAATTTGTATAATTCTGCTATCTCTAATTTCCAACTATAGCAGCATTCTAAAACTTCAAAAACATACTGGTTGGATATGTTATACATACCTTAAAAAAATGGATATTAGAAGTAGAAAAAGATAGTAAATAATTATACAGCCATGGGACTGACAGGAAATTAAAGCCAACTGAACATATAACACCAGCTCCAATTGACCAACCTAGCTATATATATATATATATATATATATATATGTATGTATGTATGTATGTATATGTATGTATATGTGTATGTGCAGCCATAGAACACTTTTTGAAGAATAATGGCTAATTAATTGGCAAAACATTGTTTTCTTTATCACTTACTATTTGACAATTTAATTACCCTTTGTTATAGTTATAATAATGCAAGAGATTAGATGCAAAAATCTGGGGACTTTATAAAACATATAAAAATAGAATGTCTAATTTTAACATTTTAGAATAAGAAAATATATAGTTTAAAAAAAAAAACACTTTAAGTTTTGAAATGGCAATTTGCTTATTGGATTTGAGATATTAAGCATTAATAAACAAATTTCCCAAAATCTTGGAACATGGTTCATAACTTGCTAAAAACTTTTATTAAAAAACAAGTGAACAAAATTAAACTCTTGTTTCTTCATGACATTTGGAAAGAAAATATATATATATTATATATATATATATATATATAATATATATATATATCTGTGTGTGCAGACATTTTCACTGCTTTGGAAAAAAAAATAAATAAATAAAAAGAAAAAATTAAGAAAAGATTGCATATCACTTTCCAATTAACGTTATAACAAAGGTAAATTCTATAGATCTGATGAGAAGTTGATGATTTGACTCTATATCTGCACCAGAATTTCTTGTCAAATTATGATAATTATATACATAGGATCTTCAGTTAGCATTTGAAATAGTTTTTGCTTCATCTTAAGAATATACTTCATGGTACAACACTGACAAATTGACATTACTCAAATCAGATCCCATCCCTGAAGATGCAAGATCAAAATCTCATTTGAAGAAAATGCACATGAATTAGAAAGAGAGAAAAAGAAAAAGCAAAAAGGTGAGGAGGGGAAGATATAGTTATGGCCTTCAAAGTTTTCTTGTAATAAAACCTCAGATAGATCTAACGCACACAGATTCCCTGAACCCTCATGAATAAAGAAATAAAGCAATTCATGATCTGTCAAAACATGGTGCAAATTCAAATCCCCAGAGGTTAATATCCTCATCCAACAGCGTTTCCTTTCTTCCATTTTTTTATTTCTTTATTTTCTTTAAAAGAAAAGAACTGTTTTTTTTTTAAATAAAAAAAATGGTTGAATTAATTATATATGCAGAAGAGCAGAAAAAAAAAAAGGAGAAGATACCTAGGACTGCTGCAGAACTCATAGAGTTTACCACGGTTGGAGAAGATGATAAGAGCAACCTCAGCATCACAAAGAACAGAGAGTTCATAAGCCTTCTTCAGCAGACCATTTCTTCTTTTTGCAAAGGTTACCTGTCTATTTATCTTATTCTCAATTCTCTTAAGCTCCACTCTCCCTCTTCCCATCTTTTAATTTCTTTCTTTCTTTTTCTAGAAATATATATAAATCTAAGCTACCTAGATTCTTCAAATCTGTTCTTCTTTTTTCTTCCTCTTCCTTTCTTTTTTCAAACACAAGATTGGATTTTTATAGCAAAATCTCAATAGAGAATATTTTTTCTTAATGAGTACCTCTCCCTCTCTCTTTCTCTCTCTTTCTCTTGGGGGTAGGAGGAAGCTGCTCTTTTTCTGGCACAAGTCTTAGGTTTCCTGCAACAAACAAGACACAAAAAGAAAAGGAAAAACTTCTATATACACTTATATCCACACACATACACACATCAATAGTTATCTCTATAGGGTATGCATAAGGAAAGAGAAATATATATATATATATAGATATAGATGGAATCAGAGTTAGGTTTAAAAAAAAAAAAGAAAAAAAAGAAAAATTTATCCCATTTGGCTTTGCAGGTTTGGTGCTTGTGGAATGAAATATATATGGAACAGATGCTTTCCTGTCCAAGAAGATAGTGTATAATACTGTAGAAAGAAAGAAAGAAATGAAGGGAAGAAAAAACCGTGTCCTAAAAGAGAAATAAATAAATAAAAATAAATAGAGAGAGAGAGAGAGTGAGGAAAAGAAAAAAGGAGGATCAGTACTGTTGTTTTTCATCCATCTTGCTATATCATCCCTAGATCTTCATTTATCTTTGTATCCATTTTTGTGTCAAACATCTCCTTGGATTGTTCTTCTAATCTAATTTCCAACTCATTTACTTTAAGTAATTATACTTATATATAAAACATCATTTTAAAGTTAGTTACACTAATGATTAAGTAAGTAGTACATAATTATTAATTACTTAGATACTTCTTATAAAAATAATAATAATAATAATCATTATATTTCTAATATTTTATTTCAGTGAGACAAGATAATATTAAAATTCAAATATTTTACCTTATAATACTCCAACTGTATTTGTAACAGAAAAGTCAATATTTAGACATTAATTTTAGTACTAGGAGCACATGTAGCATTGCTTTATACATTATTAGAAATACTCTTATAAATTTAAATAGTAAAATGGAAGTTAATCTATTACAACTATATTTTTTTAAAAAATTAATATTATTCCTATAGAAAATTTAAGGTAAAAAAATATCAAAAGTATTTATGAAAAAAAAACAAAGGAGAATATTAAATATTATACATATAGTTAGAGAGCAGTTGACTGTTGGGCGTCGCCCTCCAATTTCTTAAAAGTCTTTCCCCAACTATATCAATCACTTCCATTTACGTGACGTGTCGAGCAGTGAGTGGGGAACCACTCTAGCCATGCAGCGTACCTTTTCCTTTCATCTTACCGTTATATACCCTTCATTTCCTACAATAACACCCCTAGCCTCTCTATTTTCATCATACCTTCTTATAAATGTAATTTAATACCTTTTCTTTCTTTTCTTTTTTTATATAAATGTAAATATTTTAAATTTTAAATCACTATTATATAATTATTACATACAAATTTTAAACTTTTTACTTATTACAAATTCATTCATTTTAATTATATATATATATATATATATATATATATATATTTTTTTTTTTTTTTAAAAAATACTTATGTGACTTTTGTCTCGTTTCAAATTTCTCATCTTCTTGTCATAAATGAGGGTTTTGAGCAACTCACATTTTAATTTTATAGATAGAACAAAATTTATATTTTGTGGTAATTATTTGTAAGTGAATGAGTTATGATTCCGATTTTGACAAAGAAATGCATGTTTTAATTGGCTTTTTTGGCTTTGCCCATCTCAGCCAATTTTGCAATTCCTCGTATTTGTCATGCATATATATATATATATATATCCAGAATCACCCTACCTAGTTTTTCCTCAATCTATTCTATACATAGCTATCTGTCCATCCACCGTACACGTGTTTGTTCTATTCTAATTTAACCTATATATAGCTAAATATTTTTAGATAGTAAAATAACAAAATATACTCCAAAACAACCTACGATATACTCTATATATCTACTGTTTTTTTAAATTAATTAAGTATAGTTTAATTAATAATAATTTTATTTATGATTTTAATAAATAAAAAAATGTTTATTAATTAATGATTGAAATTTATTTTTTTTATTAAATAAATGAATGAAAGAAGTTAAAAGAAACTTTTTGGAGTTTAAAAATTAAAATAAAATAATTATTTTTAAGAATTTAGAAATTTTTTATTCAATAATACACTAAAATATATTTTAGCAGTATTATTATTAAATTTTTCTTTCCACCTTCTTCTTAGTACTCCTCTGTCTTTCTCCTAACAAAGATTTAAAGAATGGAAAACTCTCAAGTGAAATTTCCCAGAAATGGAAATTCCTCTTTATTTATTACACACAAGGAAAAAATTGCCCAAACCAAAGTTATTTTCATAAAAAATTTATAAAGCCATAAAAACTCTTGTTACCACCTTTCCCAACCCTCCATCCCATGCAATTAATATTAGCTCATTCTCATCTCTCAATTTTGCTCCTACATACATGATGCTGTTACCACCTTGTGTGTTGGTTTTAGGTAAAATGTTCCATTTGAAATTATCGTGTTTAGTTTATAAAAGGTAATTAATTATTCATTCCCCCCCCCCCCCCCCTTTTCTTGTATATTTATTGAATAAAAAGAAAAAGAATTGAAAGATTTTTAATTCCTCGGAATGCAAGGACTGAATATTAATAACACAAATTAAAAGGGACCACTTTAAAATAGAAAAGTATTAGGTCCACACCAGTAAATGATAATTAATAATAAACCTTAGCCCAGCCCACAAATACATAAGAGTCCTATCATCGCTCATACCCAATATAAATATATTAATCAAAAAACAATATATAATTTAAATTTCAGGTATTACTCATTTTTTAAGATTAAAAAAAATGTATTTTCAAAAAAAAAAATAAAAAAATAAAAAAATTTGAAAAGTTAATTCTTAAATATTTCTTATTTACAAGTATTATAATAACTATTGAAAAAATATATCAATTGGCCTATTAGCTCAGTTGGTTAGAGCGTCGTGCTAATAACGCGAAGGTCACAGGTTCGAGACCTGTATAGGCCAAATCTTATTATTATTTTTTTTTTTTAACTTACCATTATTTCCCTCCTTGCTATGTACATATTTTCTCTCAGGGCAGTTCCATTTGTGCTTCCCTGTATCGAAGCAGAAGATCGTGTTTTTGTACAACGAAAAGGCGAGACAAAGAAAACCAAACATGCTTCTTAATTCTTCTCTAAATGCAATGTTCTCTCCTCTCACAAAAGCTGAGACAAAGAAAACCATACATGCTTCGTAATTCTTCGCTAGCTATAGGATAAGGTTCTTTTCTCTTTTTCCTTCCTCCTTAATTTTCTCTACTCTATATGATATAATACATTTTTTTTTGGAACTCGTCTCTTCGAGGAATCCCTTGAATATATATATATATATATATTATATATTATATATATATATATATATATTTCTCAGTTACAAAGCACTTTGTATGTTGCAAAGTCAGCCACGTCGTCTGAGAAACTTAATATATATATAGTTTATAAATGTGAAAGCTTATCATAACAAAATCAAATCCCCTTTTTCTCACTCTTTAGTGTTTCAATTGCAGTTTCAGATCCTATGCATGCATCTGTATATTCTTTTTCTGGTCGGTAGAAATATAAATGTCTTTTTCTTTTTTCTTTTTTTGTTATTTAAAAGTTCTCTAACATATATCATAAGTTAACCTAAAGATATGTATGTAAACTAATATTAAGTCATACATGTGTACGTACGTATTGAAAGAGGGAATTCATGACCTATAGCTACCAATATTAATGTAGAGTAATTTCTGGACCAATTAATCACAAAGGATAGAAGACAAGATTCGATGGTCTTTGTCCATTTCTTATTCTTGTCTCAACATTATATGGACACACTTCCACATCTTCGGCCCCTTCTGCTCCTTTTCTATCGTCTACTACTTTTATCAACTATATATATATGTGGCTAGTCGTAATTTGTTAAGTGTTTTATCTCTTTGAATGAATGAATGAATAAATAAAAGGGTTCAACATAATTAACCGCAGCCCTAAAACAACTGTTATAAAAAGAGGGAAACAGAGATGGGACGTATGGGAAAACCATGACCATAGCTTGCTACTTTAAATGCATGGTGTATAGTAAAAGAAAGCTACGAAACATGTTACCTGATCTTTATTATATATATGGCTGAAGGGGGAGGAGATATCGTACCACTTCTATGGCTAGCTAGTTAGATATGGTAAGAAGTGGGCGCCAAAAGACAAATGTCAAATACTCATTATCGGATATATATTATACCCAATATAGATCATGTGGTCTCAAATGATGAATCTAATTGGAAAGCATTACATATAAATTGATGATTTGAGATTTCTATGATGTGGGCTTGCATGGTTGTCAGATATGAAGCAGAGCAGATGATTTTTATTTATCAGTTCATTTCAAGAAATCCACCCTTCGTTTTTTAGCTTCATTTATTTTCCCCTTCATCCTTATCCACACTTACCATGGGTGTGGGGATATTCTTGTAGCCCCTCCATGCCCCAACATTTCAAGATTTAGATCTTCTTTTCCCCAAATTCCTGTTGGCCAGTGGCCAAACAATGCCACTTAGACAAAGCTAATTCGCATGTTACATCTGAAAAGTTTCCTATTTGGGATCATTTCATTCGTGGAGCTGTAAGGATAACAAAGGAGATGTAATGAACCATATATATATATATATACATGCATATTCATAGAGTTTGATAAAAAAAAAATTAAAATTCTTAAAAAAAACTTTTATTCTAATTAAAATTCATTATTTATTAAACTAACAAGTTGTTTGTTGGGTAATGTGTCTATATCAAGTCTTTATAAACTAGCCCTTTCATCTCTTCTCATTTTTCTTTCATTATCATATTAAATATACTCTTATACGATTATAATATGTAAATCAAGTTAATCTTAGGGTTTTTTTTTTTTTTTTTTGTTTTTTTGGGAAAAAACTATATCGCCATGCATGTAACTATGACTATATATATATATACTTCCTAGCTAGCTTAAAAATTTTATTAAGGAAAGTGACAAAGCAAACTAATAAAGAGCAAATAACCGGTATAGCTTGCGAGACCACGGACCAAAATATATATATATGGTGAAGTCAAGGCAAAGAAAATCACCCATTTGAAAGGGCCCATTGTTTAAATTGACAGTAGACATTATGGTCAAGGCAATAAAAATGACAATTCAAGAAAGTTAAAATTGCACTGCCCAAATCAAATCCCTATTCACGAATTGAAAGATCGTTCAAATATATGTCCATCAAAACTCTCTCTCTCTCTCTCTCTCTCTCTATATATATATATATATATATATATATATATATATATCATCAATGTCACATGCATTGCTTGGAATGCATTGCACGTGTGGTCATTGACAACCTTGATATATCGATATTAGGCCAACATGGAAGGATATCTTATTCTCATTTCTTATTATTATATATGGACTAAAGTTTTTTTTTCTTTAAATGTAATTTATTTTAAATACCATATAATATTATATGATCGCACTCTAAAAATATATAAGTTTTTTAGAATTATAGTATTATGACTATAATGTAATGGATGGATTAGGACAATCATAATAATTACAACATGTTAAATCCTTAAGAACTCTTGATTGAATGATTAGTAGTTACTTGCCAGTACATATCCTGTCGAGTTGGAAGACAAATCTAAAGACAAAGTTGGGTACTCTCATTTTTTGAGGATCAAAAGCTATCCACAAATTTTTCTTTTTTTCTTTTTTCTTTTTTTTTTGGGAGACAAGATTATATATAAATACAGAAGGAACATTTACACAGTTAATTTGGATGATCCATTTATCTTTGAGATGATACGAAGAAAACTTTTCTCCAATCAACTTTGTCCTTTTCACCCTGTTTACAAAAGTGATAGCTCATAAATCTCTATTATGAATGAAGAAATATCTTAGATTTGATGTTTGAGCACTAATAATTCCCACACAATATCAAGTTTAGCTGTGGAGGAGAAGGATCGATATATGCACACTGCAAACCCCATATATATATATTCCTTTCAAGAATTGCCATATCATGTTCTTTCTAGCTACCCATTCTCAGTTAAAATATGTGGTGCTAAATAAAATAATCTTCTTTTGTCTATAATATATATAGATTATAGTAAAGGACAAATAATTGAGGAATAAAATGTGGACTAATGGTCCAATTAAATAAATGGATTGTCTACAGTTAGATTTTAAAGGTTATAAAATTGTTAGAATTTATTTTCTAAGTTTTTTTTTTCTGTCTTTTTACTGCTGAAAAACTTCATCAAACCAATGATCCCTGATCCCAATTATAGCTAGACTATCTTTCATGTGGCATAAAAGAAAAGATGGACGAGAAATTTGTTCACCTTCTTTATATATGATCATCTTTATTATGTATGTATGTATATATCCATATACAGTAGCTGGAAAGATGATACTCTCCATGAGAATCATGGCTAACACAAATAGTTGAAAGTGAATTTCCCTGCAACAGAGGCAAAATAATATATATATATATATATATATATATGAAATAGAGAATCCTATGAGGAACAGCTAGCTTCTCTTTGCCCCCCACAAAACACAACATCAAACTCTGGATTTCAAAGCATGAGAGAATGATAAAAGGAAGAAAAAAGCTTTTTCTTTATTAATTATGCCCCCACTTTTTCTCACATAAAAATAAAAATAAAGCAAGAATGACCCCCTCATCATGTGGGTTTTTTCTCCCTTAAATCACTTCCCAACAATAAACAAAATTAACATATCTCAAGTTTTCCCTTCAATTCTTCCTTGCAACCCTAATATATATATATATATATATATATATGGTAAATTATCCTACTAACATTTGAATTTTTCAAAAATTCAACTTTTATATATGTATTTATTTTTGCTTTGAACTGACACTTGAACTATAAAATATCACTTCATTTGCCCTTCCGTCCAAAATTTCTGTCAGACTTCATTTTCCATCTAACTCTTAGGGACATTTTCATCTTTTTACAATTATAAGTATTTTTTAATTATTAGTATTTTATTTTTAAGTGTAATTTTGTCATTTTACTTTATGTGTATTTTTATCTTTTTACAATTATGAGTATTTTTTAATTATTAGTATTTTATTTTTAAGTGTAATTTTGTCATTTTATTTTATGTGCATTTTCGTCTTTTTACAATTATAAATATTTTTTAATAAGTATGGTTTCATTTTCAAAGATAATTTTGTCATTTCACTTTATTATTAAAAATCTAAAAAATAATTTTTTTTTGAAATCTCAAGGATTTGATCCAACAACCACACACGTAAATAAATTATATTTAGTCACTAGGACAATTATAAATATATAAAATTATTTCGAACTTATATTTTATATTATAATTACGAAAATAATAAATAAGCATTTTATATTACGATTATATTTTATATTTTAAATATAAATTATATTAAATATTATCATTCTCAAAAAAATATTATCAAATAACACAATTCAAAACACAAGTTTTTGTTATTGTCACATTTATGAAAGCTTGTACTGAAGTTCTTCTTTAACTTTTTTGTTTCGAATTCGTCGCAAACATGAATTTTGAGATATTTTTTATACAATGTCATTGCTGACACTAATAATGTAATAATGTCATTGTAAAAAAATCTCAAAATTTGTATTCTGCAACGAATTCAAAGTTAAAAATAAATAAATTTAAGGTTTGAAGAAGGGAATGACTACGAAGACAATTCGTTTAAATTGTGTTCTTTGGATAATATTTTTTCAAAATCTTTATATTTAATATAATTTTTAAATAATATAAATTTTTGTATTTGTCAAATAGTAATTTATTGTTTATACCGTTGTGGTTCAATCTAGGGATTCATAAATATAATTATGTTAAATTTATTTTGGCATCATCTAGTATGCAATATAAAATATAAGTTTTATACAAATTAACATGTTAATAGTTACTTAAGTGGGTTAATATGATTTTGTCATTTGTGTGGTTGGATGGAAGAGCAAATGAGGTGATATTTTATAGTTCAAGTATCAGTTCAAAACAAAAATAAATATAGGTGCAAAAACTAAAATTTTTAAAAAATTTAAGTGTGAGTAAAATAATTTACTATATATATATATTAAATTGTTGATTATACAACTAACTTTTTCTTTTGCCCTTTTTAATTGTAAATTTTACCAATCATGCACCATCATTATAGTGCATATATACCATCATCATATATTATTATTAAGAATTACAGTGCCAAGGATTGCTATAAGAATGAGTGACCCTATCTTCCACCACTCTCAATCATTTTTAGTACCAAATTCCCCTTCTTTTCTTTCTTGATCCTTATAAATTCTTTAAGTGTTATTAATAGGCCTGCACTTCTTCCCATATCACATAGTTTTGTTTGAGTCGGGCATGTCCGTGGTTGGACTTGCTTCATCAGATCAGATGTTCAAGAAATCCCTCCACCGGAAAAATGATTCCGGTGAGCTAGACGTGTTTGAGGCAGCCAAATATTTCTCCGTTGGTGGAAATCATGAAATCTACGGTTATACTAATATGAATAGTAGTTGTGGTGGAAGAGATCATCATCATCCATATCAAGAGAAGCGACGTTTGAGCTTAGACGTGGCGCCTATTATCAGAAACGCAATCTCCAAGCAAACAGCCGTACTGGTGATGGATCATCAGCTG
This sequence comes from Asclepias syriaca, assembly GCA_027405835.1. Classification (NCBI taxonomy): domain Eukaryota; kingdom Viridiplantae; phylum Streptophyta; class Magnoliopsida; order Gentianales; family Apocynaceae; genus Asclepias; species Asclepias syriaca. Next base: position 124,908 of record JAPHNG010000660.1, read on the forward strand.
AAGAAGCAGCAAACTAATGCCAAAGAGAATAATAACAAGAAACACAAGCAACCCAGCTCACCCGGCGGAAGATTAGCTAGTTTCTTGAATTCCCTCTTCAATCAAAAATCAATTTCTTCAAAGAAGAAGAAGAAATCGTGCAATATAAAAGATGATGAATTAATAGATGATGAAAGCCCTCCTGCTGCCGCCGCCGGTTGGAGGAGGAAGAGAAGGAGCAGCATTAGCCATTTCCGAAGCACCGCCACAACCACGATCACGGCTGATGCCAAGTCATTGTATTCATCTTCAGGCTCTGGCTTCCGAACGCCGCCGCCGCCGTATACCACTACAACTACTCCTACCAAGGCATATAAGGATCTGAACAAGCTGCACGTGATGGCTAATTTGATCTCATCAAAACCAACGACGACTGATAATATTATTAATGACGTGTCGGATTATGCATGGTTGGACGAGAAACTCGGATTCACAGAGAATAATTATCAGAACAAGCAGAGCCGAAACAATATTAACTCAATATTAATTCCTGACAAAAAAATCCAGCAATCAATTAATTGGGCGGCCGATCGTGGGGATGAAAAAGAATTCAAGAAATTCAATGATGATGAAGATGGTGCAGACACCGATTCCAGCTCAGATTTATTCGAGTTACCGAACTATGATTTGGGTTGCTTCTCTAGCGGTTTACCGGTTTATGAAACTACAAACGTGGACAGCATCAAGAGAACACCACCCATTTCAACATCCACAAGATAAACAACCCAAAAAAAAAAAAAAAGTTTAATTTCTGTCCTCAAAGATATATGTGTAGAGATTCTGCTTTAATTTGGTTTCTTGTTTGATTAATTGTCTGCACAACTTTCTTCATTTGTACAGTGTAGATTGTTGGTTGGTTGGTCTCAAACTTTGTTTTTTCTTTCATTTTCCTGTCCAAATACTAAAGTAAAAGCAAAAAAAAAAAAAAGAAAAAAGAAAATCTTAATTCCTTATTTTCCCGCAACTGACGGAAACAAACATTAACTAATTAATGATGAATTAAGGTGTTAGTGCTGAAGAATGCACGTACATTAATATGGCTCCAGCAGTACAGGAATTTGAGCATCGTGTGCACGTCAATATATATATATATATCTTTCTTTCTTTCTTCTTCTTCATCACTCCCCCCATGTGATAGAACTCTCTTTTTCTTTTTCCTTTTTTTTTCCCATCTTTTATTGACTTTGTACATAAGCTAGCAATAATAATATCATATGTAATGATTTCATTTGATATTAATTATTATATAAAAGCCGTGACACATTAATTTTGCTTCAACATCTTGCACCTTTTAACATGTATATATATATATATATATATATATATACATGTATATACAATCATAGTAGTTACTTATTATATATATATATATGAAAAGATAGATTTTTTATAAAAAATTAAAAATTTGGTGTGTGTGTGGGGGAAGTGGGCATAATTCTATTAATCTTATCATAAATAATGTTAGTAAGCACTTTTTGAAGCTAAATTCAAAATAAATCAGTTAGGTGTTTGATTTAATGAAACATGTTCTAATGTTTTCTACCTACTATCCAAGGGAGCAAAAAATAATGTCCAACAATATATATATATATATTATATATATATATATATATATATTTCCACAGTTTTTGGAGGGCCTAATCAGCCATTTTAAAAAATAAACACTATCCGAAATTTTGTGCCAAATTGTATAATTAATTTTTATTATTGATGTATTCAAGGAAAAGAAACGGTAGTTATAATTTTGAGAGTTTATATTATAAAATTAATAATACAAATGAGAAAAAAGTAGAGAGAAATGATGCATGGAAAAGAACAAGATGAGAACATGGGCATGCGTGCATGGGGCACTAAATTGGGTCCGCCCGTAGCCTGGAACCAAACCAAGTGCTTCGAGGGACCAAGCGTGCCCGTACCTAATTTCAATTTACTAAGCCCACACACCCCATAAATCACACCCACACAAAAATTCTTCTTTTCCTTTCCCAGTTTTTTTTTTTTTTAAAAAGAAAATTGATATATATATAATAGTAAGATCACTTAAGTTACACACAAAATATGGTAGGTACGTTGCATTTAATCTCTCATCTTATACCTTCTTCTTCATTATATATATATATATATATATATATATATATAGTCAAGTCTTACCTAACACCACTTTTGCGGTGGAGAGAGAAATCCATGGTGGTGGTAGTGGTGGAGGGATGTGGCGACCACCGTCACCTTCGGCCGGCAATACCCAATGAGGGTAATGGTTTCTTCTTAGTGGAGAATGGAAGGTAACCACACCACTAGACAAAGTTTTTAGTGAAACTTCTTATGATTCATGATTGGTGTTTTATATGCATATACATTCCTAGTTAAAAACAAATATTACGAAACATTAAACCAACAACTTAAATATCTTTTACTCCCTAGTTACTAAAATTACAAGAGTGTCAAAAAATTAGATTTCTAATTCTCACAAAGAAAGTTATTACAATTTATGATCAAAACTTTTGAACCAAAACTTGTTTCAATTTGTTCATATCTTTGTTTGATTTCATCCTTAGCGACGAAAGATTTGATAACATATTTGTTGATCTCCTTAGGCTTATATTTATATATAAAGGAAAAATATTGGCTCTATCTCATGCCCAAGGGGCAAGCTCACCTTCTTTCTTTTTTTTTAAAGTATTATTATTATTTTAATCCAAAATCATTACATTAAAATGTAGACCAATAATAATAATATAAAAAGATTGTTAAAGTTCCAAAGCAATTGGACAAGAAATTTGTTTTTACTAGATTAATACTAATTAATTGTTGTAGGGAAAGCCCGGCCCAAACATTTTGCCGACATTTTGGGTGGACTATTATACCAGAGCCTAATTGCATCGGGTAGTCATATTTTGGATATATTTCTCTTTTTCTTTTTCCCTTTAAAAAGTAAAATAAAATATACATGTCATGTATATATTATATAACTTGGATTAGGAAGTTTATGAATCTAATTAGGTAAAACTGTGATTCATAAAATAAGATTCCATATTTGAACTCAGAAAATAATTTTTTAATTATGGATGAATGGTATAATTGAGTTATGATTTTTCAGAATTGTAGTAAGAATCATTTGAAAAAGAATAATAGATATGGAATTCTAAGTCTATAAGAAATGGAGAATAACTTGTGACAATAATTGGCTAAATAATAAATGGATTCACCACCTGCAGACCTTTTTAGTTGAAAGAGATGGGGGAAAGGAGAAGACAGAAATTTGGCAAAGGATCTTGATGGTTGACACCTGACATGCCTTTTGTTTCCAGAAAAAGCCTACTGTTGACTCTCTCACAAATTGTTCAAGAACAACAACACCTTCCCTCACCAAACTCATCTCCTTTCTTTCTTTTTCTCTTCTCCCTCCCTTCCCTTTCTGTTCAGCTTTCTCATTTTTCATCAATCTTCCCAAACAGGTTTTTCTTTCTTCATTTTTTATGTTGTTTTTCATATGATTTTTTTATCAATCCTATGTTTTACTGCTAATTTTCTTTTTCTTTTGGAGTAACTGTTTCTTGATTATGATGTTTGATCGTTGATGAAACATGGGTTCTTGAGAAATAAGGTTTTTCCCGATTATATTATGCTCTAGATGAAGATTTTTATTTTTATTTTTTTTTGTGTTCTGATTTCTGGGCTACTGATTTGTTTATTGATCAGCCCAAAAATTATATCTTGATTTGAATAATGTATTGACATATATGGTTAAAGTTAGTAGCTTTGATTTTTACTTTGAATCTTTTATTATTTGGGTATTGAGAATATGATGCTAAGATTTCGTTTGATTTTAGGTGAACCAGATATTTCTACTTAATCCTATCGTGAGCAACTTTAGTTTCATGCTGCCAATGGAGTTTCTTAGTTATTCCCTGGAAGATAGAGGCTCTATGTTTCTGGACGGTATTGAGTTGTCTATCGATGTTCTTGCAAGGAACAAGAATCTCATAAAAAATTTGGACATGAAAGACATTTGTGATTTTGATAAAAACATCATGTGTCTTGATAGAGAAACTGTTGTCCCTAATTTTTTTCTTGACAGTGCTTGTTCTGGAGTTTCAAGTGATGAAATGGAGGATAGTTTGATTCATAAGGATCCATCATCCACTTGTATGATTAATTTGGAGCATTTCACACAAGAGTTGGAACTTTGTGCAGAGCATTATGGTACTGCCTATGACCCTAATAATGAGAAAGAATCCGTGCTTAATCTGCAGCTGGAGAAATGTATTGACTCCAAGGATGTCAGTAGCATCCTTAGCTCTGAAGAAAGTATGGTGGAAGATTCAATATTGCCTGCTAAAAGGGCCAAGACCACCAACTTATGTCTTCAGATTCCTATCTGCCAGGTACAAGGCTGTTACAAGGATCTAAGCAACTCAAAGGACTACTACAAGAGACACAGAGTATGCGATATTCACTCTAAGACTGCTAAAGTTATTATAAAGGGCATTGAGCAAAGGTTCTGTCAGCAGTGCAGCAGGTATCTATCCTTAACTTTTGTTTCATGTTGCTTATTTTTGCAGAGTTATAATATGAATCAAAATCCTCAAATTTGAGCAATTGCTGTTGAGCCCCCTTTCTCTTTCGTGCAGGTTTCATTTGCTTTCAGAGTTTGATGATGGTAAACGTAGCTGCAGGAAGCGTTTGGCTGGCCATAATCAACGACGACGCAAGCCCCAATTCGGTACTGCCTTAGGTAAGTGACTGATTTGTTTGCTTTTGAACGAGATACATACACATATTAAGCTCTGTGGATTTCCCTTCTCAAAGGAAGTGTTCACCTTTTTCCTTTGTTCACGTTCCTCCAGCAATGCCATGACATTTGAGTATAAGTTAATGACTTTAGTAACCAATGTGCTCTTGCAAGAGAAAGATAAGAAATTTGTATCGCCTTTCCTTTATGATCATTTCAACCAGATATGCATCCTTGATCCATGTTTTGATGATAACTCTGTGATTCTGCTGTCAAGAAAGTTTTCCATTTCTGAAAATTTTTGAAGAACTAGGATGGTATTAAATTGTAGGTCCTTTCTTATTACGAGAGCCTTCTTGGTTGCTTGAATTTTGCCTTTGATAATTTATCAGTGGTGTTCAGCTTGTTTTTGGATGGATCTTCTCATGCAGCATATACATGTTTTTGCAATGGCAGGTTCCAGGTTCTTCAGATTAACCTTGTTGAAAAGTGCATCTTTTCTTTCACCTGAAACACTTGCTGGTGATTTCTTATATCAAGAGAGGAAGATGAGTGTGAACAACAATAACAAAAAACAGCTCAAATTGGAACCCATTGACATTTCTAAAGAACCTGAGCCAGAGGATGGGCAATCTCCACAAAAATCCCTAGCAAACTTGCATGCGATAAAAAATCAGCATCACCCCTGTGCTCCCTCTCTTCTGTCAGCTAAATCACACAAACAGGGAAGCTATTCAACAGGCTTTCCAACAATGAGTCCTCCAAGTCCTAGAGAAAATCAAGATGTCTGCATCAGAATTCATCAGAAATCCACCACAAAAAATATTGCTCGGAAAAGACGTATTTTATCAGGGATGGGAAACAAAGAAGAAAATCTCATGGTTCATGACAGCAGATCCGCTCATGTTTGGTCTGTTCAAAGAGATGGATTTCTTCAAACATCAGAACATGATAATTACTTAAGTTATATTTCCCCTGAAGTTGAGTCCACTGTTAATCTGTTTCAGCTATCATCGCATTTGCAAAGAGTGGAACAGCTGAGAAGAAATTCTGTGCTATGAAAAAGAGGTAAGATGTGAAACATTTATTCTCGATACCTGTACCTATACTTATAGTAGTTCACGCAAACAGGTTAGGAGGAGGAGAATGAATGATCACGTGGATTTTCCAAGAAAATTATAAATCAACAAGAGAATGCAATTCAAGATTTGATCCTCAAATATCATAGAAGGTTAATTGTATGTGTAATCATAAAACATCTGAATACATACATACATACATATGAAGCATACAGACACTTGCCCGCTGTGTGACTGAGAACCACTGTGTGTATATATATATTTCAAATAATGCATTCATGGCAGTGATTGTTGATTGTTGATTGTTGATTGTTAACCATGGACTTGTAATGGGTACATGCAGTAAATGATATTCTGTGAATGAGAAGAAACTATTTCAGATTTGGTGCTGTTTGTAGTTTTACACTGAATTTCTTGTATATATTCTTTTGAGTTCTTGATACTTCCACCTGTTTCTTTCCTTAGTAATATACCATGCAAGAGAGGGGAAAAAAAAAATAAAAGGTGATATCCTGATTTCAGGATTACCTGCTAAACACATGATATAAATGCTAAATGAAACATGTCCGTGGACTTAAACATAAATGTTTCCTTTGAAGATTTTAAGAAAAAACAAAGATAAAAAGTTGGAAATATAACAACATTACATATAACATTCCGTTGATTTCATATTAAAAAAAAAAAAAAAAAAGGATCCGATCCGAAACTGAAATAATAATAACTATAATAATAGATAGAAAAGCTAAGAAACAGCCATTCATTAACTGCAAAGGCTGATCCAATTCTATCCATCTCCATTCATCAGCTACCTTGCAAGCTCATCTTAGCCGTGTACCTCTATATAGTCGATCAGCCCTGCAAATATATCTAGATCTAACTGAAGAATTAGATTCTATTTAGAACAACCAAAATCATGAAGATTAAAGAAACAAATAACATGGTACTAATTTTGTCTTAAAAAAGACTTCTTTTTCGCATTTGTGATAAAGAAAAGAAAGAAGAAAAAAAGAATTGCAATTCCATGATGAAATTAAGGGATATTCTTACGTTTCTGCTGACATCCGAGTTAGACCCTCCTGGAGAATTTGGGATGAACCTTGCCCACTATATATATATATATATATATATATATAGAGAGAGAGAGAGAGAGAAAGTGTGTGTAAGATATTGTTGATCAATCTATAAAGTTGAATTCTTTTAGGGTTGAAAGAAAAGAGCAGGGAAAAAAATGTGCTTTTTTTTTTTGTTTTACATTTTTAGCAGCAGCACTGAAAGCTTCACGATGTGGTATTTCAGGATTTGCAGCTTTGATACGCTGTATCTCCTCCCTTTTCAAAACCAAATATGCATCAATTAATCAAGCATGATATAATAAAAATATATTAATTTGTAGCTAGCTTACTTCATGAACCGATTGTAAGCAGATGGAAGCCTGTGTTTCTTCTCGGGTGCTGCAAACATATGTTAATAAGGGTTTTTTTTAGTAAAGAAAATCAGGTGAATATATAGATACATACGCTTCACAACAAATGGCGGTGCTTTTGGAGACTGAGGCTGGGAGGTTGTGGATGAGGAAGATGATGCAGATTGGCCTTTCTTCATGTCACTGCAGAATGCCTATATATATTCCACCAATATGAATAAGAAAAGGTATGAGGAAAAAAGGGAAAAGGAAACTAATGAATGAATGAATTAATTACCGGAGGATGATGAGCCGTCTGATGTTCAAAACATTGACCTTGAAGTGGAGGCCTTGTGCTTAGGAATGAGAGGTTACTGCAATGCCCGCATTTCACTGTCACTGTATCCATCAACCTCTTGCATGGAATTCCAACCTATATATATATATATACACACACACACATGTCATTTCATATAATATATATATATATATTATATATATATATAATTATGTAAGGCACAAATTAAAGACATGGATGAAATTAATTTGTCATTTCATAGATGTAGAAGACATTTTATTAGGTTTTTCTATTGTAGTTTGTGCTTTGACATTGCAGTTTATGAGAAATATATATATTAGGAATCAATCATTGATGAGATAGTTGTTTGAAGGAGACAGATATGAATAGTGACGTATATAGTTCAGAGAACAAAAACAAAAAGGAAATTAATTAAAATTCTATAGATCAAATTGCACAATATATGTAAATATAGCTAGAGAGCTATATATATATATATATATATATATATATATATATATCTACTCATGAGCTAGGGTTTCTGTTGTGTATATGAAATATGAAGAGACAAAGAGTAGAGAAGGTTGATGCATGGAATATCCAATGATAGTATATATATATATATATATATGTACCGCAAGAACTGTGCTGCAGTAGTTGCAACGGACATAGCAAAGATGCTCAGATTGCTGGACCAAATCCATGGTGAGTTTTTCTCTCAAGTTCAGTATTGAAGATGATGAAGGGGAAGAAAACCAAGACATCTATATATCTATATTTATAGTACTGCCTTTTTTTTTTTTTTTTTTTTAACCTTTCAAGAATTCAAAGGGGAAAAAAAATAATAATAATAATGTTTTATAAGATTAAAATTGAGAGGTCTACAAACAGCTGGATAGTTGAACTGGTTAGGGTTCCTACAGACATTACGACACTGATCATCATATATATAGTACCACCATTTCCCAGTAGCAGACAAAACGAGTTGCACGGCCACATGATGCTCTTTAATTTAATTTAACTCCTCCCACCATGCATGCATGTTAAATGATCATCATATCATCACTGCATGCATGCATGCATGCATACATATCATGTATCTTTCTTTTTCATTTTTTGTAAACTCACATGCACAATCATCATGTAGAAAGGGTTTCACAATCATGTATTTGTGAAAATTAGTTTATCATTTTAATTAAAATGAAACATCGTTATTCATATGCATGTGCACTGTAAATTTTATGTATATATATAACTTTTGAGTAAAGTTAAAATCCCCAATTCCAATAGTATATCATTCCTCTTCTTTGATTGATGGTGATGATGATGATATTTGGTCTGTTCCTAAACTGGGGTCCCATCTATATATGGATTAGTTATATATTCCAGAATTGAGTTTACCCTCACCACAAAAAATTTTAAAGAAAACAAACTCCATTCTTGTTCTTGATATATATATATATATATATATATATATATATATATCTGTGTGTGTTTCTCAAATACCTTCCAAATATCTGATCAGAAATTATAAATTTTGTATGATGTATTTCATGGTTAAGTACCAAAAAGTAAAAAGAATGGTTATTTGACCAAATGCTCTTCATATAATTATAGATTTATTTGTAATAAAACTAGGGTTCTTTCTTCATTGAAGGAATTAATTAAGCCCGGCCGTGTCATAGGAAAAGAGAGAGAAAAAAAAAAAGAAACACGAGGGTAATTATTCTACGGCAGCAATGCAGGTGCATGAGAAGACAAATAAGAAATATATAACCAAAGGATATGCAATAATATTTTTAAGGTACAATTCTAAACTCATTTTCTGCAATAATCATCATTGATCTTTTCTTTTTTTCTTTGCAATTTATTATTTGGAGTAAATTATAATAATCATTTCATACGTATCTCTTCAGTGTGCTGTACTGGACAATAAAATGTTCTTTCAAATTTTTTTTTTAATGTTGTGTGTGAATTTTAAGGTAGAAGTAAATTTAAAAGCCAAGAATCCCTTAGATGTTTCAACTGAAAAAAATCATGCATGCATGGTTTAATTTATATCAAATCTTTTCTCGTCAATTGTGCGATAATAACAAACAAAGGTAATTTTAAGTAGAATTTAATACTATTAATAATAAAAAAACAATTTCAATCTCTATATATTCTTCTTGACGCCATCTTATCTTTTCCTTCATCTTCTGTTTCTTGGATTAAATGTGACTGAAGATACTATGGGTCCAAGATTAACTACAAGTTAAGGAATATGAAAAGTCTAGGGTTTTTCCTATTATTTTATTTTATAAAGATTGAAAAAGAGAAAAAGAGAAAAAGAAAAAAAAGCTGAAAGAGATACAAAAATCACTTGTCTCAATCACTGAAATTTTTTAAGGAGGAAAAGCTATGTGTCATTGGTTGATGGGACTATTCCAGGGATTGCTAAAGAAGGAAGGAAGCTAATTCTTACACTTAATTTCTGCATCTTCCTTTGCTAGTGTAAACGACTTTCCCAAGAGCATCCCCATTCCCCCACCCCCACCCCCGACTTCCACAGATATAATATATATATATATATATATATATAAATGTGCCTCAGCTGCTGCTAATGCTATATAGCCAGCCATATCTAAACCCCTGGATCTCACGAATCTGATCATATCGACCGTAGTCGTCAATATATATATATATATATATGGCCACGAGATTCCCCAATGAATATATATGTATATATGTATTTTTACCTCGAAATTTGTCATGTGCATGCATGAATGCCCTTACCAATCGACACACACACAGAGACGAAGAGTGAGTGTGATCATATATGAATTTGGGCATCATCATTTAATCTTCGCCTTCCCTTCTTTCATTCTATTTTTAGAAGTCTTGATTGGACACGTCTCTATCACTATCATGTCTGATTTCCCCCATCTCTTGTCTCTTTTTTGTCTGCATGCAGATGCAGTCTAGTGTGATCACTGATCATCATAATCATCAGGGTACCTTATACATTTATATATATATATATATACAGTCTCTGCTTTCTTTTTTTCTTTTTTTACTTTGAATATAGCTATAGTTTGCTTTTGGACATGATTCAAACTATCCAATTGATTATTCCTTATTACCCTGATTTTGTTTTCTGAACTTCACTAGTGAAACAAGAACAACTATATATATTGTTGGATTTGATTGTTAAGGTTTCTTAAGTTTTACTTAGGGGTATCTCTCCTTTTTAAGAAACAAACTAGTACGAATTTAAACATTAATATTATGATAAGGTTAATTAACACCAGGCTGAAAAATTACTATCTCCGTAAATAATTCACTTCTATTTGTACATACAATTCTTTTTTAAGGACAATGTCTATACCATGTCCTACACACAACTCAAGTTAATCTTGATGAATTGTAAAACATAAACTAAGATTAAACTCATATTCATTAATGTAATTATTTAAAATAAACTCGTTAAAAATATAGTTTCTACTGTTAAAAATAAAAATTAAATTAAATTTCATTATGCAAAATCATTTTAAAAATTGGGGCTAAATATCCTTTTAGAGTTCATCAACTTAATTAAATTATGATGCATTTATGAGTGGTGCCAAAGCAAAAAAAAAAAAAAAATTAATCAATAGAACATTCTTTTTTCTTTTTTTTAGTGAAATGACCATTTTGGGTCCATTCATTTTTATTTTTATTTTTTTGAAAATAAAATCTTTTGGTATCAATTTGGGCTCCAATATTTTTGGGTCCTACTCATAAGGGTAGTCTAAGGTTTTTTTGGGTTGGATCCCATTGAGGAGCAGAGTTTTGTTTATTTGTTCTCGGCCCATTTTGTTTGACCTCTCGAGCCCAAGTTTATGCTTCTTACTTCCGTTCCCGCCATTTTATTTCTCCATATATACCTCTCTGACTCTCTCCGCACTAGTTTTCAATTTTATCGTCATTGGAAACAGAGGCAGAGATTTCAAATGGAGAAACCCGGAGAGGAGAACTCAGATGGTTTGGAGATCGTATCCATTGGCAAAATATATACCGGTCCTTGGGAAAAGAAGTACTGGACCTCCTCTAGGGTTCGGTTCCATTTCACAACTCTTATGTCTTTGGTTACTGATTTTCGATCACTGAGCTCCCTGTCTTCCCATAACGTTTGATTCAAGTGAAATTAATAGTTTTTCTTTTAATTTATGAATTCTTTAGGGGTAATTCAGGTTTTTTTTTTAATTTTTTTTTTTATTATTGGTTGGAATGATTTTGTAGCTGAACGACAATGAAGGCTTGCTTTTGAGTGAGGAAGTTACTAGGATTTGAGATCAGTCTTATAGATTTGGGAATCCTAATTACGGTGATGACTTGGTTTCTAGTGTGATCTTAAGCAGCCGAAATAATTAAGAGTAAAGCTTGTAGTGCGTACAGATACTTAACATGCTTCTAACAATTTTGTAAATAAAAAGCTTCTTCTTTTTGGTAGATATCTCAATTATATGTCTGTGTGCTTGAACAAACTAGGCACTTGGAGCTCGATTCATTTCATAAAAGGTGAAAAGAAAATGGGCTATCTAACATGAATAATACTAAGAGGACCTGTATGGAGTAATTGGTTTGATAGTTGCCTTCTAATTATCTTTGCAGTAGAAAAAGGGGGCCATAACTGGAAAAGTTGAAAGCTTTGGGATGACAAAATAATATGTTTAAATAAAAAAAGGGAGGCAAGATCTATCTAGCTAGAAGCTTCACATGAATAATGAGAAGAATGGAGAAATTTAATAAAGAGAATAAAGATTTTAACTCATTACATAGCGGGTCACCATGGTCAATTACAATTCTTTATATTTTTGTTGTACTTTTTAATTCTGTAATATTTATATATCATGGCTTCTGTCCCTTGTACAGGGGAAAGATCGGTATCCTTACCCAAATGGATTTAAAGCTGTACGGACACAAAATGGAATTACATATAGAATGGAAATTTCTGAAGGTCTTAAAGGGCCTTTGTTCATGGTCTGTAGCTAGGTTGAGCTTCCAACTTTCATGCTTTTATTTACAGTAATTATACCTCTTTATGATATAAGTCTGGGGAAAATCTTTGCAGATTAGTTCCACTGATGGATTGTCATGTTCTGGGGAAACACCAGATATTGCTTGGGAGAGCTTTCAGAAAAAAGGCTGGTCTCGACCAAAGTTGTGGCGTGGGAAGAGATTCTCATGCAAGATAGATGGCATGGAGGTTTTGCACTCTTACTGAGTTCTGTGTTCTGGTCTCATTTGAAATTTTCATGTGTATTTTCCGGATATCTTATAGCATCAAATTGATAATGTCTTTTTGATAAGAGCCAATTTTTATTTGCAACCAATTATCTAAGAACTGGCTTTAGTGAGTTACAATCACAGTCAACTAGTATACCTACAGAAGAAACTGCTTATTTTTCTGCAATTATCCTAATGCTATCATTGTTTTATGTCTTGTATTTGTCCTTGTACAGTTCTTCGGATTTAAAAATGCATTTGTTCAGCGGTTGCTTAGAGAATTAGTGGCAAATGTTGGTGTTGTTGTTGAAGAAAATCTGTCTCCATCTTGCATTTATAACAAGGCCTCTGAGACAAGAGATCCAATTCCACAGACAGATTTAAGATCGTCTCCTGATCTTTTACCATACTTGAAAAATCCTGGAATTACTAGGAAGAGAAGTCGAAAAGAGAAGATAATTACTGCTAATGTAAAGAATGTGGCTAGTCCTGGAAGAATCCACATCCAACATCAGGGAAATATTGCTGAGGAATCATATCTTAGGCAGATTTGTCAAGGCAACAATAAGAGATTTTCTGCTCCCATTTCTAATTTGTACAAAAATGAGTTTGAAAATGAAGCTGAAACTTTACAAAGATCGGAAATCAAACTTACTAGTTGCAGAAATGATATAGCCTCGGAAGATGATGGGAACTTGCCCAAAAACAAGGGCACTGTAAGCATGTTTACCCTTTGCTTATTTTTCTAATGATAATCTCCTACTGCATTCTCCATTTTTAAATGTTTATGTATGATCAAAGAATTAATAAATGTATCTAAACAATGAATTATGCCAAGAGTTCTCATCCATAATTAGTTTCATTTAGACATGAAATTTGTTTTTGGATCTTAGTTGGAAATATTTTATCTATACCAGCTTAGTTGCTCTGTGATCAAAGATGAAGTGGGGGAAATACTACCGCAGAATAATATGAAATCAGTTGATGATTCTCAACTCTGTGCACCTGATACATTAGATCATCCTCCAGGTATTATTTGATTATTTCTTATTTTGCTTCTCTTCTAGAAGAGTATCATCATTCTGAAGTATCCTGTAGTTGCTGCAGAAATTACCACTTCTCAGGCTTTGATGACTGAATCAAATCCAGAAGATGAGATGGATGCAGGTAGCTCAAATCCAAGTTCCGAAAAGGTTGACTCTGATTCATCTATTCCAGAAATAGCCAATTCAATGATGACAGTGCTGCTCCCTCGAGCCCTTCCTCTACTCAAGACATTCTCAAGAAGAAAAAGGAATAAATTAAAGCCTCTGGAAAAGTCTGAAGATATTTGCATGGATGACAATGGAATGAACAAAAAAAGGAGCCTAGCTGTTCTATCTCATGGTAATCTGTTAACCTATAAACTTAGTTTTAAACTCTTTCCAACTGTTGATACTAATTATGCACCAGTTATGTTGCTATTTCTAGTTCACTCTAGATGAGGAATTTGGCATTTTCTTTTTTTCCCCATTTGACTTGTCAAATCATTTTTCTCTCTACAACAGGTGCTAAAGAAACTTCAGACCTGAATCAGAATAAGCGAGAGGCTAATAGTTCTGATATATATGATCCATGTGTTCCTCATCTAGAATCTATTGTCCCTGATAGCTTTGATAATGATGGAAGCGAAAATTATTTTAGCAAGAACCTTTCTTTGATGCCAGATGTTGTGCTTGAGGAGGTAACTCCCATTGATTTTGAGAACAGTCAAAGTGAACACATTTCGGAGGCTGATGTGGGTCCCCCAGCTTGTCATTTCGAGACAATGGACAGTAAAGGAGCGTTGGTCTTAAACCTAAATCCTAATGAGGTTGTTAATTTGGCAATTAAATCTTCAATAGATTTCACATTTGACCCCAAAAGGGATACCTGTATGGACGTTGAACAGAATTCTTTTGGACCTCAATCTCCTCCAGAGAAGGCCAAAACTTTGCGTGATCACATTGAAGGTACTAACTTTATAATATCCAGTTATTTCATTAATTAACCTGTTAACAAGGACTTCTGCTTTATCAGCCATACCTAAGACTAACTCCAGATATACATCATTCGGCACATAACTACTAAGGTGTTGAGACAACCATGCTTTATATGTTTCTGCTGCAATAATGCACTCGTGTAAACCTGTTTAACTTGGTAGGAGCTTCACAATTATTATTGGTCAAGTTTGATACATGACTCCTGTTTTAAATTCAAATGTATTTTGGGATTGAATTGACCTTTGAGCTACAGATATTCGTAATCCAGCTAATGTACGGCAAGAAAAGTCTGAAATTCCTGTCAAGAAAAGTCTGGCTCGTGATCAAGACATTCCTGAGCTGTATGGGTCCTTTTTGGATTTGCAAAACAAAATGGTGCATTCTTCTACTGATGCAGCCCAAACAGAGGAAACTGAAGATGGATCAAAATTTAATAACCAGATAAATCTGAAGCATAATATTGGGATGGAGGGTGTTCTTCAGATTGTTGCTTGCCATATTCACCCTAAACCAATTTTAATGGCCCTATTGAGCACCATAGGAAATGACTTCTACCTATGTCTATTATGTGGTTTGCTTGCAGAGGAGAACAAAGTTCTCTTCATCTATAGTGCTCCAATTACAGGAAACAATGCAGGATGTCCTTCTTTTATTGGACATTCACCAGTTATCCTGCCATTCATGAAGGATTCATTAGGCAGAAATGTAAGATAAGAATATATGCTTCCATTACTGCAGTAATGTCTAAGGTTTAAAATACTTAATATGACTTTTTTTTCTTTATCAGATTACTTTGGAAAATTCAGGTGTACAATTTACCCCAAAGTCAGAGTTCCTTGTCTTGGTGAATAGCATAAAAGTCCCTTGTTGCAGGTAGACTCTTTTTCTGGATACAAGTGTGTAAGTTGTTTCTTAGTTATTATTGTAAAGTTGCTAATGTACTAAGTTCACAATCTTCACAGGGAGGGTAATATCCATTGTCCTTGCCCATCATGTACTTCAGACTGCTTAGAAGATAATGCTCTGAAAATTGTGCAAGTAAAAGTTGGATATGTCTTGGTGGTGACAAAACTGAGAACAGCTCAAACAGTGCGTTGTCTTTTGGTCTGTGAGCCTAACCATCTTCTTGCTGCTGATGAAAGCGGGAAGCTTTACATATGGGTCATGAACACTAGATGGAGGTGATTTCTCACAGAGCCTTTTAGTTGTCTGCTTAAGGGTATGGTTTCAATACTAAGGTTGCTTGCAGGTTCTCTTGATACTTGCAACCATCCCAATGAATCACCTGGCACTGATGGTGGACATTTGTGGAATATAGCTTATTGAGTGTTCCTCTTTAACATCAACGTGTTTGATTTCTTAAAGCTTTTCTTTAATGATTTGTACAAATTAGTAATCATTAAGTATGTAGTCTATAAATATACATACATTAGATGTACATAAATTATTTTTTTTTTATTTTTTTTTTTTTTGAGGGGTGCAGGGTGGTGGGGTCTATACATTGATTACTAGGATTGTCCCTGAGAGAAATTAGGCAACTGCAATTCTCTCTCAACATCAGAAGCATCATTTTTTACATGCAAACATCCATTGTTCTTAATATATCATCTCTTCTGTCTGTCTGTGAAGTCTGACAAGTTCTGGTTTCTTGATTGCAGCGGATACACAGAGCAATGCTATTTATTGATGCCAGATCACATGCCTTCTGGTTTAGTAGAGTTAAAAAGAATTCCCAAGTCTGCTTTTCTGGTTGTTGGACACAATGGATTTGGAGAGTTTGGCTTATGGTATGCTGCTTGCTTTCAATGTCAAAAGCAAATTGTCTTTCTTATGATATGCTCTCAACGTGTGTACATTATTTCAATCAATCATATGTACTTACCTATGATGGGAAGGAAAAAGGTCCTTTTCCTCCCGTGTTATAGCTAATTTAGTTGATAGCTAAGTTGCTTATGAAGGGGTTTCCCTTTTAACAGTAACAGCATACCATCACTCTTGTTCTGTAATGTGTCTCAGATGTACAGTATGGCATACATGGCATCTATCTCCCATGAGTATTGTTTCATGGATTTATTTTGTAATAATTATACCATGTTTTCATTGTTTCAACATGTCTTGAATTGCAGCCTTTTTCACTTTCTCCTTTTTATTTCTACTATGGACCAATTTATTACTAAGATACTAGTATTTTTTATGTTTACATTTCAGAAGATTTTTGTGGACGTTATTCTCATTCATTTACTTTGTTCAGGAATATTGACAAGCGCATTCTTGTCTCAAAGTTTTCAGCTCCGAGCATTTCAATTTATGGATGTGTGCCTATCAGCTTGTTTCAGTGGCAAATAAAAGGCAGTGTTTGCAATTATTCCAGCCCAGAGAAACTCATTGATGAAGTGCTAGATACAACCAAAAAGTCATTTTCAGGAAGTTCAGCGAATAAACTTGCTCTTCCCACACATGGTGAAGATGTTGCAATCTGGATACTTGTTTCAACCAACTCTCCTCCTGATCTTCAACATAGTCATGAATCAGGAGACTTGCAAATTGATTCCGTTGGATGTTGGAAGCTTGCTCTATTGGTAAAAGACTTTGTGCTCATGGGAACTGCATTGGACTTTAGGTATTTTCAAAATCCTATCTTGAAAATCATTCAGAAGGCATAGTGATTACCCATATAATAGTCTTGAGACCTGCCTGCATGTACAGGATTTCTCAAGTGCTGCTCATTTTAAGAAACTTAGAACTTAGGATGCATTCTGCTAATCCTAGAAAGCATGAAATAAAGGTTCTAAAAAAAAGTTTTCCATGCAGGGCTACTGCAATAGGAACATCATCTGGACATGGGATCATTGGCAGATCTGATGGACTGGTATATATGTGGGAGTTATCTACAGGAATTAAAGTTGGTAATCTACATCACTTCAAAGGTGGGTATTTGCATATTAAAGTATATATGGTTGAAATAGGAATAACCCAAACTTTATTTATGGAGCTTAGTTGTAACATAATAAATTCTTGCTTGTTTGAAAAACATGTAAAAGGCCTTTAACAATCTGATAACTAATACGTCTGTTTATTTATTCTATAGGAAAAAGAGTGTCATGTATTGCTGCAGATAGTTCTAATTCTGGAGCTTTAGCTATAGCTAACGAGGAAGGCGAGTTGCTGATTTGTATGCACTCTTCTGAGCCTTCTGCAGAGTGACAAGGCTAGTATTCCTCTAAGAATATTTTGCTGTAAAATCCTTTTAAACATGTAAATTTTTGTGATCTTTCATATAAACAATGAAAAGTACATAGCTCTAAGATAAAAACCCGTACCTATTTTCTTAATTCTTATTTTATTTTTAAATTTGTTCAATTTTAACTGAAATATTCTTATGGGAGGAAGAAGAAAAAAAGAAAGAAAGAAAGAAAGAAGACATCAGATATATTGGGTAAAATTGATGAGCAATAGTATTACATGATGAGAATTAGAAGGGCTAAAATTATTCCCTCTTCTTATGTCTACTCTGCTAGATGGAGAATAATCAATCCCTTAACAAAAAAAAGGAAAGTCAAATGATACTCAACAATAGGAAAGAAAAAAAAGCAGAAATATTCTTTAAATGTTTGCTTCTTAATGGGGAGATCGATCATTTGGCAGTGCCATCGTTAGCAGCAGCAGCAGATGAAGATGGGTTAAGCTCATCCCAAGCTTCAATCCAAGTGACCATAGCATCAGCTAACTTGGTGAAGTAAGGATCCAGTTTTACCAACTTAGCCTTGACCTGTTTCGAGAGTTCAAGGTAGCATTGCTGAACAGTAGTGCATTCCTTTGGGAACACAACCGACTGGAAAAATGGAATGATCTCTTCCTGCCAGAATATACCTTTGTACTCCTTTTTCAGATTCACAAAAGGGTTGCTAGCTTTACTGTGCCAAATGTATGGCAAACCTGTCTTGACCCCCATACGGAGATGATCACAGATGACCTACAAAGCCGAAAACAACAGGTCAATTCACCATTGATCGATCTTCGAAACAAAACCTTAAAAAGTTCATGTACGTATGTACCTTGACACACCAGCCAGCCCACATGTCATCGTAGCGTCCAATTGGTTGACCATCACCCATGAGTCCAAAGTACATTCCGGGTCCAATGAGCTCACGGTCGAATGCCAAATTCATTCCACACATAGGGAATAAGGTACCCTTGGGAATAGTCAAAACAGCATCAACATATCTGAAAAGAAAATGAAAAGGGCCATCATCATATAATCTCATCACAAGTGAAAAGATGATGTAAAACATGCCTTTCGTTCCTCTCGCGTGGCTTCACAAGCTGGGTGGGAGCATCATAATCAGGGATGTTAAGCCAGAGACCATGAGAAACAGCCGTCCGGACACCCACACGGAGACTGAAAGGGTAGCCACGAACAAAGTCTGTACCTTCCCTGTAAGGATCATAAAGGGTATTGAAGAAATAGGGAGTGGATGGACTCAAAAGGTTCTTTATGTGTTGCTCCAATGCATTAATATCTTTCCCAGATGGATCCTTTGCAACCTGCTCATGGTTTAGTGAACAAAACAGTCAGCAAAAAAAAAAAAAACCCTTTTATAGAAAACTAAATAAGAAGATCTCATTAAGAATGTAAGTAATTCTATAGTAGATCTAGTAAGGAAAACCATGAAAAAGGAATAGATAGCAAAAGATCCTCATTCCCCTGTCAAACGCGGAATGTTATTATTCTACTAGCTGCCACTAATCATGATTACAAAACACTTGAGGGTCAAAAATTCAAACTTTCTACCACAATTCTGCATAAAGATAAAGTAGAATTCATCTCAAACAATCAGTTACTTCCCTAGCCAGTATATCAAAGCGAAACACATCAAGATCCAATCTTTCCACCCCAGAAATAAAAGAAAACAGAGCTTCTTTAAAGACAAGAATAATTTCTGTTGAAAAATACAAGAAAAAAGGAATGGTGAATTGAGCAGGTAAGCAAGGACTTACAAAGCAATCATCATCAATGGTAAAAATATACTTCTTCTTGGACACCAAGAAGCCAAAGCAGCGACAAGCAGAGTCCTTGAAGGAGATGCAAGAGGCTTTAGGGCCAAGAATTCTGTTGATATCGTTACGGTTGTAGAGCTCATAGTCAAAACCCTCTGGAACCTTAATGATTTTGGAAGGATCACCATCTTGAACTATGATGAGATGGTATTTCTCAAAGAAAGGCCTCCACATCTCCAAGAAATCAAGATTTCTGATAGTGGGTATGACTATATCCAGATCATCTGCCAGCACAGGCGTCGGTGTTACAGAACCTCCAGCCATTGTCTTGCCTTGAATTGATGACCCTCCCTTTCTCTATCTATGGAAGAGAAGGAACCAAAGGCAAAGGCAAGAGATTTCAGAGGAAAGAAAAAAAGAAAGAGAACCGCGCAAGAATCTTTGTGGGATTTTTGCTGAATTTATAGAAGGAAAAGTGGTGGTAAGAGAGTGGACCTGTCCTAGTAGAACGAGCCTCCCTTTTTTTCCATGACCATTCCATCCATTGGTAGTCAAAGCTAATTCATGTTTCTAACACTGATTCGCCGAATCATTACATCCTATTTCTTTCCTTAAAACAAATACTCTTTTTTTTTTTTCTTTTTCCCATAATAAAATTTTATTGAATAATGTAATACTTATACATACAGACAGGTTTTTTTTAAAAAAAATAAAATAAAAGGAAAATAATTTTTTTTCATTAAATTGAATGAAACGGTCTGAACGACTATGTACAAAAAAATTTGTAAAGTTTACCATTACGCAAGAAAGGAAAATTTAACATTAATTTGTACTAATTGATCTTTTAGAAAGAGTTAAATTTGACTTTCTTTTCAACTTAATTTTTAATAAATGGGAAAAATAATTTCTGTTACAAAATTAATTAATGCGAAGTATTTTGTTCTTATTCTAAACAATTTTGTGTATTGTATTGTAATTAATAAAGCTATATATATAAATAACATATTTATAGTTCTTTACCATGAATTAAATCTCATTACTACAAATTTTTTCCTTTCCTTAATTTTGCTATTAAAAAAAAATTAAATTTGATTCACATTTAGAACAAAATATTTTAAATTAAAAAAACAAAAAATTTTATTGTTTAGCAGACAGAAGGATAAATTAAATTTCTTGAAAAAGAAAACAAATCACATTGTCCCCAAGCGGTTTTTGTAATGAAAATCAATCAAAGTTGACTTTTAAACCCATAATTATGAAGAATGGAAAAAGCAAAAAGAAAAAAAAGGTTGTTTAATTTAAGGGGTTGGTTTTTGTTTGGGTAAAATAATTGAAAACGTTAATGCAAAAACGTGGTTTGACAACCAAAGGCCAGTCGATGCCATGTTCTTTGTAATGTTATAATATTTTGATTCTTTCTTTCCACTTTTCGTATATTTACATTCTTCACATGATCAAACTTTCTTCCCATTATATATATATATATATATTGAACCAAAAAAACACATAAAATTTAGTATTTATCTTTAACTTTGTAATGTCAAACACATAACAAGTAAAGAAGAAAAAAAAGAGTATGTTTAATCATCACTTTCATCGGTAAGCTTGGAAACCTTAATGAACAATCCATTGGATGCTTCAACTCTTGGGAATATCTTGATCTCTTGATCATCTATTAGTTCCCACCTATTCATAAAACAATCAAAACAATGTATGGAGATATTGGGGAGGGGAGGGGGGGGGTAGGGATTGGATCAAGAAATGGGAAGGGTTACCTGTAAGTAGTAAGGAAGTAGTGAAGGAAGAGAGAGATGGTGAGTGTTCCGAGTTCTTTTCCAGGACAGTACCGAGTTCCTTCTCCAAATACTAGAAAATAGTTATGATTCTCCAGCCTATCCTTCTTCTGCCAATATCAAACAAATCAATTAAGAAACCCCTTTTTTTTTTTGTTGATCAGTCCAAGAATACACCAGAAAAAAAGAGAGGAGGAAAATGTTGTTCTGACCATCCATCTCCACGGATCAAACTTCAATGGATCCGAGTAGAGATTCAAATCATAGTTGAGTTCTCTTGTGTATACATAAATTCTCCATCCTTTAGGAATATGAAATCCTGAATGCACAATATATATATATATATGTATATAAACAATGATGAGCAAAACATTCATGAAATTAAATTGTTAATTAGCTTCAAATACAATCCTACCTTTTAACTCCATATCTTTTGTTGTCTTTCTCAGAACCCCATTGACAATAGTAGCCAACCTCAGTGTTTCGTAGATTACCTACAAACAGTATTGTATTGTTCATTACAAAGGAATATAGGTTTGTTTTTGAAGTTAGTAATAATAAAATCTTACAGCACGAGAAAAGTTGAGGTTTTTAAAGTCATTCCAATCAAGTGGCTGGTCCTTGGACTTTCCTTGACGAATCTTCAAATGCTCATCCTGATAAAAAAGAATTAAAAATATATATATATATCAGAAAACCCAAATCAATTAATTGGAAAATATTATTTATAATTTAAAAAGGACGAAGAGAAGAGAAGAGACCCTGAGTTCTTGGAGTGCCTTAGGATGGTCATGAAGATATTTGATAATCATCATCGTAGTTTTAGATACAGTTTCGAAACCAGAATTTAAAATGGTAATGATTTGATCATTTATCTCTTCATCGTCCAGATCGTATTTCGGATCACCACTCTCACTTATCAGACTGTTAAGAATGTCATCCTCATCATTGTTTGAATTACAACAAGCTTTTCTGTTCTCTATCGTTTTTCTTATCAATTTAATCACCTTCTTCCTTGCCTGTTGTACATTAAAAAATCATCACACACATTCTTATCAATTACACTACTACAACCACAACCACAAACACAACCATGATAATACCTTCATTCCATTATAGTAATTAGAGCCTGGAAAATTGATGGGAAGAGACAAGGTCCCGTAAACCAACTTCTGGAAGTCTGCTTGAAAAGTTTCACATATTGAATCTGCTTCTTTTTCCATAATATGCTTCAAATGCATAATGAATGCCATCTAAAACAAAAAATTTACAAATTAATTGAGTAATCAACAAAAATGGTTTAAATAATCCACTACTTACATCACAAGCTTTCTGTTGAATATCAACAGTTTTGCCATCCCAATTTTGGAGGAAAATTCTCATATCACGGTCGGCCTTAGGAAGTACTTGTTCTCTGAGTTTAGGAGAACCAATCAAAGACAAAAGTGAACCTCGAATTTTTTTGTGGATTTTTCCACTCACAGCAGCAATATTACTTTTTCCTAAAATGTCCAAAGACGATTGTGGATAGCCAGGTACAAGTCCTTCTGATTCATTCATAAGTATGTATCTGTTCAGTTCTGGATCCATTGAAACCACCATCGGTGAACCCAATATATGAGTTTTGAAAACACTTCCATATCTGCATTATATATACACTTCACTTCCACTCATATTAAAAAAAAAAAAAAAGAAAAAAAGTTTCAAGAATATACCTTGCACGTTGTTTCTTCATAAAGTCGGGGCCTTGATCAAGAAATTTAAAAGTTTCACCAATGATTGGCCAACCCATGGTGCCGGGAGGCAACCCTGCTCTCCTGTACTTCACTTGGTTCCATCTCGACATAGCAATGCAAAGGTAAGAAACTCCGAAAATCAGACAAGCAATCAACAGCAGGATATCCATTACCACAATCTGACAATCCACACAATGGAAATGTTAACTTTTACACAAATATGTATATATATATACTAGGACACAATGTTCTTTTTTTTTAAAAAAGTTTTATTTGTATACTTTTTTTTTATCCTAACATTTATATCTATTAAATGCGTACCATCAAAAAGAAAAACAAATCAAATCAAATATTTATAATAAGATGGAAAATCTCTAGATACTTTAGTTATTTGGCAAGCTGTTTTACATTCAGATTAGTTTGACATATCATTATTCTTTTCTTCTCAGAAAAAAAAAATATATATATAAAGTAATTTAATTAAAAATAATGATAGTAAAATTACGATACAAATATAATTAAAATTTCAATACATCTAAATTTGAAAGATTTTGTAAATATCTCTCAAGAGATATTATAAAACAACAAGATTACACAAATTGATTTTCTTTCCAAAAAAGATAATTTTAGAATAAAAATAAGAAATTTCTATTTTTTTCCTGGGTAATCAGGTTATAAACAAATTAATATTATGATTTTATTTTATTGGAATTAAAAAAATAATTGTTTTTATTGACCCTGAGTGAGTATATGCTTATATATAAAAAAGTTACAATAAGTATATATGTATAATAAATGTGGGATAAGATTTAAAAAAATGGGTGGGTCAAATTTTTAAACCAACCAAATTGATGGAAATCCATAAATAAGTAATAATTTTTTATTATTATTATTTTATAATCTTGTTATTCTAGAAGAATAATCATTTTGTTACGGCTTTATACTACTAATTTTGCTTCTTATTCAGTTGGTTATTTTCAAAACTAAACCCGGCCCGTTATAGCCGCCCATGTCGTCGACCCCTTTCTCACAAAAATCATAGGTTGTTCTGCCCATTCTGCAAGAGCCATTCACAGTAGGTGAGAAGCCGCCCTTGCTGACCTTTCCATTTCTTGAAGATAAAACAACAAAGTTCATAGCAGAAAGGAAGGAAGGATGGCAACCCTATCGGAACTGTATACCATGGAAGATGTTGCTAAGCATAACACAAAGGAGGATTGCTGGGTTGTAATTGATGGAAAGGTAGTGTTTTTTTTTAAAAATCTAAACCACTTTTTATTTATTGAATCTTGAAGCGGGATTTAGTGGCACTGTGATTCTCTGTTCTGAAATTCATGGTGGAGGATATTTTGCTTTTCTCTTTTTCTTTTTCTTCTTTTAGGTTTTCCAATTACGTTTCATTTTGTGCAGTTATGAGCAAAGAAGTGTTTTTTATTTTTATTTTTATTTATTTTTGCTTTTTATGTTTATCTTGTGGGACTTTCTTACTTTTGTTGTCATTGATTAGTTCTTGGATATGCTTTTTCTTTGCACCTTATTCGATTCCCTTCCTCACGTTTTTAAGTGAGGTGAATAATTCAATTGCTTTAGAATTCAAATTAAGGCTCTAAGATAACTCAAATTATTATTATTATTATTTTATTTTTATTTTTTTTTGCAGCTTGTTTGATCTCACATTTAGTTTTTCTATTTCACATCCCTAATATCTGTCTAATTACTGATTCAAATGTTATTTCTTTTCTCTAATATTTAGGTACGAGGATATCATTTACTTGCCTAAGTAACTAATCCTTAGAACTTAAAATTTGATCTCTCTTAGGATCTCAATCATATCCTTTGTTTAGACTTCATCACTATGCAGCATTTGTTTATTGCTTATTAATTATCCTTTCTTCTGAATTGATGTGATCATTTTCATCGAGATTGTATTTTTCAGATTTTTCTTCTTTGAATTGCTGCCAGGTATATGATGTCTCATCTTATTTAGACGAACATCCTGGTGGAGATGATGTTTTACTCAATGCCACAGGTTCTTACTCTTTACATTTTGATTCTTTTTCTTTACTTAGAACACAATAAATTGCATGTCTCTCCAATTCAAGAATGATGTCTAAATTCTGATAGGATTGGATGCTACTGAGGATTTTGAGGATGCTGGTCATAGCAAATCTGCAAGGGAACTCTTGGATAAATTCTGCATTGGGGAGCTAGACGCTCCCACACCATTAATCCCTCAACTTGAGATTGTCAAGAAGCAACAAAAAGACCTTCGTAAAAATTTGATGGAGATTACCAAGCAATATCCTACTACTATTACTTCAGTAGCTGTTGTTGGTGTTGCTCTCATTGTTAGTGTTTTTTATGTGCGTAGTAGGAAGTGATTTTTTCATAACAATTGAATCATTGAAACCACAGGAATTTAGACTTTGAATTGCCATTTTTCTCATATTTAGACCTTAAAGATCAAGAGATAACCATTATTCAAATGGCAGTTGTTTGTTTATCCATTTTGGTATTTGCATTTGCAACAACAGATACAAAGTACAGTATATTATTATGCATCTAGTGATGGAAAAGATCAAGAATGGATAAATATCTTCTGTTTTCTGAACATTTTTTATTAAATTATGATGATCCAACTATTAAAGTAGCAGAAGAAAGACAATTGAAAGTATAAAATATGAGATTCACAAAGCTCTGATTTGTGTGCAGAAACAGAAAAGGTAGAATAATAATAAATTACCATGGAAAAATTGATTAATATTAATTGTAAAAAAAAATAATATATATATATATATATATATGTACATATATAAAAAGAAAAATAAGAAGAAGAAGAAGAATGGAGGAATACTTTTAAAATTTTAGTGTGTCTATATATAACAATTGTTTTACAAAGTCTGTAGTGTTTAGAAACAGAAGCTGAGAGCTCGCAAAAGAGAGCAATGATGAATCAGGCGGTGCAGAAGAACACTCTATACGTTGGAGGATTAGCGGAGGAAGTAAACGAATCCATACTTCACGCTGCCTTTATCCCTTTTGGTGACATCAAAGATGTCAAGACTCCCTTAGATCAAGCCACTCAGAAGCACCGTTCTTTTGGATTTGTTACTTTCCTTGAAAGGGATGATGCTGCCGCCGCCATGGATAACATGGACGGTGCCGAACTCTATGGCCGTGTCCTCACTGTTAATTATGCCCTCCCTGAACGTATTAAGGGTGGTGAACAGGGTTGGGCCGCCCAGCCCAGTAAGTACTTTCTTCCATCTGCTATTTCAATATTTTCTTTTCTTTTTATAAAGTTTGATTCTTTATGAATTCTTGGTTTCCTAGATTTCTTTGAGGGTATTTGTTGGTATTAATAGTTTTAGGGTTCTTGAAATTTCATGTATAGAGAAAATTTGAAAAGGGAAATTTTGGTAAAACATTGTTTGTTCAATTCGTAGGTAAGTTGGGTATCCGCAGAGAATTACATAACTGATTGTTACAGAAAATTTTAAAATTTCTTACTGTTAAACTGTAAGTTCATTCTTGCACCTATTAGCAGGAGATCCTTTTTGTCATGCCCATTCTTTGTGTATGTGGAGAAGCTTGCCAACAGCCTTAGTCCAGAATAGTCCTTTCATCGTTATATTTCAGAGATATTGCAAGCAAACCAGATGAAGGATGAGAACTCAGGAGTTAGTGTTTATAGTCGAATAATTTTTTTCAATTTTTGGGACATTTTCTTTAGGATTTATATCATTGATCAAAACGAAGTTCTGGATAATTGACAAGAGCCAATTTCAGATCTTCTTTTGGAGATCTTTCTTGGGCTCCCAAAATGTAAACTTTTATTGGGATTCTACGCTTGTGAATACATATGATTTATCAGGATCAATGGGGGGTGGAGTAGAAAATGATTCTTTACTTTTTCTTTTATCAGCAGAGTTTGATTTCTTTTACTGTCATATGAGAGAGCTAAAACGGTTTGGTTTGTTTTTATTTCAGTTTGGGCAGATGCTGATACATGGTTTGAGAGACAGCAGCAGGAACTTGAAATGCAGAGGCTTCAAGAAGAGCACAAAGCTGCAATGCAGGCAGCGGAGGATTTGCATAGGAAAAAGCTGGCTGAGGAGCGTGAAGGTGAAAAGGAAGATGAAGGCGGAAATATGGATGACCCTATGAAAAATGCTGAAGCAGAGGCCTTAAAGCAGAGCAGCTAGTTCTCTCTTGTTGTGAGTACAAAAATGTAGGAGACAAGATGAAGAAGCAACATGGTGGTGAAAATATTCCTGTTTTTGTTGTTCTTGCTCAAGTTTTGTTGGGAATTTTGGAAAAACACACCATTTTGCTCCACTCATACTTTTAACTTGTATGATAACTACTTCGATTTAGACTATAGATGATGTCCTCATTTTGTGAATTTAGAACTCTTGTCCATTAATTTCGTGTTATGATATTTCTGTGTTTTGACCTATAACATTGACAATGAATCTATTGCCTAATAATCCTTTGGATATTGTATGGTAGACACGAGATATAGAAGCCACATTGACAATCGAAAATGAATAATTCAATAAATGAATTTCCAAAACTGGCAACTTAAATGAGTTTAAGTAAATAGAAACAACAAGAAGGTTGAAAAAAAATCTGCTCCTGGAAGAAGAGAGAACGATTGAGTGAGTTTTCCACCATACTCATACTAAGCAATGAACCCTTCTTCTCTCGAGCATTGCATCACACAGCTTTGCAGCATCTAGATTATCTTTAACATTATGAACTCTTGCAATATTTGCACCACCCAAAATTGCACTGGTCACAGAAGCAACAGTAGCTGGATCTCTTTCAGTTGCAGCAGACCGACCACAGACTTGTCCTAAGAATCTCTTCCTAGAAGGTCCAGCAAGAAGAGGAGCATGTGACACTGCATTGCTCCTTCTTGCTAACTCAGCTCGGATAGTTGGTAAGCCCATAAGAATATCCAGATTTTGTTCAGTTGTCTTTGAGAAACCTAATCCTGGATCAATTATGATTCTCCAAGCAGGAATACCTGACAATTCAGCACTCCTAACCCGTGTATATAGTTCAGATGCTACTTCTCTGCAGACATCAGTATATTGCAGATTTTCACTATTCTGCATTGTAGAGGGATTACCTCTCATGTGCATTACAATATAGGGAACTCTAAGTTCTGCAACAGTGTCATGCATGCTTGGATCCATCCCTCCACCTGATACGTCATTTACCAGATGAGCTCCGTTCCTTACAGCTTCAGCAGCAACACTTGAATAGAAGGTATCCACAGATAAAATCTTTCCTTCCACCTCAGGCATTTGTTTAACAATATCTAGAACAGGAACCAACCTCTCTAACTCTTCTTCGGGGGAAATTTGAGTAGCCATTGGACGTGTTGATTGTGCACCAAAATCAATTATATCAGCCCCTTCTGAAAGCATCAATCGAACCTGAGAAACTGCAGCCTCGACGGACAGGTACTTACCACCATCACTGAAGCTATCTGGAGTCAAGTTAAGGATACCCATAATTGAGGTCCTCTCTGAATAGTCCCACAAACGATCTCCAATTGGAATTACCCTTTTAATCCCATCCTTTCCAACTAGAGATTCACCACCAAGATTTTTCCATGATTCAAATAGTCCACCAGAATGTTTTGCAAGTGAATGCCAGCAGGCAATTGTATCCGTATCTATATCTGTACCCAATAAATCTATTAATGGAGCCATGACAAATGGCCTTTCCCAAATTTTTTCATGTGGAACTGTAAGAATTTCAGAATTAATCTTAAATTTCCCATAGAACAATATATCCAAATCGATTGGTCTTGGACCATATCTAATCCCAGTTGTGCGACCCATTTCTGACTCAATTTTCTTAACCGCTCCCAATAATTCATGGGGACCAAGTTTCGTGAATCCTCTTACTGCAGAGTTTAGAAAACGAGGCTGATCAGTCACATAAGCAGGCGCAGTCTCGTACAAACAAGCATGCCTAGTAATCTGAATGCCAGAACTTTTCATAAGCTGTAATGCTTCATCGAAATTGCTAAGTCTATTTCCCACATTGCTCCCTAAAGCAATTACAACTTCTTGCTCTGGAGAGTGAACTTCAATTGAGGCATCAGAGGATGAATGGTAACAGGAGAGCCATGGGACTGCAAAAGAATTTTGACTCTCATTAATCAATATACAACAATCATAACCCTCTAGAACAGAAGTTTTAATCTGAAAAAGAGAAAAAAATGAAGTTAAAACATGATATTTAATAACTGAAACAACCGATAAAAAGAAGACATAAAATCAGCTCAAATACTAAAAGAAAAAAAAGACAGTACCTCTGCTTGGATTCCTTCCTCCTGTTCTATGGTAAATCTTGACGGGGCTTAATATCTTGAAAAACTTCATCCCTGCAATGTTTTTCAGTAATCCATTTGGTAGTAAATTTGATTAATGAACTGAATTCAAAATCAATTTACTTGATATGGATCTACTAAAAGCTCAGTGAAAATACTCCCACGAAAAAGAAAAAAAAATGAATTCACCCAATTAACATGCCAATCCTCCTACTACCTATACTTTCTATTAACTTTGATGGAATTCTATTGAAATCTTTTTGACTTGCCTATTCAATTGCTGTTCTTTTGAATTTAAAAGAAAGAAAGAGAAAAAAAAAAAAAAAAAACAACAACAACAGAGAAAAGGTTATCACTTCACCAACGAAACAATCCTTAATCCTAATTCACAATGCAAGAAAATTTGATAAATTTAGAAATTATCATCAATTTATGGAGAAATAAAAGCTTACCGGATAGAAAATACAGAAATGAGTGAAAACGAGCTAAATTGGTTGCTCGGATGACGAAGAAGAAGAAATTACTAAATTTTTTGGTTCAATTTTAAAACTAATTTGAGCAAAATTTGTACTTGAATTAAAAAAGGAGGAGAAGGAATCGTCAATTTACTAAAAAAGGAGGTAAAAAAGAAAGGTGCTTGCAGCAGACAGTGGTAGGCGAAAAGAACCGTGGAAGTAAAGCGCCTTTATATATGTGTGAAGACAGTAACGCATTACCGCAATGCGTTTAGACTTTTCACTAAAATTCCAAACAGTTAATAAAAGCCTCCTCATCTTGTTTTTTACCTGAGGCTTAGCTATGAACTCTTAAACCCCAGAATTCTTCAGCTCGTGAGTTTGCAGAGTTTTCTTTGGAGCTCTTTCTTAATGGCTTCTTTATCTTTCACTCAGTTCTCAACGGTGCCCAGGTTTCCTTTCCTCCCAATTTTCTTGTTTCTTGAATTGTCTTTGTATTATTACTCTTTGGTTTGTGATATGTTTCTTATGGATAACATGAGAGAGAATTCAGGTGTGAAAATGGCTAGTGAAAATTCTCCTGCGTAGTTTCCACTGTATCCCTTTCTCTTATCTCTGTAATCTCTGGGTCTGATAAGTTTCTTTAGATGGATTAAACAATGAAATGGAGCTCCATTTTCTAAAAATATGAACTTTTTGGTGGTTAAAAAGAGAGTCAAATCATATTCTATGTTTATATGAAATACTTGTTCAAAATTTAGAATGACTCTGATTTTCTGTTGAAAACCACAAAATCCTGAATATAAATGCAATATTAAGTTTCTCCTATAATAATAAGCAGGTGGCATCCCAGCTGGACTTTTACCCCAAATGTAAAGCTAGTGCAACTTAACTTCATCGGATTGAAAAATACATGTGTTTTAGCTGCTGTCTCTAAGAAAAAAAAGTCTGAAGCTTTAACTCAGGAAGTGTTAGATGAAGAAGCGGGAGTAGAAAAAAAGACTCCTCGAACATCCAAACGAAGTTCAACTAGGACAAGGAAAAAGGGAACAGATCAAACTGTAGAAAATGTTTCTGATTCTGTTGTGGATGGAGGTGTTGTGAATGATGAAAATATTGCAACTTCAGAATCAAGTGAGACGCCAAAAAAAACAAGAACAAGTGGGAGGAGGAAAGGTGGAAATGTTACAATTTCAGAAGTTCAGTTTGACTTATATATGTGCTTATTTATATCTAATGTTCAAAACTTTCAATTCTTTTTTAACATACTTCTATTCTTTGCAGCTACATCTACTCCTAAGATTCCAGAGGAGGAAGCTGTAGACAAGAAGGTGACAAGACGCAGAAGAACTAAGAAGCAGGTTGACACTGTAGTGGATCAAGATAGTGTTGCAGAATTTAGTGACGAGGATGAGGAAAAGGTTTTGGTAAATACTGATGACGAGAGTGAATTAGAAATGGAACTTCAAATGGATGGAGGAGAGGATATTAGTTTCACATATGGTTGGCCACCTCTGGTATGTTGCTTTGGTGCAGCACAGCATGCATTTGTTCCGTCAGGTCGACATGCCAATAGACTTATAGATCATGAAATGCATGAAAGGAAAAAGAATGTCATATGGGAGCCTGAGAAATTTGTTAGAGCTCCTGGAGGGTGTTCAAGTAATGTTGCTGTAGCTCTTGCAAGTTTGGGTGGCAAAGTTGCTTTCATGGGGAAGCTTGGGGATGATGACTTTGGTCAGTCTATGCTGTATTATTTGAACATAAACAAAGTGCAGACGCGATCGGTTCGACTTGATAGTAAAAGATTTACAGCTGTGTCACAGATGAAAATAAGTAAGAGGGGTGGCTTGAGAATGACCAATGTCAAGCCATGTGCTGAGGATTCCTTATTGAAGTCCGAGATAAATATTGATGTCTTGAGGGAGGTATGAGATGATATACACTTGCACCTTACATGCATCTTTTATCTTCACACTGAATGAATAGAGTAATTTTGTATGTCTATGGAGACCATCTTCAGAATTATTCTTTTGATTGTCTAAAATGACTAATTTAATCAGCCTAACTTGTTGCATGCTTGGTTTTCATCATTTGCTCGTGCCTAGCATTTTCAATAAACAACTTATGCATTTTGCACTCTACTCCATCTAATGGTGATTGGTTTGGTGTCCTGTTTTGCAGGCAAAAATGTTTTACTTCAACAGCTTCTCTCTTCTTGATCCAAAAATGCGATCAACTACTTTGCAAGCTATCAAACTTTCAAAAGCATTAGGAGGAGTTATTTTTTATGATCTCAACTTACCATTACCGCTATGGGAATCTTCTGAAGAAACCAAGACATTCATACAACAAGCATGGGACTTTGCGGATATTATTGAGGTCTCCAAGCAAGAACTTGAATTCCTTTGTGGGATCGAGGCTTCTGAAGAATTTGATACTAAAAATAATGATAGATCTAAGTTTACTCATTATGCACCAGAAGTAATTGCTCCTCTCTGGCAAGATAATCTTAAGATACTGTTTGTGACGAATGGGACTTCTAAAGTTCACTACTACACCAAGGAACATAATGGTGCTATTCTTGGCATGGAGGATACACCACTTACTCCATATACTTCTGACATGTCTGCATCTGGTGATGGAATTGTTGCAGGTAAACCATGCATCATCTGTGTACAAAGTTGTCTTCCATTATTCTTCTTGAAGTTCAAACATAGAAAGAATTACATATATTCATATACTCACATTGGATCACATGAACTATTTCATTTACAAATTGGGAAAGGCATGTGCCATTATCAGTATGAAATATTCAAAACATTTATTTCCGTCCCTTAAGCTGAAGTTTCCTTCTACTAATCTGTGCATTTCCCTGTGGTTTCAGGTATCATGAGAATGTTGACTATCCAGCCACATCTTATGACTGATAAAATGTACCTAGAACGCACCATCAAGTATGCTATTAGTTGTGGTGTTATAGACCAATGGCTGCAGGCACGATCACTTGGCTACCCTCCCAAAGAAGGTATGGAAGATGTTGTGCCTGATATCAATGGCTTAAAGTCAATAACAGAAAGGGAATACAGATCAATAGTGCCCACAATAAGTTGATTCTTAGGAATTTATGTAGTACATTCTTCTGAT
Organism: Asclepias syriaca; assembly: GCA_027405835.1. Taxonomy (NCBI): domain Eukaryota; kingdom Viridiplantae; phylum Streptophyta; class Magnoliopsida; order Gentianales; family Apocynaceae; genus Asclepias; species Asclepias syriaca. Next base: position 158,207 of record JAPHNG010000660.1, read on the forward strand.
ATATTATAGCACGTTGGACCTTCCCTATCCCTATCTGTAAAGTAGGCAATGCCTTTTTCTTTCCTACCAATTATGGATGTAGCTTGTAGCACACCAATTTTTGAGAGTTGTAGTTTTCACAGCATGAAAAGCTCAATTTTATTTGCTCAAGATTTTTAATGGAGCCTCTGGTTTTGTTATTGTAATATCAGACACAATGGATATATGAAGAAGTTAGCCAGTCAAGGGAATTTTGGTTTGCATGTTTTTCTTTTATGTTACTGCTTTGATATGTCAAGGGAATAAAAAAAAATCACATTAGAGAATGGTAAGCAAGTATGAAGTAGTAATTGGGAACTGTCTTTCAATTTGGATCCCATAAAGAAGACAGCTTGATGCATGAGAAAGCAAAATAACACTTCTTTGACCTCAGTAAGCTGTAGAAGGGAACAAGATTATTGTAGCTTCCTCTTAACAGAAAGACAATCACACTTTTACAAACTACTTGATTCCAAGAAGATGAAGGCCAAAAAGGGAGGGGCTTTCTGCTTTTCATTTCTTTCTTTCTTTTTTTTTTTTTTCCGTTTAGTTTTTCTATTTGGAGAGTGGGGGAAAGGGTGCTAATGAAGAACTAACATAAAAAAAAAAAAAAAACGAAAAAACAACATGGTGTCCTTCAAATAGGAACTAAAGAGAAAAAGAACCTAATGAGGAGGTGAATCAACTAGTTCCCTTTTCTTCACTACATACAGGGATTCACTTCTGGAATAAGAGTGAGGCTCTACTCAAGTTTTGAGGCAGCAGCCTTGTCCAAAAACCACACCAACTTCCCCGTAGTTGGCTGAACCAACTTTGCAGGCAGTTTACTCTCCTGTTCAACCTTGTCGATTACTGTATAGACTGCATCAGCTTTGCTGCTCCCTGTGACAACCACAGCAACATTGGAGGCAGAGTTGATTACTGGCAAAGTAAAAGTTATCCTCTCAGGCGGGGGCTTGGGAGAGTCAGTGATAAAAGTGACCCATTCTTCTTTCTCATCAAGAACTGAATGATTAGGGAATAGAGAGGCAACATGGCCATCAGGGCCCATACCCAAAAGGATGAGATCAAACTTGGGGCAGTCACTGGTATCAGAAACGCTGACTACACGAGTCCTCACTAGTTGTCTTATAACAAATTCATAGTCTTCAGCAGCCTTTTCTGCTGACACAGTATCATTGATAGAATGGACATGGCTAGGAACAACAGGCAACTGAAGTATAAGGCATGTTAAATAATGGAATGCTGAACAAAATGAAGAAAATCAAATTTGGGAAGAAAACACATTATTACATGTTTTAGACTGAGAGAAAAGAGAATGCCAGTGTATGAGAGACTTGGGAACTAGATGAGATCAATATGCAGCTTACTTATTGAAAATAAGGAGAATAAGTTTGCAGCATACATAACATAGCAATAAGAAGCCAATGACCATTCAGGTGATGATTTTGTTTCAATGGAAAAAAATCAGATTACCTAAATATAAACAGCTAATTCTCAAAATCTAAACTTGAAACCACAAGCAATTGTGATGACCATCGAGAAGAAGTCCCTCTTCCCAGCTTCCACTCTTATCAGGTAGGGAAGATCTTGAATTGAAGATATAAGGAGCAAGGTATTAATAACTTTGAATGAATAGCAGCATATATACCATTTATCTCATCATAGTGGGTTTAACACACTTGGAAATGAGAACAAAAAAGTTTCAATATGTGGGTCTACCAAGGCTAAGGCTATAGATGAATTGCGTGGAATGGTTATATTTTTACGTCTTTCTCCTCCCCCACCCCAAACTTTCCAAAAAAAATTTCTTTCTTCGGAAGGTCGTGGTTCAGAACGTTTAGTATTGCATTTGTGGTGGGTTGACAGAACTAACAGCAAGGAGCACATAATCTAACACACCTCAGAGTGCTCCAAATAGGCTATAAGTAAGACAACTGACAATCATAATAAGCAAAAATATGAAAACTGCAGAGAATGATAAACCAAGAGATCAGATTAAGTAAGTAACTGATCATCTCCCATAGTATTATTCTTTACGTTTTCTCAACGGTTAGCACAAGTGTTACATCAGATAGTTTAATATGAAAGCACCAAAATCCATGCACATATGAAGTTCTATTGCAGTCTGTTTCTATCTTCAGAAGCTAAAGTAAAGGTTACTTAAGTAAGAATATCTAGCAGAGAAGTCTTTAAACTTAGATAATATCAAACTTCAAGCAAAAGAAGGGAAAAAAGAAAGAAAGGCTAAACAAAAAATGCAAAGCAACTGTGCTTTCCAAATCCTTTAAACAGTAATGCTTTAACTCAGAGACACATGGAGACTATGAAATTTAGATCAAATTCATTACGTCAAACAATTCCAGATAATACACAATGACTTCTCAAAGATTATATCAATATGAACAGTAGACAATTTGTGCGGCTTCTGAAGCAAAACATCTCAAGATTGTGCAACTGGGGTTCAGCAGCTTATACCACACAGCTGAGATTTCCATTTAGTATTTTGTGATCAACATTGTATTAAAACTTTTATCCCAAAAAATTATATTCAGGCTTTAATCACAAATATTATCCAAAATTACACGAACAAAAAAATTAATTGTTGCTCATTGTTAGAATAGATAGACCAAATTATTGTAAAGATGGAATGCTTAAATTACCTTTGACAAAAGTACATCCTTTGCCAGCTTATAATTGCTATCCACATGATTCTTTGACACAACACGCTCATCAACCCAAAATATATACCATTTGGCCCAATCAACAGTTTTATTGTAAGGAGCCTCACAGAGTTTACTGCCAAAAAGATTAATTTCCACATAAAGAAAGTGGAAAAGAACAGAGAAAATATAGTAAGGAATATGCAATTTTTGTACCTCATCAGACTAATGAGAGAGCCACCAGATAATGCAATGGAAAAAGCTCCACGCTCTTTCACTGAAGCCTCGGATAATTCTGCAATATAGTCTGTCAAATCGGTGCTCAATTCATCTGTATCTTCATAAATTCTCAAATCTTTTCCATCTTCTTTAGCCCCAGAAAGAGCCATGCTTCTGAAAAAAGAAGAAAGGCTAAGAGACATGCACTATCATTTGCCCTTATAATGCAACATCAAATATCATTAAAAAAAAAAAAAAAGAAGAAAATTTTAAAAAATGTCTACCGCTGAGGAATTCAAGAGTAGTTCAGCAGATTACAACTGAAAAATGACAATTAAATAAACAATTCTCCTGGGATGCACATTGAATTATTATTTATATACATACTTCTTCCAGTGGTTACCGTAACAATGATCAGTATAGAATTTAAAATTCTTAAAACTAAGCAAACAGCAGGAGCTAAAGAGAGGAACTAATTGTAATGCATGATAAGTTCAAATTGCACAAATAAAGAATTAAAGAAGAATCTAGGATACTCATCAATGGCGATCAGCAATGGATCAAACTCCAAAGCTAAATCACACACATGCAAATTAATAAGAACACGAAGTAAAGAACTTTAGGCAAAACCAGATCAAAATAACTCTCAGGATTCACATTTTGCCTCATTAACAACCTCTAGTTCCAAAAAAACAGACAGGAAAACTGAAAAAAAAAAAAAAGAGCTTTTTAAAATTCAACTGTTACCCTATTACTGATTTTCAAGTCTAACTCTTCTGAAACTAAAATCAATTAATGTTAAAAACGTGGAAGAAAGACAGAGAAAGAGCTTACAAAGAGGAGAGATATGGATGACAGAGAAGAAGAAAATGACCAAAGGTGAGAAGATGGAATCAAGAAATATACATACATATGTATATATATAATTTATAGAAAAAAATAATCTGAAATAAAAAATTCTAATAATGAAGATTGAATAGAACAATATTTACTTCTGGGCTTCCACGTGCATCCAATGATGTTGAAAAAAAAAACGCACACAGTCACACACTAAGAATACTGAATCACACACTTTCTCTCACTACTTCTTGGCATGATAAAACGTATAAATAACCAGAGAGAGAGAGAGAGAGAGAGAGGCTTAGACGAAATTGTCGATGTCCCATTTCGCCAGCTTCATACAAAGTTAAAACTTGTTAGATTCTTTCCCTATATTTTCTCTGCATTCACATTTCAATTTCAAGAACCCCTTTTCTCCATTTTTTTTCATGTGCAAATTTCCCCCTTTTCTTATTATAGAAGAAATTAAATATGATATTGTGTATTATATCATAATAATTTTTTTACTATGTAAATAATATTTATTGGATTTTATTTTTAAATAAAAAACTTGCATTCAAATAAATTCTAATTTAAGTTAAACCTACCCTAGTGGTATAGCTTATCATTACTTGCACGGTTTAAACAAAGTATTTTAGTCTAAGGTGGGATTAATGCTACTTTATTTTATTTTTTATCTTTCTTACATTATTGTTTTTATAATAATAAATCAACTTTTATGAACCCTAATTTATTATTATAATATACATATATATATATATATATATATATATATATATATATATATCTCCTGTTATTGCCTTTACCTTTCATGTATTCTTTCTTGGTTTGTCTCCCAAAAACCAGCTCCTGCCCATTTTGAGATTAAAGATATAAAGTCTGTGTATGATCATATATAATTATTCTGTTGTGCTTAGTTAGAGCTTTTTGAAAGGTTAGGTACATATGTTACTTTTTATCATGATGATAGTTCCTTAAGCTATCTTTGGTGTCATTTATTGATATCTTTAACCAGTAGTTTGAGTAGGGCATTGTGCCATTTGAATCCATATAAATATATACTTTATGTCAACTTTGCAATAGTGTTTGTAAGCAGAGAAATCATGTCAAAACCATCACTTTCTTTCATTTATTCAACCTCCACCACCATAAAATAAAAGCAGAAAATGATGAACATATCAAGTGAGGTTAGGAATCTCTAGCCATCAATAATAAGCTCCAGAGACTAAAAAATAGAGAGAGAGAGAGAGAGAGAGAGAGTAAAAAAGGTTCTCAACTAAACAAAAAAAACCCCACAACACATCAAGACTAGTTAGTTCCCTCTACTCTTATTTCAGTTTATTCCAACTTGAGGGATCCAATAGCCTTGGAGCTGATGATAGTATCAGAATCTCTTCAAAATATTAAGTATTTAATTTTAGATTAATTTCATGTTAATACTAAATTGTGTCAAATTTCTCCTGTATCCATTGTCTTTTCAAAATTATATATATATATATAATATATATATTAAAAGTTATCAGAAATACATTAATTTGGCTGTTTCTTTACAATCTCTGCAGACCAAAGGAGGTACTTGGGACCCAAAGTCCCCATTTGTGGATCATGCAGCTATGATCTATCAACAATATTGTCTTGGCTGATGACGTTTCTTTCCATCTCTTCATATATATATATATATATAGAGAGAGAGAGAGAGAGAGAGATAGATAATTCAGTTTCTGCTTTGGACTAAAATAGCATCTTCAGAGGTATGATTAGATTTATCCTTTTTTTCAGGTTTTCATATATGGCTGGTTAGTATTGCACTAGAAGAATTTGAAATTTGTTTTGTTTTGCTGTCTGTGTTCTTAAGAAGATTCAGAAGAAGATAATTACATATCACACTGAATTTGACACCATCTTTTTTTTCTTCAGTTTTTATTGATGTGGGAGCTCTCTAAGTTTGGTGGATAAGGCAAGAAGTTAAGAATTTTTTTGCCATTTTTCTTGTATTGCCATAGAATGTAGGTCATAGTATTAAATAAGCCATGTTTTCAGGCATGATTGGTTCACATCATTGAATGAAGAAAAGACAGCATTTCATGAAATGTTCTTGGGGACAAGATTAAAATGTTAGGTGTTTCTTGAAAGGGAAAGCAATTTTGTATGGTTTGGTTTAGGGATTTCAAGAGTTAATGATGAAAATGATATAACTTTAACTTATTTTGTACTATTACAATACAACATAAATCGTATTTATATAATGAATTATTATTAAAACAAACACCTTTCTAATCATTACCTCGTTGGGCATATTCATATGTTTATAGCTTTTGTTACCCTCAGTTATATCACTAAAATAATATTACACTTGTATTAGTTTACTACAAGAGATCAAGCACATCCTTGTATGCATATTCAATGTATGGAGATTTTGGCCCAAGAAAGGCTGGACCAACACCATTAAGAATACTAAACATGGTACTAAGATTAACAAGAACCATCCTAGGTTAGTACTCTCTTTGCAGCAAGTCTTACAATGTCCATGGTGATTTTCTTCTACAAAGGTTGTATCTTGAAATGACCATTTCTCTGAATATGACCAGTGACTTGGTTCCAAGAAAATGCAGAACAAGTTTCTTGGAAGGTGGCAACAAAAATGAAGTAAAATCAGTAATCGAGGTATAAAGTTACTTTCTTGAACATATCATAGGGTAGTTTTAATCTCCAGTCTTTCTGTTTACGGCTTAGTGGTCTGCCTTTAGCAGAAGGATCCCTATTTTCTTTCACATCTGCTAACTTCCAGATGCAGCATCCTGATTCTCTTTCAACTGATTCCAGTAGAAATACTCCCTCTTTCAACAGACTTCTTGTGTCTGAACTTTCTGTATAGGTAACTCTCATAATCATGTCTTTGAACCTGAATAAGTCACCTGGGACTTTCAGAAGCCGCTCAGCACCAGGCGATGAGACCTTGTACGAAGAAGAAGGAAGACAAAAGAGAAGCAAATTTTAGTTCATTCTAATGATCAATGTGTGTTTTTTCTGGAATAAGTTGGCCAAAAGTTTACCACATATTCAGTTATATAGATACAAAAATGAATGGCATTATGAGTTACCTCAAGGGCCAAATCATCAGGGATATCCCCTGCTGCACCTGCTTCATCTAGCTTTGCTTTATACTCTTTACTGAAAGATTCAATTTCCTCAATGCTAGGACATCCATATCTAAGGACATGGGTAATCAGTTAAAACAAGCCTTATAATTATTGTTTCTGCAATTTATTGTCATTACAATTCCAGCAAAGAACGCCAGTACTACTTCATGAAGACAAAAGAAGAAACTTACTCGTTGGACAGCTTGTCCAGTCTGACATAAATGTATCCTCTAGGAGAAGTTTTGAAGGCATAGAGCTCAATGCCATCACCAAACTGCAATATCATTTCACGGGCAATGGAAAGTGCCCTTTCACCCCAAGGGCAATTTTGAAGAACTACTCCACCTCCATCACCGCCATCGCCAATCTAAACTTTGAATAAGTTCATTGAGTAAATAAATTATTGATTATGAATCACAAATCAAAGAACAAAACATGTTTCTCCTCCCATACCTGAGGCTCAGCTTCATCCTCTTCTTCCCATAAATCAATTGGTTCAATTTCATCTGTCTCATCATTGACTGCAACTCAAACCAGAAAATACTTGAATTAACCTCATATAAAGATACAACATTTTGGACCACCAGAAAAGTGCAAGACTCAATGCAGCTATACATTAATGGACATTGGACCGAGGAGGATACCCTTTCAAGACTGCTACTTTATTAGCATCCACCATATTGATTATTGAACCATCCTACTATGATTCACAACAATTGTCAATCAAAAGGACAAGCTTCAATGGTAGTCCATTACAACAGTTTTTCACACATCTCAACAACAAGGAACCACAATTAACTCCAGAAAGCACAAAATTTTAAAATTCAAGGTACAACAGAGATCAAATAGAAGAAGGGAAAAAAGAAAACAGAACAGTTAAGCCACAGACTTTTGATTAAAAGGAGAAAGATACAAAAAACGAGGAAGGAGCTTAGAAAAGCTTACAGCTTGAAGGGGTTTCATCAGCATTACTGATTTTAGAGGAACTGCTACTGAACCATCGTTGAGTGCAGAAAGAAGAAAAATTTAAGGTGGGTACTGAAGGGACTTCATCCCTGAGTCTATTGCAAAGACTGCGGAAGCATAACAATCTCGCTGTACTCCTCCGAACAAGATGATGATGATAATGGCAGTGAAAATTGTTTGAAAGAGGTGACGAGAAGGAGAGGGATCCTCCACCACCTCTCTGTAACAACAACAAAGAGGAAGCTTTAATGGCGATTGTTTTTCTCATGTCTCGTCTTCCCTTGGAGGAGGTTGCAGCAGTTTCAGTAATGGAAAGGAAACTTCGAAGGGGCTCTGCCGCCTATACTCTTGTTTCCTAGTTTCCTTTAAGGCTTCAACCCAGCTAGTCAGCTACCTTAAAATTAAAGAAATTTTAAATATAATATTTTATGAAAATTAAATACTTTAACAAAATTTGTCGTTTAATTTTTTTTTTTGAGAAAATAAAAAATTAATTTCCTAAATAATTCAGTTGAGAATTTGTCGACTAATTTTTAGTTGCAAAAGAAAGAAACCCTTTTGATTTAAATGCTAGAAGCCTATCAAATTATTGCAAATGGATTTAAGAGAGAGAGAGAGAGAGAGAGATGCAGAAGATGGAGTTTTTATGATTTATTCCTTCAAAAGCCAAAATTGCATTTACATTACAACATGACTTATGTACAAGAGAAGAAAAAAAAAATCTAAATAATAAACAGAGTCAGGGAAAGAAATAGCACAATAAATTTACAAGGTGGTGGTGAGTGAAGAGGGAAAAAAAAAATTCCTCTGCTACAATCTCAAAATCGTCCGTAGCGTATCAGAAAGGTTTTGAATGGTTTGCTGCTCTTCTGCTGCTTGCATTTCCTGCAGTGGCATCTCTTCATAGCACCTGTGAGCAAAGAAAAAGGGGTGAGTTTGGCCATACCTTACACACTATAATCTAGAGATGGAGAGCAGAATTGTTACATTTTGTGGTAAGCGAGGGCTTGAGCAAGATTCATAAGAGTTGGGCTCGAAGTTAATCTCTGGTACACGCTTGGGGGAAGGGGTACCTGCAAAACATCAAATAAAAACTGGACAGAAGACTAAGCTGAAGGTTTAAGGCAAATAAGGGTGCAAAAATGATGCACAGAGAATTCTTGATGATGACCTCATTTTGTCTACTTCTGCCCTTTTTCGGCTGAGCATCAGTAGTGAAGAGTTCCTGAATTGCTTCTACAGCTACATTACCACCATTATCCCACTGCCTATCTCCAAGCACATTGTCGGATAAAAGAGCAATAGGTGATATATCTGTTGCCCTTAGAAATGGAATGGGTACTGTGTTGCCAGCTGAATATATGGACCAAAGCTACAGAGACAATCAATTCTTTATCAGCAAGGACCAAATTTGTTCTCCAATTGAGGTTGGAATCATAATGCAAGCTCCATTCATCTTAAGATTCAAATGTCTGACCCAAATTACCTTATCCAATGCCTTGCGAGAGACAGTTTCATTTGTTAAAGAACCTCCAGTTGTGACTGTACCAATGGTTTGGGTGCTGCTATCCGATGGCTCAGGAAAAGATGCTTGCATAGGCTGTGCAATGGCCTTAGGTCCTCCACCTAGGGAATCAACTCTACCTGTGTCGCCCATCCTGGCCAATTTATCATATGAGTGAGAGTTAGATTCAATAGGACATGGAAGGGAAGAGTCATACTTCAAGAATTTACAGTAGATAAAGGGAAATTGCAGGTACCAAAAGCATGAAAATACTGCAACGACTGCATATCTAAAGCCACTGAATTTTACAAGTTTACTTGTTTGAATTTTATCTTGGTAATCATAATGCTACAGGGGTGAAGTTTAACAGATACATAGATATACCTCTAATCTAATCAATCAGAAATACTACTCCCGGACCACCAATTGAGAACAGATGTCAAGTATAATGGAACTTCTAATCAGATTTCACCATAGAAATCATATGAAGCAAATCCCGAAAGGAATCATCATTAACTGTACATCATTCCTCACCAGTCCACAGAAGTTTCAATATTTTCAAATTTCAAAGAAATATCAATGTAAATCATGATACAAAACACCTTTGGAATATGCAGAAAACAGATTCGTAGATAAGTTAAAAGAATAAAAGTTAAAAAAGGTACCTCCTATCCTATGTATTTCTGCATGTTATCAACCTAGAATCTATTTTTCACAAGAAACTTTTCAGAAAAAAGGAGTACCTAGATTCTATTTTCTCGTCTCCAACCCTTCTAACAGAAAGACTTCTGAGATGCTGTGTAGCAGCAGAGGAAATATTGCCAGTAGCCCCTGATTCGTCTGTAACAGTCTTACCAATTTCAGTTTCACCATGAACTACTACAGTGCCAAAATCACCTGAAACGAAAAATAACTGCATAAATAAGGAAGTTACAGATCGTCCCAAACCAACAATAACAATTCCAAACATCAAACAAGATTCAGAAGTCCATCCCAAATCTAGATACAGGATGCGCAAAGGAATCCATAAATATCCCAGCACACAGCTTACATATCTATAAATCCTCTTTTAAACTTTGACTCTCTAGCTTATAAAGTTGTCAAATATAAAATTCCACAGTGCATTACTGATCACCACATACAAACTGCATGAAAAAGGGTGCTTAATTTGGTGACCTGAGACAGGGTGATAATATAAAACTATTAAGCACAATCAGAATAAGTGGTGAAGGCTGTAGTTTTCACCTTCAACTGTTGACCCAATTTCATGAGATGCAGCTTGTTGTAGCAAGATAGCTTCTGAGCGAACTGCATCAACATCCTGAGGCTTAGATGGAACAGTATCTCCATAGTCTTCAAGTAAGGATGTTTTGGGAACAATATTTTGAGCTTCCAATACCATGGAAGCTCTAACTTGCTTGGCTTTCTCTATCTTCGGCAGCATTGCAGATGCTCCACTTTGACATCTTTCAATAAATTTGTGCTTTTGAAACACCATATAGCAGACAAGTTAATTGTTTGAATTCCTTATTAGAAACCAAAATCGCTCCAAGGAGTGGAAAAATATATTTGTGTTATTAAAAGTATTGTCCAATTGTTTAATGATTTTCTCCTTTATAAATATATTTTTTTAGCAAATATGTGTAGCTAATCATCCAGATTTAAGAACAATCAGATTAACCATATGCAGGAAGCCCCTGTAGTACTACTTGGGCCTGCTTCTGTTTTCTGTTCTTGACCTTTTTAAACTTATGAAGAGAAGTTTGTTAACTGAAAAGCTATGCTGGAAGTTTGGAACTATTGAGTTCTCAAAAAGCACCTCTAGGATCATTTTCGTAAATAGCACTGAAATTAGATTGAGAAAAGTATAGGGCAAGCACTCATTTAAGCTTTTGGCTTTGAAGAGCTAAATATAAACTTTACAATATTATATTTTGGATAGTATCCTAGTTTCTGGAAAATATCAAGTGCTAATTCTTCCAACCTACAAACTCTATACAAGTAAGAATAGGGACCATGAGGAAATACCTTTAGCATCTCGGATGCAGTTGGCCGAAGCCGTGGGTCCTTTGTAAGGCATTTTGCAACAAAGTCGTGGAAAATCAGAGACCTAAAAGAACAAAATTCAAGATTATGTTCTTGATGGAATGATGTGTTCCAAGTCAAATCTCAAGTAAAATCTAGCATATACTGTTAGCTAAACAGGACTCTAGAGATGAAGCTTTTCCACAGTAAGAAGTGAAGATTGATTTTTAGTGCCCAAATGGATGAGGGCTTGAAGAACTAACTAAAAACTTTGATGAATAGGGTTAGTGTATGTTTCCATCTTAAGCCAATCTGCAATGTGATCAATAACACATATCTTATAATACTTAATGACAGTTACAAGACCTTATCAGAAAGGATCTAAATAGATAAAAAATAGGGGTCATATAAAATGGCATAGTGTTCCAGATGAACAACTGATGAATGGACAACTTGCAACAAAGATAGATAAAGATATTTGAACTCATTCTATTAAAAGAGACCAACTTTTTACTGATAACACTGAAAATTAACTAACACGGCTCAGAATCAAATGTTTTTTTTAAGAGATAGAAGTCAAACCATTTCTCTTTATCCTCAAGCATTGGAGCTGGCTCTATTGATATCATAAATAATACCTATAACAAATGGGTAAACCATCAAATGAAACAATTCAGAATTGTAAGATATGAACAGATATACCCAAACCCCAAAATATTGGCTCATTAAAGGATAAATGAATAACTTGCCATCTAGCAACACATGTAAGGCAAAGCACATCACTTTTCTAGAGAGGTAATACACATAATCATAACTAAATAGATGTCTTGAAGTATAAGAAGACATTGTTGGATATGAAGTCTTTCTTTCATAAACAAAAAAACACTTGATAAGGAGTTTTCCCCTTCAAAGAAATTAAATATTAGAAAGAATGATTAAGGACTGCATTAGGTAGATAAATAAGCTTTTGGCAAGAGTGAGGTTTACAGATTATTTATGCATAACTGCAATTTGACCATTCAATGAACCAATATCTTAAGCAATCAATACCATGAAAACATTAATCCCAAGAATATTGAGTTGAAAATGTTGTATAGCATGGGTAACCTTTTCACACAAATATAAACTGTGCAAGCAACATATACCAAATATAAAATTATAAGCTGAACTAAAGAAACAAAATGTCTCAAGTTCAAAGACCAACCCTCATGGGATGAACAGTTGCTCTTGGTGGAAGACCCTGAAACAAAAATAGGCAGAGTCAGGATGTCTATCTCATCTAATGACTGGGTGTCATAAAACAAAGAAAAAGTCAGATGATGCCTTATGCCTTTCATAGAGAAGTAGTACAAAGTGTAGCTTAGAAAGTCTTGTAGATAGAGGTACACCTATGAATAAAAAGTAATATTAGAGACAAAAGTACCTCTGCCATTTCAATTGCAGATACTCCAAGTGCCCACACATCAACCTGGAAGACAAATTTTAGAAAACTCATGAGCCACAGCATTCGTTTTTCCATTATGAGATGACATTTTTCTCCCCTCTCATAAATGCCAAAATATAATCACACGTAGTTAAGACATTGATTTATACAAAACAACAAAATAGATGGTACCTTCCCATCATATCGACTTTCTTGAATAACTTCAGGAGCCATCCAATGAGGTGTACCAATAAACTGAGTACAAATAAACATTTAGGCAAAAGATCCCAAATAAACAATAAACGATCAAAAACTCTAAGATTCGAATGATTGTGTTGGTTTTTCTTCCTTTTCTTTCTTTTTTTCTTTTTTTTTTTTTTTTCTTTTTCTTTCTGGGAAAAAACTTGAACTTCTTTCGGTAAGTAATGAAGTCTCCTTTCATACCGTATTACGCTTTGACATAGTCCTGGTTAGCTGTGCAGCAACACCAAAATCACCTGCTCATGGTATCAAATACAACCCAATGATTAAATGAACCAACAGAAAAACATGTATGCTATCACTTTTCCTAAATAATGGAATTGTCAACTTCATATCAACAGAAATGTTATGCACTGCAGATTTTTACATATTCTATTGGATAAGAAAATGAATAACAATTTAAACAATAGAAGATAAATAGATATATGCAAGATTACTTATAATTTACTGAGAGACCTGTGACTACTCACCCAACTTAACTTCTCCTTGTTCAGACAATAGAATATTACCACCTTTGATATCTCTATGTACCTTGAAGATCGAGTGCAAGTATGATAGACCCTGTACAAAAAAAGTAATCAACATACAAAATGAAATACATTAGCTACATAAATGAGCAAAAAGATCAGAAAAAGGAAAGTATAATCACAAAGAGGTTGGAGGTAAGGAGGCTTGGCGTTTTAACTCTTAAGCTAATATATAGGAAAAGAGAAGAACTCCATTATTAATCCTTTGTCTTTCCTGACTTGTACTATTAACCTATGAGAACTGCTATGTGTAGAATGCATTTATCCAAGTAATAACTTTGCTTCATAGATCAAGCCTCACATATACCTCAGGAAATCCAAAGATGACAACATGCAAAATGTATCATGTAAGCAAACACACACGACACAACTACTACAATAAGACAAATGAGATAATTTGTGCACACTAATCCAATTGCTAGATCCCTTTAAAAGTATGAGAAACATATGCCTGTTACCATATAAAAGGAGTCATTAACTCATAGTGATTATTTTTTTTCTTAATTTAAAAAGTGCATGTCCAAAAAGATCGTGGGCCCCATGCAAATGTTTTTTAAAAGCACTCCACTTGCTACACCATGAGCCTGGTACACCAGAAAAGAAATGCAAGACCAAACTACAACCATTCTCTACCAATAGTTCAGATAATAACGAGAAAAGTCATATTATATTTTCTTTCTTGTTGAAACTGTACACCAGATTGATAAGTGAAGGAAACAAAATGCCAGAAAAGGTGAAACTAAGCTTTGATTTCATGCTCACAATCTAACTTATCCAAAAAAGACTAATTTACAGTCAGAAACATGGTTTCAAGTTCATTACCAGAGATTGTAAATCAAATATGGAGTACCTTTAATGCCTCTCTACAAATGTAAGCAATTTGACATTCCTCCAAAGGTTCCTCAGTGACGTTCATCAAGTCAGCAACACTCCCACCCCCACAATACTCCATGACGATCTGTCAACAAGTAATATCCTAATAAGAGTTCATGACAACAAACCTACTACACCTAGATTCTATATGTCCATAAGAATAATAAAGGAAAATACAACATTATTTGATGTCTCAATGAAGGAAACAAGACAGAAATGGATGTAATTTATTTTCAAGTCCATATACAAAAGATGGATTCTTTTAATACCCAAAGATATTCTTCTCCTTGATAGCTACCAAGATAGCGCACAACATTAGGATGATTACATTGTTGCAACATCTCAATTTCACCACGTATCTCTTCATACCCCTCTTCCTGAATAGATATACCATAATATCTTAAATGTTAATAGTCCATCAAAGAGAACTTAATCCAAAAGCAAACACATTGATATCATGTACAGTAGAATACCCCTTCAGATAAGGATATCACTTTGATGGCAACCATTTCAGAAGTTCTTCTATCTCGAGCTTTATACACTGCTCCATATGATCCCTTCCCTGAATTTCAGAACCATATTAATTTCCTATCCTCTTAATCTCACTCAGTATATAATATCCAACAAGATCCACTGTAATTGAATTAATGGGAAAAAATGGTTTGAATAAGACACACAAAATGCAGTTAGCATAATTATCCAGATTAGAAGAACTTGCACTAAAAGCTGAACTTAAATATCAGATGAATACAGCTAATGTTATATAGTAAATCAAGATAATAAAACCAAACAAAGATTGGAACTGCCATCTCTAAACCCGAATTGTGTCCAGAAGAACAAATACTTTGTTTCAAAATCTCCAATTTGAGACTGAAGCTCCAAACAGAAAGTAATTAATTCAGACAAAAATACTTGACTTTGAAAAAATCTTACCAAGTTCATGTAACAATTCATACTTCACGGAAGGATCTTCCTTCGTCACAATATCCGGTATAGAACTCATAGAAACTTTCCCACTGCTGTGTGCTCTCATACGCCTATCACCATTATTACCACTACAATCCTCCATTCTACCACCACTCCCAGATTTCCTCGGCTTCCCAAATGCACCAAATTCCCCTGCAGCCTGCATGCTTGCTACGGCCCTACTCATGGTCCCAGTTCCACTCCCTCCAGCACTTTTCCTCCTTGTCTTCCTCACTACCGTTCCAGATCCCATCTCCTCCTCTTCATCCTCATCTTCCTCCCTATCTCTCACTACAAACGTTGAAAAGTTCACCTCTTCATCCTCTTCTTCTTCACTCTCCTCAAATCTCCTCCTATATGACCTTGCATTGACAGTTTCATTCCTTCTCAATGATCCCTTCTTCTCACTTGGATCCCAACCACCTCCACTACGCGGCTTAGAATTGCGAGACGTTTTCACAATTACAGTACCAGAAATTGATGCCCCATCGCTTTCTTCATCGTCATCGGAGTTAATGGCGGGCTCTCCACCAAAGTCTTTAGGAAGGCGTTTAAGCAAAGGGGGGAGCGATTCATCGTCATTTTCATCGACATGGACATCATCTTTGTAAAGCATGGTAGCATAAATGTCCGAGTTCTGTTCCTGTTTACGCCCCTCCCTGCCGTCGTTTCTTGATGAATTTTCGTTGTCGTGGACGACTACAGTTGAGTAAAGGTCGGATTGCTTCGGCTGCGGAGGCTTTCTAGTCCGCCGGGAGGTCGGAGAACGATCCATTTTCGCTTCTCACTCCCTAGTCTTCACTCAGCGTCAATGTTAAGTTGTCATACCTCAGTTTCTGTTGAAATCGGAGAAACTTGAGTGGACATCAATGGCGAAAGGTAGGCAGCCATCAATGCTCCATTCATCTGTTGGGCCAAATTTTAAAAGAAAATGGGTTTGGGCTTAATTCTATTTTAAGCCCGATTCCAAAAAGGCCCATATTACTGAAGTGAAAAAAATTTCCAGCTCTTTTGTGATCGGAGTACTGAGGCGGGAGACTGGTTATGGAGAGTGGCTGCGGCAGCACAGACGGTGGCCGCCGGTGGAGAGCGGAGGAAGCAGTCGCCGGCAATGATGAAGCTTTGCAAGCTCTCAGAGAACTCGTTATCTATCCAATTCGCTACTCTCGAGAGGCTCAGAAACTCGGCTTGAAAGTAATTCATTGATTTTTATACACTTATTTTTCATTTATCCCCTTCCCTACTCACTGCAAGCAAAAGTATCCTGAATTGCTCTTACTTTCTCCAGTGGCCTCAAGGTTTACTGCTATATGGTCCTCCTGGCACCGGAAAGGTACCAACTTCCTTCAGATTCCTAATTTGATAGTTAAAGTTTGCCTTTTTTTCTTTTCTTTTTTTTTTCTTTTTTTTTTCTTTTCTTTTTTTTTTCTTTTTCTTTTTCCTCAGTTCTCCAAAGTATCAAATTTTAGGTTTACTTATGGCCTTTTCTCGTGATGGCGCGTTATTCTTCCATATAATTGTATACTTGATGTTTTAGCTTTTAATGGATTTTTCTCTCATGCATGTTAGCTGGCTTTGATAGTTTTTCTTTTGATATGGAATTGACATCTTATTGTAAGGATTTCTTTCATTGAAGAAATGCATAAATGGTTGAATTTGTAGACAAGCTTGGTTCGGGCTGTGGTTCAAGAATGTGGTGCGCATTTAACTGAACTAAGGTAGTATAATTCATGTTATGAGCTCATCCAAAAAACTGGGAAAGTTCTCTGATATGCATCTGATGGTGCACTAAGTTGAGATTTTTTGGTTATTTTGCAGCCCCCACTCCGTCCTTAGTGGGCATGCAGGAGAAAGTGAGAAAATTTTGAGGGAAGCTTTTACTGAAGCAACATCTCATGCAAAATTAGGAAAACCATCAGTTGTTTTTTTAGATGAAATTGATGTGCTTTGCCCTCGTCGGGACTCCCGGTAAATGATGTTCAAGCTTTTCCATGATAAGATTGTTCTGTACCTGCCAATTGAATATGTTGTATTCCTGTTTCATTAATCCTCACTTGCTTACCTTGAAAATATATTTAGTATGAAGTCTTAAACTGTGAACAATGAATAACGAAATTACTAATCTTTATTTTTTCTAAAAATTAGCAAAATTGGTCCCCATCATTTAGAAAAAAAAAAATTAAAATTGCTTCATGTTATAGATCGCAGTAGCTTTATGGCATGTGTTATAGGTCTTGTTTGCCAAAAATGAAAAATTATCTAAAAGCATTGCCTATTTATCTTGATAGGCATTGCCAATTTTACATAAAGAAGACCTAAAAGTTATAGGGAGCAAAAACAATAATCCAGGATCTAACATTACGCAACATACAAAAGAAAAGGTAACTTGATAATTGGATCTTTTCTTAATTTGCACTCTGGTTATAAATAGTTCTAAAAAAGGAATTTCATGCTTCAATTATTCTATTTATTTTCTTTTTCTTATGTTGGTATCCTGTTATATTCAAACTTCAATAAAATTTTGATGGTTTTAAAATGAGCTTAATGATCGAATGCTTCAAATACAGAAGAGAACAAGACATCCGTGTAGCCTCTCAGCTCTTTATGCTCATGGACTCTATTAAATCCTCTTCGGCATCTATGCATGTGGTTGTGGTGGCATCAACAAACAGGTAGTTGCAGCAAGTTCTCTCTATAACATTGAGCATGAATTCCTTGCTTGTTAAACCTTTTGATGATGCATATTTCTGATCACATAATTTAGTTCTATAAAATGATACTGTACGTCGCATGTCTCTGTTTCAAAACTTTTGTCATTCTTTAATTTCTAAGGAAACATTGTTCCTATAACTACACTTTATAGCAAATGAATTCTGTTGAGCTCAAATAGTTTATATTTGTCTCTACTGATTGTCATGTTGGTATTTTTTCTCATATTTGATGGGGGAAATCATGTTAAAAAACAGTAATCAATTTTTTCAGAGTGGATGCAATTGATCCTGCTCTTAGAAGGTCAGGACGTTTTGATGCAGAAATTGAAGTTACTACACCTAATGAAGATGAGCGCTATCAAATTCTCAAGGTATGTGAGAGTTTTTCAGAGTGTAAATTAAAATATAAGTTCTTATGCCTATGGTTATAAACTTTTTCTCTTCTCTTTTTTCTTTCTTTTCTTTTATTTATTTTTTTTTTTTTCCTTTCTCAAAATGATGTGATATGATTTCAAAGATAAATAGTCAGATAAATTAAGAAAACTTACCCGTAGAAATGTAGTAATTCAAGAGATACCTTGTCTAAAGTTTTGTTGAATGCAGGAAAGTGGTTGTTACATGACGTAGAGGTGTTAGGTGCTGTGAAATTGACATGAATTGTAGTTGAAAATTACACGTCTGACTCTTTGAATACCTTTTTCTTGATCTTAATTCAGCTCTACTCAGAGAAGCTTCCATTGGATCTAGATGTCAACTTGCAAGCATTAGCTGCATCTTGCAATGGTTATGTAGGAGCGGATTTAGAAGCTTTGTGTCGTGAAGCTGTCCTATCTGCTCGTGGAAATTCTACTGAAACAAATGCAGAAAGCCGCATGTGGAGTGTAACAATGAATGATTGGAAACACGCAAAATCAATTGTTGGCCCGAGTATAACAAGAGGTGTTACTGTTGAAGTTCCCAAAGTTTCTTGGGAAGACATTGGAGGACTAAATGATTTAAAGGTATGTACACTGTTGCACTGCTAATTTAAGTTGATATATTAGTTTAGATGTATTAAAAATGAATGTTCAAACAGAAAAAACTCCAGCAAGCTGTTGAGTGGCCCTTGAAACATTCTGATGCCTTTTCAAGGCTTGGAGTGTCACCAATTCATGGAATTCTCCTACATGGTCCTCCTGGTTGCTCAAAAACAAATCTGGCTAAAGCTGCTGGTCGTGCTGCACAGGCTTCTTTCTTCTCTTTGAGGTGTGTTTGCTTCTCTCTGCCTTACAATATTCAACAAGCAGGTTGATCTATAATATAATCTTTCTAGATATTATCATGACAATATACCTTGACTGCCAACCAAGTTCTGTTACAATCAATCACATAAGTTTTAGTAGCTCTTATATGTTAAGTGCAGTCATCATGCCATGTACAAAACAGATTGGTTCTGCAGTTTGCTTGATTCAACTTGAAATAAAAGGTGTTCACACGAGGAGCCTACGATTATTAAATTTGTTTAAGCTTGTGCAACCATATTATTCTATTCATGGTTTAATTGCATTTATTTGGCGACTTATAATTATACTGCAGTGGTGCAGAATTATTCTCTAAGTATGTTGGTGAAGGTGAAGCTTTATTAAGGAATACATTTCGAAGAGCGCGTCTTGCAGCACCAAGCATAATATTTTTTGATGAGGCTGATGTTGTTGCTGCTAAAAGGTAAATACTGCATTTTTATTCCAATTCTAGATCTTTAATTCCTCATCTTATGAATATTCCTATTTGGAATGCCCTAGTATAAACGTTACGTTGAAAGCAGTAACTCAAATATATCTCTTGTGGAGATATATCTGAAGGTGTGGTAAGAATTATAGAAACCTGGTTTGAATCATTTCTTAAATATGGCTAATTTTTTCTTTCAATGCCAGAGGAGGGAATTCAGGTGGCAGTTCCATTGTTAGTGAGAGACTTTTATCCACTCTGCTGACAGAAATGGATGGTTTGGAGCAAGCAGATGTAAGCACTATTATAACACTGAACATATTTCTTGGTTACCCTGAGAATTGGGGAGTAAATTTTTGATATTTTGCTAAGAACATCTGCTTATTAGGGAATTCTTGTGTTGGCCGCCACAAATCGTCCTCAGGCAATTGATGAAGCACTTATGCGACCTGGACGCTTTGATCTGGTAAGATTTCCTTCCTCTCTCTCATGGATAGTTTCCCACATATTCTTTCACTGCCAATACCGAAACAAGAAAAGCCCCTTTCCAACAACCTTAGAACCTCTACACGAGGGGAAATAGGATATATGCTTGCTGAACAGTTGATTTTCATATGTGATTGTAGGTTCTTTATGTTCCACCTCCAGATTTGGAAGCTCGATATGAAATATTTCGTGTTCATACACGTGATATGACATTAGATCCTGATGTTGATCTAAAACGACTAGCAGAAGACACTGAACTCTTCACTGGAGCTGAGCTGAAGGCTATATGCAACGAAGCTGGAATTGTTGCTCTCAGAGAAGACATATCATCCTCCATTGTCTGTAATCGGCACTTCATGAAAGTTATGGAGTCTGTAAAACCAGCACTTACAAGCGAAGAAATAGACTCCTATGCTTCATTTGCAAAGAACCCCTCACCTAAATCCAGCCCCAAAAATTACAATGAGCGGCAGGTGATGAACGTTATTCCTTCTTTGAGAACTCCTGTCACAACAGTTGGTGCAATTAGTTTAATGTTGTATGTTTGCATAAAATACTTTTTTACCTCTTCTAATAGAGCACCAAATCTGTTACCAACTACATAAATCTTTGTTAGTCTTAAGTTATTCCTTTTTTCAGGTTTAATCATGAACAACTGTGATATTTATATGTATTATTACTCTGCCCAGGAACATGCAGTTTCAGAGGTTATTTTGAAGCTTTTAGTTTTGTTTTATTTTGTAATTCCAGTAAGTTAAAAATCTCTAAAGATATTTTTTAGGGTAAATTATTCCAATAGCACTTAAATTTTTAAAAAATCGAGCTTTTGCACTTCTATTTATTTTTGCTTTGAATTGACACTCGAACTATCAAATATCACCTATTTTGCACTTCCGTTCAAAATTTTCGTCAACCTTTATTTTCTATCTATTTATCAAGGGTATTTTCATCTTTTTAATTAAAAAATAAATTATAAAAAAACAAATTTTCCACCCATCACTCACTTTCCCAATTTCTTCAGGGATTATTCTTGTCAAATTGTTCTATTTATCACGCACATTGAATGAGTTGAAGAGTTTGCACTTGAAAGCAAATCTGTTCAACGGTACATTTTCTGCTGAAATTGGAAATTTATCCAAACTCGAAATTTTAAGAATATCTTATAACGGATTCTCAACGGCTGCTTTACCAACCGCGTTGGGAAAGCTGAGGAATTTGAAGGTTTTTTGGTTGGCCAGAGCAAATCTGATCGGAAAAATACCGGAAACTTTTGCTAGTCTTTCGAATCTTGAGCATTTGGATTTATCTTTGAACTCAATTTCGGGGAAATTCCATATGAGATTTTTTTGTTGAAGAATCTCAGAGTTTTTCTACTGTATCATAATCAATTATCAGGTTCAATTCCCTCTTCAATACAGTCATTAAACATGACTGATATCGATTTTTCCATGAACAATTTGACAGGAACAATCCCTAAAGAAATTAGGAAAGTGAGTGATGGGTGAAAAAAGTTTTTTTTATAATTTATTTTTAAATTAAAAAGACGAAAATACCCTTGATAAATAGACAGAAAATAAATGTTGACGAAAATTTTGAACAAAAGTGCAAAACATGTGATATTTGGTAGTTCGAGTGTCAATTCAAAGTAAAAATAAATAGAGGTGCAAAAACTAAATTTTTAAAAAGTTCAAGTACTATTTAGATAATTTACCATATTTTTTAAGATAAAAATCTCTTAAGATATTTTATAAGATAAAAATATTTGTTAAATCAATATTTATATTTTAAAAAATATATATAAAAATTATAATTCTATTGAAAATATTATAAGTAAATCCTTTAAATTGATACGGTATTTAGTTAATGTTTGAAGAAAAAACTCCAAAGGAGGATAAAAGAAAAAAACCTAAAACTTCCTTTTCCGTTCAATTTTCTTGTTCTTCTAACTCTTCCAGTAGAAATTTTCAAGAAAATATAACTTTCATAAAAATATCTAATCTTTTTCTTTTACTTCCAAACTAGCAAATGAAGCAGTTCTTCTCGTTTTTCCTTTTTCGTAATTAAACTCAACTCACAGTTGATGTTGGCGAATTGAAATTTGGGACTCTCCTAATATGGAAGGCGATTCTAGGAGGAATCTAATTCTACAAAAAGAGAACAAGAAAGTAAAGGAGTTGTCCGAAGCCTTTCGACTCTTTTGAGGTTCCTTCACAAGCTTAAGCCCTGTTCAGTGTTTCGTTTTCTAATCCCAAGTCGCTCGCGGCGGCAGCCCTTCTCAGTATCAAAGAATCTTTTTTAGGACATTATTCATTAGGACAAGTACAAGAATTTAAAGTTCCAAGTTTGCTGGGTTTCTTTTGTTGGTCTTTTCTTGTTCCTCTGCTGCAGCTATAGTGGTTGTGAATTTTTTACCCTTTTTTAGTACTTCTAAGCAATGCCATCTATGGCTTCCAGTAATCGGAAACAAAACAACCAACAGAAAGGGGATTCTTTTGCCAGGTAGTTACTTAATACTTATCTGATTAAACAGTGTGTGGAAAAAAAAAGAAAAAGGTTGCATTTTGGGTTGGATTGTGGGTTGTTGATGATTTCTTTGCTTTTAATATTGCTGTTTGTATGTAGACATGCGGGTTGTTTTGATTTTTAGCTTGTGTCTTGAAAATTTGCAGGAGGCAGAAGATGGAGCAACAGAGGAAGTCCCTACCAATCGCTTCGGGTATCAATAATTACTACTTTATTTATATATATTCCCGAAATTAGCTCTAAGACTTGATGAAGTTTTTTGATTTACCAATAACCATTTCTAGAGGGGATTCTGAATTTTACTCTTTGGGCATGATTTTGCCTGTGCTAAAAAAAATGCAGTGCTGTAAGTTATACTGTTCGTATTGTTATTTGGGAAATTAAACTCAAAGAAACTAGAGAGTTGGTGTTTAGGTCTCAATATGACTGATTCTAAACTTGTATTTGAAGTGTTGGAAGGGCACATTGGAATCCCTGAGATATCATCATCAGCATTCATCTACATTGTTGAAATATTCAGTATACATGCATACATAAGCTAGTTTCCATCTTTTTTTTTTTGAAATTTTTCTTTTTGATTTTGTTTTCTAGTTGAAAAGAGACTTGTGGAGGAAGTTCGGAAGAATGATACACTAATTATTGTTGGTGAAACTGGAAGTGGAAAGACAACACGTAAGTTCCGAGTGAATATTTGTGTGTGTATTTGAAAGTAATTTGAACTGGACGTCTCAAGTTATTGTTGCAATACTAGTTTTCTCATGTGACTTTGACTCCTGCAGAGTTACCTCAATATCTTTTTAATGGAGGATTCTGCCGGGATGGTGGTATCATTGGGATAACGCAGCCTAGACGTGTTGCAGCTGTATCGGTTGCAAAACGGGTTGCTGAGGAATGTCGTTGCCTCCTAGGCCATAAGGTTGGATATGCAATTAGATTTGAGGATGAGACCTCTATCTCTACAAGAATAAAGTACATGACAGATGGACTATTATTGAGGTACTCAAGACATTCTTATTTCAATTATATGGTGCTTGGGACTCCGGAATGCCTTCTACTTTATAGAAGTTCTAGTTAAGGTGTTTTGGCTTTATTCTTGAATTCTGATAATATCTTGATATCAACAAAGTTTGACAAAAGTATTAAGTTTGATATAAATTATTGACAAGAATAATCTCTTCCAGATTTTGTGCTCATGAAGGGTGATTTTGTTTTCAGGGAATCATTATTGGACCCATCTCTCTCTAAGTATTCAGTCATTATTGTCGACGAGGCTCATGAGAGAACCATTCACACTGATGTGTTGCTTGGTTTATTGAAGAGTGTGCAAAAGAACAGGTCACAAGTGAAAAAATGTATAAGTGATGATGATAAGAAACCCAAGAATGGTTTGCTGTTGGAATCTGGACGTGGTGATGTTTTGAAGCCCTGCAATGGCCAAAAACTACCCCCATTGAAGTTAATCGTCATGTCTGCTAGTCTGGATGCACAGGTTTTCTCCGAGTACTTTTCTGGCGCAAAGGCCGTTCATGTCCAGGGACGTCAGTATCCAGTTGATATACTCTACACCCTCCAACCTGAGACAGATTATGTGGATGCAGCCTTGATAACTATATTTCAGGTAACAAATTTATCTTGTTCGATTTCCATTTTCTCGGTTTATCCATATTATTTGAAGATGTAACAGAAGAATTAGTTATGTATTGCTTATCAGCCTGTTTTTTTTCTACAGTGTAAATGTTCTGCACTAAAGTCTTATGTAATCAAATTCTCCATCTTTGCCATCAGATGTTGATTGTCCAAATATTATGCCGTTTTTTTTTGAACTCTTGCCAACAGATTTTCTAGAATATATTATCACTTCTTTCTTCTTTATGTAGATTCATTTGGAAGAGAAACCAGGTGATATACTTGTGTTCTTGACTGGCCAAGAGGAGATTGAATCTGTTGAAAGGCTTGTCCATGAACGTCTACGACAGTTGCCTGAAGCCAATCAGAAGCTTTTAACTTTTCCAATCTTTTCTTCTCTTCCTTCTGAGAAACAAATGAAAGTTTTTTCACCTGCACCTATGGGATTCCGGAAGGTAGGTTTAGATCTTTGTGTACTTTTTCACTAGTTTTGCCCTTGTCTGATATGATTCTAATTAAATGTAATTCTTAGGTAATATTGGCAACCAACATTGCCGAAACATCAGTGACAATATCTGGTATCAAATATGTTATTGATCCTGGAGTAGTAAAGGCACGCACTTATGATGCTGATACAGGAATTGAATCCTTAGACATTGTGAGAACCTCCAAAGCTCAAGCACTACAAAGGAGGTAAACCACGGATTAATGAGTTTTTGATGATCTAGGGCCACATGGTGGCAACAATAATAACAAGTCTCTTTGCAGTGGACGTGCAGGCCGTGAAGGAGCTGGCAAGTGTTACCGCCTCTATCCAGAGACTGAATTTGAGAAACTTGATGAGTCTACTGTACCAGAAATCAAAAGATGTGATCTTTCAAATGTTATTTTGCAGCTGAAGGCTTTAGGAATTGATGATATTGCAGGCTTCAACTTTATTGAAAAACCAAACAGGTTATATTTCTTTCTCAATCCTCTTAATTTTGTTATCAATAAGCCCCAAAAAGAAAAGGGACAATTTTGCTGATATTTCTCTTGACACCTTACTGATTTTGCTCGTCTGTCAAACAGAATTGCTATCATCAGATCACTGGAGTTGCTATTCTTGTTGGGTGCTTTAACCGAGGAAAGTAAACTCACTGATCCAGTTGGGCATCAAATGGCAAGGCTGCCTCTTGAACCAATATATTCTAAAGCTCTCATTCTTGCAAGTCAGTTTAATTGCTTGGAAGAAATGTTAATTATTGTTGCTATGCTTTCTGTGGAGTCCATTTTCTATGCTCCACGGGATAAGTTAGAGGAGGTATTATTCTGCATTTCTTTTCTTTTCTTTTCTTTTCTTTTTTTATCTGCAAAGATAATTAATAGTTTAATCAAGATTTCTGCTATCAGTCACGAACTGCATTGAGATGCTTCTCTAGTCGAGAAGGAGACCATCTGACTCTGCTGAACGTGTATCGAGCTTCTACTGAGTTCTTGGAAAAGAGCCAATTGACCAACAGTAAGGATAAAGCTGAAAAGAATCTGAGAAAATGGTGCAAGGAAAACTTCATCAATAGCCGCTCTTTAAGACATGCACAGGATATTCACAGGTAGTTTATCTGTCTCCATTCATCCTTTTTCAAATACTCTCTACCTACAATAAAGTGGAATTCTAGAACATTTCCTCAGTGCAGCTTGTGACTTTTTACATCATTTTTCTTTTGTAGTCAAATAAAGAAATGTGTCGAACAAATGGGACTGCGCATCAGTTCATGTGGAGATGACTTGCTCGTCTTCCGTAGATGTCTAGCAGCTTCCTTTTTCCTTAATGCAGCATTGAAACAGCCCGATGGTGTTTACAGGTAACGTAGTCTCCAACTTCTAGGTCATGAAATTGGGGGAAAATTCATAATATATATATATATTTTTTTTTTCTTCTGAACTTAATTATGATTCCTGCCTGCAGGATCTTGTCAAGTGGTCAAATTGTGCAAATCCATCCTTCTTCAGTTCTGTTCAGAGCTAAACCAGAGTGCATAATTTTCGATAAATTAGTCCGAACGAATAACAGTTACATCCGCAACCTCTGTAGAATAGATTACTTGTGGTTACCTGAGCTCGCTCCACAATGCTACGGTTTGCAGGATTAGAAGAAGAAATTCGATTTGCCGATCACCTCCATAGATATACTTTGGCAGGTAAAAAAGGTCTTCATATCTTCAACAACCAAATTTTTAGTGTCCAATGGCGGACCACAGATCTTGAATCTAGTTAGGCTAATTATCTATTTTTGTTATTTTAGCTTTTGGCCTATTTACTTTCCAATTAGTTTATCCATGTATTAGCTTACTGTTAAAGTAAAATATTTTTACATTTCTTTTTCAGAAGTGGAATTTTTACCCCCATTAAAGTGTAATTAAGTGATCGTAAACTAAAATTTGAATATTGAGATTTCTTTGATTTTTTTTAAAAGTTTTTGCTTTGTTTTTATTATTTGTGTAAAATTAAACGAGAATAAAATACCATCAGTTGCCTCCGTAGCATAGTGGTAGTGCGTTCGCTTCGTAAGCGAAAGGCCGCGAGTTCGATCCTCGCCGGGGGCTGCGCCCTTATTACATAATATTATATTTTCATTCAATTTATTTTATTTTTATTTAATTCAAAATTTGATTTTTGTTTTTATAATAAATTTGACCAAAAGAAGGAAAATAAAAATAAATTAGTTATGAATGCATTGAAAAATAGACGTAACCATCTATTATTATTCCAAATAAAATTGTCAAAAAAAGTAAAATAGAAAACATTTATTTTGGATTTAAATATTTGAAATCGTACATCGGTAGTTGGAAAATATATATTTAATTTAAAAATTTTAATGTTAAATCATAAAGGATTTGCAAAAAAAGATTTTTATCTTTAGTAGTATTTGAAGTTTTAATGGGAAGGAAAGATAGATTTTTAATTTATTTATTTATATATGTATTTTATATTTTTATTTCTATTATGTTTTAAGTTATAATTATTGCTATCAATTATATTAAATTATATCTACCAATTTATTTTTTTAATAATTAAAGATTATTTTAAAATAATAACATTAATTTAATAATATATAAAATAAAAAATAGATATTAAAAATTTTGCTTTGAAACCAATGATTAAATAATATTTACAAATATATTAAAGAAAAGGAAAAGATTATGAATTGTACTAAATCATCTTGTTTCATTATTTTATATTAAAGACTTTAAATAAAAATAATGTATATATATTTATGCAAAATATATTTAGGTGTTTGACGAAATTAGTATAATATATATATATATATATATATATATATATATGGCATAAATATAATTTATTTATCTAAAAATGTAAATATAATTTAGAATGAGAATCAAAATAAAATTTTACAAACATACAAGCTCAGAGGAAGTAAATTTGGTATTGAGGGTCCCACATGGATGTTTTTACCCATAATTTTAAGGTCCACAGAATTCTAAAAATTCCCTCCAAACAAACACTGCCTTCGTAAAACCCTCTATATAAATACGAATATATAATCCCCAAAACTTATGAGGAGAACGTATGCATCTTTTCATCAAGATTCCTCTTAATTTGGGCCGCTGATCTCCCTTTCTATAAATTCGTATCTTTTCTTCAACATTCTCAAAATTTTCAACTCTACAATCCCTGAAAGAGGTATATATTTAATATGGTTTTTTTTAATGATCTCTTTCCCCCTCCCTTTTCAGTCTTTTTTTTTTTTTTTTAATCTTGCCGCGGATGTTTTTTCGCTAGCTAATGAGATTGATTTTTGTTTGTTGCATTGATTAATTTTGGGTTTTATGTTTGCTGCGTAGTGAATTTGTGGGAAGGGTTTAAGGGTTTTTAATTTTAATTAATGAATTAATTTTTAAATGTGGGTTTATTTTTGGACGATCATACGAACGAGGAATACCCTGGTTTAGGTTCATCATGGAGTCCGTGCTCTTCCTGTAGAATTGTAAAAGAAATATTTATTTTGGTAGTATTTTTCATTACCCTGTGGGAGGAGTTTTCTTTCCGGCATTGTTTCGTTGGTGGGTTTACGGGGTTGATCATGAATAGAATTGGTGTTTTAGGGTGATGTTTATCCGGCGTCTTTTTTTAACGCTCTCAATTAAGATTTTTTTGTAAGGTTTAGGAGTGTGGGTTATATGATCTGTCGATGTAAAATAACCACCATGCTTGCAATCTTTTGTGCTTTTTCTTCATCTGGGTGGCTCTTTTTGTAGTATATTTTATTTGACTTTTGTTAGTAGATTTGATATGTGTCTGTATAAGAACTGTTTTTTTTTTTAATATATATTAAATAATTAAATTAATAGCTCTCCTAAATCCTAATACAGTATTTTGTTAGTAAACAGTGCACCTTTTATCTTTTTTCATTGAGCATATGCCAATATTTCCTGGGCATCAACCTATAATTTTTATACCTTACTTTGAGAATGGAGACTTATAATTTTCTTGTTTTAGTAATAAAAATTTGTTATATGTTATTTTTCAGACATGGCAGTTCAGATGTCTAATGATGTTCCATCAACCGAGTATAAAATAGATCCTCAATTTGTTGCCACTAAATTTGTGGATCAGTATTATAATATTCTTGAAAAATCTCCTGAAATGATGCATAAATTTTACACTGAGCAAAGTTGGGTAACCCGCAAAGGACCTAATGGTGAAGCGATATCAATGAAGACTGTGGAAGTGAGTTTTTTATTTTATTTTATGGAGCTAAACAGTCTTTTACTATCTTTAAATTATGAAGTACCTTAGTAACATTTTGATCCATAGCTAATTGTCCATTGTCTAATTTTCTTATTTGTGTCTGTGTGTGTGCAGGAGATTGATGACGAGATCATGTCTTCAGACTACAAAGGCTGCTCTTTTGACCCAATAAATATTGATGCCCAAGCATCTGTACAAGGTGGGATTATTGTAGCTCTGATGGGGAATGTTGTATTGAAGGACAATGTGAGAACAATGTTTCATCAAACATTCTTTCTAGCAACACAACCCAATGGCTACTTTGTCATGAATGACATACTGCGGTTCTCTGATCCATTTGAATCGGAAATACTCTCGTCTAGCAATGGCAATGATGGCAATGCTTCTGATGTTCCTCCTGCCCTTAATCAAGGTATGAGTCTTAGCATTTCTCAATTAGGTTTACTACTTGCTGAGCTAGCTTGGTATGTTGTATTTATTTGGTATAACAGTACGTAATGTTTATAATCTTCAGAAATTACTACTCTACTACCTAGTGAAGTGATGAAAGTCGAGGAAGTATCTGGTGTGGTATCTGATGAAAAGGGATCAGAAGTCAAAAATGGTGATGATAATTTGTCAGAGGCAAATGCAACTAGCATTGATACTAAAGAGGATTTATCGCAGCTTGACAAATTGGCTGAAAATGGAAGCAAGGATGAATCGGAGCTTAACAAATTGGCTGAAAATGGAAGCAAGGATACATCGGAGCTTGACAAATTGGCTGAAAATGAAAGCAAGGATGCACCGGAGCTTGGCAAATTGGCTGAAAATGGAAGCAAGGATGCATCGGAGCTTGGCAAATTGGCTGAAAATGGAAGCAAGGATGCATCAGAGCTTGGCAAATTGGCTGAAAATGGAAGCAAGGATGCATCGGAGCTTGGCAAATTGGCTGAAAATGGAAGCAAGGATGCATCGGAGCTTGGCAAATTGGCTGAAAATGGAAGCAAAGATGCATCCAGTCCTGTCACCATCCCTTCTATGGCCTCAAAAGAACAACTACAGGATACCAAGAAAATCTCATATGCATCAGTGGTTTGTTTTTTAATTTTTAATTATATTATTGAACTGTGTTTTTTCCAAAATTCTAATAAAATCATTTCTCTCATTATAGGTGGCAAAAGAAAGCAAAGTTACACCTCCCACCAATGTATCTGTTTATAAAATTGTAAGGGTTGCTCCATGCACTGACAAACAGTCAATTGCAGCTGCTGCAGTAACACCGCCTACGACAAGAGTTCCTAGCACTATGGCTAATAATTCAAAAAAAAATGATATAGCTAGCAATGGTGCTGCTGCCCCAGACAATAATAATGGACATGCAGATGGTAATTTTTATTACATTTTCTATTTATAAATATAGATTTAATTTTGAGTTGTATTATATAATTATCTTTGTGATTGCAGTTCCTGGATCAAAGAGTATATATATTGCAAACTTGCCTCAAAATGTCACCAAAACTGCACTTGTTGATGCATTAAAAATATTTGGATCTGTTAGACCAGGAGGTGTTCAGATTCGAATGTTCGAGGTCTGTTTCAAGGTTTTATAATGTTTTATGATAAAAATATCATTCTCTTTCTTTACTGACGGCTTATTTTTGACTCTCTATTTAGGATGGATTTTGCTATGGTTTTGTTGATTTTGAATCGGCAGCTTTTGCCTCTAAAGCCGTAGAGGTATTTTAACTTTTGGTTTAAATTTATATTTATATATATATATATATATATATATCTGTTTATATATATGAAATCTCTATTTGTTTGTTTTAGGCTCATAACGTAACTGTGGGAGGGAACGAAGCGTATGTTATGTTTAAGAAATCAAATGGTTCAAAAAGTAAGTATATGAAATGTTATTCATATCTTGATTCCTTTTAGCTATATTATAAGAAATATCTTTAGGTATAATTTGTCTTTTTTTTTTTCAGATGGTGGGAGTGGTGGTAGATTCCGCAATGGGAATAGGGGACAGGAAAGCCATGGCAACGGAAATGAAGTTAATCATCATGTGGGAGGAGGAGCAGATATAAAGAGTTTGGCTCAGG
Source organism: Asclepias syriaca (assembly GCA_027405835.1). NCBI lineage: Eukaryota > Viridiplantae > Streptophyta > Magnoliopsida > Gentianales > Apocynaceae > Asclepias > Asclepias syriaca. The sequence goes on from JAPHNG010000660.1 coordinate 189,524, forward strand.
AATCTGATGGGAATGGACACAATGAAGAAAGTAATTGGCAGAGCCATCACAGAAGTAGAAGGGGGAATTCAAAGAATGGCGGCTATCCAAGGAATGGAGATGATAATCATTCAAGGAGAAATTAATTTAACTGCACAAAGTAGAGGATGCTTATACCATATAATACCACCTAGACCATTCTTATGCTGTTTTTTGTTTTTTGTTTTTTTTTTTTTTTTTTTGACAGATTTCATTAAACCTTTCAAATTGAATCAAACTCGTTCTAAATGAAAATTTGTTTTTTTAGCTTATTTGTTTAAGTGTCTTTTCCTTTGGGTTTGAATGTTTGTTGAATTTTTCTTTTACTACTATAGTATATTCTAATAAATTATATAAGAATTTAAATGGATTTATAATATGCAAAAGAAAGATTCTTTTTTATGACTTTTAAAAATAAAAAATCCAAAAATTCGTAATTCTATATATATATATATACACGTGTGTGTGCATAGATCTGAAACTGAGGCAATCCAGACAGGATCTGTTTGTGTGGTCCTTTCACATGAGACTTACATACCAAAAAAAAAAAAGAAGAAGAAGAAAAATGATATTATCCCGAAACTCTCTGTACATTGAATCTAAATGCAAGCATACAAAGGATATTGCCATCAAACAAACTAATAAATAAATAAGATTACAAATCTTTGGTGCATTTATTTTATTTTGCTAGATTCAAAACTAGAGTGACTTTCAAGTTCAGCTCCACCATATTACTGTCTACTACTTCCTTTCTTTTCCTTCAACCTAATCAATCATCTTCCCAAATACATATTCTTGTTTTTACAACAAAAAAAAAAAAAAACAAAAATTATATACATTTTTCGTGGAATTAATTAGGCAATGGGAATCAAAGCAATTGTTCATCACCCCCTCAAAGCTCTTGCCAAACTCTTAATGCTCATAAATCATTATTCCCCTTTTCTCCTTTTCTTTTCCCAACTAAACAACTTTAATTTGAATTCATTTCAAATTTTTAAATTTTAAAAACATTTGTCAATCTCATGTACAAAGGATCAAATGCAAAAAAAAAAAAAAAAAAGAAAGAAAAAAGAAGCTTATGTTATCCTCATATAAAATAATCAAGAATCAAAAAATATATTGGATAAAGATAATACGTGTTACAAATGACTACATAATCTGGTACATAAATTAAGATTTTGAAATAATAAATAATAACGTGGGAGGAATATCAGAAAAAATAAAATAAAAATGATAATATAAAAAAATATTAGGTAAAGCCCAATTTATTATGATGGTACATTCATAGGACACCTAAGTCTATGTCCGTTCCTAATTTGGTCGTATTCGTATTCGCCCCTCCCCAAAATTTTTTTTTTTTTTTTATTATTTCTTTTTATTCATAATTTTCTTTTTTTTTAACGTAAGTCACACGTGGCTACAAGTTAGTGTTGAGGAATCTTTTTAACTTGTTGTCTAAATCAGTGACGTGTCCTTGCATATTATCCTAAGAAGATCTCTTTCTTTCTTTATGTCATTTTCACCCCCCAACATCTCACTATTTACTTTTCTCTCCCTTTTTTTAATTTTTTTTTTTATCTCTTTCTTATCTTACAATTTTTAATTTTATTCCCTAATTAATCCTGCCGTTATTCATTTATTAAATTGTTTTCTGAATCTTAGATAATATAAATAATAAGTTAAGGTAAGACAAATATAAATATGGAAAAGTTAAATAAAAGTACGTACAAAATACGAATGATTTTTTTTTCAAAGATTATAAAAGAAAAAATGAGAAATTTTTAGAAAACAAATTGTAGCTATTTTGAGAAAATAATTATAATAATTGAAAGGTGAAGAAAAAATAATTATTAAGTAAAATTTGTATAGAGTAAAAAGCATAGCCATTTTTTCTTTCTAAAAATAAAATTATGCTAAATATGGAAATTTAATGACAAAATATGCGTACTGTTCTGGGGAAGTGGAAGCCGAAGCGGGGCGGGGACCCTATTAAGGATACGGATCTAGAGAGTCAGAAATCCGGGCCGGTTTATGTAATGACAGATCCTGTATGAAAAATGGGCCACCACGGGAAACAAAAAGGACTTGCAACGTGGCACACACCAGCACAACTTGCCCATTTTTTTTGACATTTTTTTTAAAAATTCATTTTTAATGTGTATATATATAATTGGCAACTTGGGCTGGGCCTTTCGGAAGGGGGTGGGTTTTCTGTGTGGGACCCAGTATTTTGTTGTTCTATCATTAATCATTCTTTTACGGACCATGGACATGAAGAGGGGGCTGTTCGTGGACACGTGCTCCACGATATCTTCTCAATTTCTCGTCTCCCCACCATACGATTTTTCTTCTTTTTTTTTTAGTTTTAATATCTGTCTCGCCAGCTAATTCCTCGTTGACTTCTTTATTCCCCGTATCCGTTGGCTGAACCGACTCGTCTACGGGTCAAACAATTTGGCTAGATTAAATGGTCTTAGTATTTATTAAGAAATTTTAATTAAGTAAATTTTATATAAACATAAAAGAAAAATAAAGAAAAGAAAAGAGAGAGAAAGGAGTAAGTTCGCATAAATAAAAAGTTTACCAAAATGAGACCAAACACAACTACAACTACCAATTTCCTTATCAGCCACGTGTCCAATAGTTACGACAAAATTCAAAAATTAAAAAATAACCGAAGCAATCCGTCCCGTCCCGTTTCGATTCCTGGATGACAGCTAAGTGCGGTTTCATAATTAAATTCCACGTAATGAATAAATAAATATATATGCATACTATTTATTAAATACAAATGGAAAAAAGACAACGTCGCGGCTTTACGAGGCTGAGAGGAAAAGAAAAAAAAAAAAAGGAATTTTTCTTTTTTCTTTTTCTTTTCCCCAACCCGAAATAATACTACTAACCCACGTGTCTTATTCTTAGTTCTTACGAACAACCTTTGACACGTGTCTGTCGGACATGCATTAGTAGCTTATTGACACGCGTCCGAATTAAAGAAGTAGCAAAAGTTGTTTTATTTTCCTTCCTTTTTAAATGTTGGGTAGCTTTACTCTGTTCTCCTGCTTCTCTCTCATTTTCTTTTTCTTTCCTTTTTTCCATTATTTAATATATTATTATTTTTTATATTTCTAATTTAAAAAAGAAAAAGGAAAAAAAAAACTTTTATCAAGTAAACAAATTCTCTCCCTCTGCATCAAAATAAAATATGGGCAATGCAACTTGGATGTACTATAAGTAAATGAGCTCCACCTCATTGAATCGTACCTCTCAATATTTATAGATATAGTAATAATAAATTTCTTGAAAAAATAAAAGAAGAAAAGAAAAGATCAATCACCTTTTGTACAGAAACACAATCGTTAGAGACACCACGAAAAAGGGCCTATTCATACATACCCACGTGTCAACCTTCTCCCTTTTAATCTTCCGCCACTTGTCCCTTCCATGTACTTTCCTTGTCCCCCACACTCACTAACTCGAAGGGTATTTTTGTCTTTACACTTTTATTTCTCTTTCTATCTCTATCTCTATCTCTATCTCTATCCTGGGTCTGCGTGTCTGCCTCCTGCCTTCGGTTTTTCTTGTTCCGGGTTTTCCCTTAGCACTTGAATTTTTATTTTATTTTTTTTATTTTTACCCCTATTTTTTTGGGCTTCAATCATTTTTTTTTTCCTCCCTGTCTTTCTCGCCGTGTTTCCTTTTCTTGATTTTCCGGCGAGTCCTTTTTGGCCGGACCTTTTACGAGAGCGTATTCCAGTTACTGAAATCTCTATTCTTTTTTCTTAATTTTTATTCATTCCTATTCCAGAACGAACAAGTTTAATTTTTTTTCTTCTCTTGTTGCTGGGTTAGAGCGAGAGATAAGAGAGAGAGAGAGATTATGTAGCTTGTGAGCGGAAAAAAGCTCGTTCGTTAGTCGGGGTGTAATTGAGGGTTGAATCTTCAGTGGAATAGTTAAGATTGGGGCGATTTTGAACTTAATATGCAGTTAAAGATCAGATTTTTGCATCTGGGTTTGTTCGAATCGGATCATGGAGTTACTGAACATGCATGTACTACTCTCTTATAACCTTCAAGAAGCTAATATCGAGTTAGTGTTAACGCTTTCCATTTTGGTTTTGTGGGTTGTTTATGATATGGGCGACAGTGGTAATAATAAAAGTAGTCATAAAATGAGTAGAAGTGAGATGGAGAGCTTTTCTTTAGATGCGAGCAGATTTTCTAGAGACTTCTTGACGAGATTTATGGGTAGTAATAGTAGTAGTGGTGGTTCAAGAGAAGCTCAAAAATTTGGTCATTATAATGATGATAACGATGATGATGGTGAGTTGAATCTCGGTTTGTCATTAGGCGGTAGATTTGGAGTTGACAAGAGTTCCAAGAACAATAAGCTGATTAGGTCATCTTCTATAGCTGCATGTTTACCGGTCGTCAGAGATGATAATGATGCTGTTTCTGCTTCAGCTTCAGCAGTACAGCCGGTTGCTTTTTCTAGTTTAGTTAGGAGTTCTTCTCTTCCGGTGGAGACTGAAGAGGAATGGAGGAAGAGGAAAGAGTTACAGTCTTTGAGAAGAATGGAGGCTAAAAGGAGAAGGTCTGAGAAACAAAGGAAGGCTGAAAGAGAAAGTCTTGTTAGTTCGACAACAGTTGGGGAAGAGGAAAAGAAGGATACTACTGAATCTAATTTAAGAAGAGAACAACAGTGTTTGGCTGCTGCCAAGAGGTTTAGTTCCTCGGTAACAGCGCTGCCGGCTGCCGGTAGACAGTCCATTGTTGGGGGTGGAATTGATGCTGCTGCAATGACAAAAGGGAAAGGAAGCATTTTAGGTACAAACTTATTAGGACAGCTGCTATTTTCTCAAGGATCTGTTGAATCACGAGGAAGTTTTTCTTCTGAATTGGAAAGTACTAAGTCTCTTCAAGGTATTACTACTGCATTGCATTCATCTTCCCCAATACCCCCTAAAAATAAAACCTTTATAGAAATTTTTGTTCTATAATTTGTTTCTTTTTAATGTATAATCTAGTGATTATTACTACTATTACTAAGACTATAGGGATAGATGCTTGGTAAATATAGAGAAAAATGGGAATCTATTCTACATTGTACTTTATCATAATGGCATTTTACTTGGAATTATTGTTCTATGGCAGTGCAAAACACAACTAGTGTTAATCAGTTTCCTAATACATTTGAAAGATAATTAAGTTTATTGATGATTAATTGATCACAACTCAATTGAATTACCCTAAAGTGGGAATGTGTTAATTCTTTTCTAAATAATCTGTTAGATTTCACTTGTTTCTAAATGCAAGCTTGTGGCATTACAGTACTACTTTTAGAATAAGGATAACCTCTCATTGGATGGATGGATGGACTGATTAACTCAATCATTTTTATTTTATTTTTACTATTCATGTTAACACATATTTGAGTCAAAGAACATGAAAAAATACTATTCAAGTAACAGTAACTATAATAGAAAAGTTTTGATTTTTGTTTTTCATAATATGTATATGTTTAGATATTGAAGCCTTTCTTTTGGTTGATTTGGATATCTTAACTACCCATTAGAAAGAAGTTAAACTATTTCAAGGTCTACCATAGTCTTTATATGGAAAAAGATGTAAAATGTTTTCTTTTCTAATGTGTCCCAATCAACTCCAACCAAAGGTGAGGAATCCAAAGAGAGGAAGGTAATTTTAGTTTATGTTCTTTTTTGCAGTCTTGATTTGAACATGAATTATTGAAACTTGTTGCATTATGTGTTGTCTGGTTATATGTAGTGTATTGGAGGCCTTCATGCATTGCATAATTTCTCACTTACCCAAAATAACTAACTTGAATATATTGTATATGTTTTGATGTGGTCATTCATGATCCCATAAGAGATGGTATGGTTAGAAGGCTTAAAGATTGTAGTAGTTTGTTTAACAGGATCCAACAGTTGCAGTGATCCGAGTCCGGGAAGTATTCAGTCGTCACAAAAAGGAAACGAACAAGACATAGGTTCTTCTTCTAGAACAAAAACAAAGGAGGAATCAGGGAGGACGACATCTTTGGCTGAAGTGGAAAATCCATCAAAAAAGTCTGATGCTACCAAGAGAGGGAAGGAAAGTAAGAAGAACACATTGGAAGAAATGCCTTGTGTGTTTACCAAAGGGGATGGTCCAAATGGGAGAAGAGTAGATGGAATATTGTATAAATATGGAAAAGGGGAAGAAGTTAGGATAATGTGTGTTTGTCATGGTAATTTCCTATCTCCTGCAGAGTTCATCAAGCATGCTGGAGGAACTGATGTTGCTCACCCTCTTAAGCATATTGTTGTGAATCCTAATGCTTCGCCTTTTCCTTGATGGATGAGCTAAGAGAAAGACAGCATGTTTGTTGTTGTTGTTGTTCTTCTTCTTCCTCCCCCCTCTCTCCTGGGAATTGATTGAGTATGACAGACAAAATCATGCTTGTGATAAGAATGGACATCAAAAGGGAAGGAAGGATAAAAGTTTTTTTAAACCTGTTTTATTGTTTTTTTTTTTTTTTTCTTCTTTTTCATTTATCCTGCTGAGGAAACTTAATATGTATAAACTGAAATGAATGATTATATGGGAGAAGAAATTTTTGTAAAGATTACATTTCTTCCTGAAAAATGTTTAAAAATTGAGTCTTTTTTATGGGGTGGCTGTCCATGCAGAAATTAATAGGATGATGCAAATTTATAAAAAATAAAATAAAAATTTATATAGTCGACTCCACTGGGGATCGAACCCAGAATCTCTGGTTCCGTAGACCAGCGCCTTATCCATTGGGCCATGGAATCACTTTTGAAGATTTGTTTTTGTATTGTAATTATATATAAGTAAATTTAATTCGTAAAAATTAAAAAAAGGGCCCTACCGGGTTCGAACCGGTGACCTCTTGATCTGCAGTCAAATGCTCTACCACTGAGCTAAGGACCCTTGATGTCAAAAAGGGTTAAAATATGATATAAGTAAATCTCTTATTCTTTTCCATTAAATTTTTTTTTTTTTAAACCAATGTGTTAAAAAATATATATATATATATATATATATATATACTTTTTTTCAATTAAAAAATATCAATCAAAATACACACCAATATTTTTTAATTATGTTTTATATTTTGGTTCATGATGGAAAGAAATAAATGTTAAAAATAACTTACATAGAAAACTATACATAATTTTACCTCAAATTATCTATATATAATATTGCATTCTTTTATCTCAAAATAATGCTTGGCTTTGTGTTCGTGAATTTCAAATACATGTAAAGCATCCAATGAATTGGATGATCTTGATTCTTGATTCTTGTTGTCCAGAGAATAGTTGAATTTATACAAATTAGTAAGGAAATAAGAACTACAATTCCCAACTCTACATTTTGTTGCTACATTTTAACTCAATCTTTCCCTAGCATGATATAGGAGTTTCAGAGAAAAATGCTCCTCAAAATAGAGTTTCTAACTTGAGAGTTAGAATTTGTATACACTTGTTACAAATACATTCACTAGTTTTACAAACATATGTAAGTATCAAAACCGATGTTGGGCAACCCCTAATCCAAGAGTTTCTCCATTGTACATATGATATACAAAGTGGGCACCATAAAAATCTTCTACCAATGTTGCTACAATATATAACTCATCTAACAATGGTCATTTTATCACTGTAGAATGTTTAGTTGAGCAGAAAGGTACCTCCGTTTCTTCTCCATGGATTACTTGAGTAGGCAGCCACATCCATTCTTTTTCATTGTAAAAATTTGATAGGGAAGTGGAGTAGTATGAGGACTTTTGCAGGTGGATCTGAATTGTGTGGTTCTCAAATGATCAATCAGTGCCCAAAACATCTTTGCATTTGAATTGTTTCAGGTAAAGCAAATTGAAGAGGCCATTGGAGATAAGGAGGCTGACTGTGAGGTCTCAAAGCTTTCATTATCTCAACAACAGGAAGAACAGCATTTCGTCTTTCTACAACCCTTCAATCTGAATGCAATGAAAAATATTACTCGAAACTGGTTATGAATTGAACTTTAAAGAAATCCTAACAACACTGTGGAATATGGGAAAAAATAAAAAAAATGCTCGAAAGGATGAGGTATGAGACTAGGAGCATACCCTTTACAAGGAAAACAATAGGCAATACACTTCCGGTAGCTACAATCTGGAAAATGGCACTTAAAGGAGCAGGAAGAACAACTTGGGCACTTACAGCAGCAACTTGGAGAGAATGAACATTTAGAGCAGGGACAACAACTTGTCCATTTACAGCACAAAGTTGGAGAGCATGAAAATTTGGAGCAACTTAGACACTTACAACAGAAAGTTAGAGAGCATGAACATTTGGAGCAATTTATCCGCTTACAACAGACAGTTGGAGAGCATGAACATTTGGAGCAATTTGTCCACTTACAACATAAAGTTGGAAGACATGAACACTTGGAGCAACTTGGAGACTTACAACAGGAACTTAGAGGGCTTGACCATTTACAGGACCAGCAACAAGGACTTCTTGAACAGCATTGTGACTTACAATTGGAAGAAAACATGCAGCAAAACCAGCTACAAGGCCTGCTAGAAAGGCAGCGACAGGTACAATTAGAAGAACAGTCGCAGCATGGCATTTTTGAAGATTCCTTATTTCTGCAACACACGGCAAGATGCATTATCTGGGAGAGTTTGTGATATACATCATTTTTTCGGTATACAAAGTTCTTGTGAGTGTGAAAGTATGTGATCAGGTACATGGAACAATTTAATGAGAGAGCATCAAATGATTGTTCAAGATTATATGAAAGAAAGTAAATCATTTAAAAATCCACTTACTAACATATAGAATAATTATGCTCACATTGGAGAACCAGAAGATTTATCGTTGGCTTTGTTTTCAACAGAATGTTGAATTGTGTTTCTGTTCTGACGTCCTTCTTCATTTGCCTTGCCTTCAACGTTGATGTTTGTGGAAGGAGTATCGTCTGGTTGACCTTTCAGCAGGGTTCTATTCTTCCTTATATCTAACCTTTTTGGTTTAACTTTTGTCTGTTTTGACATTGGAGAGGTTTCCCCAAACACTGTAACTTTATTAGAAATTCTGACTACTGGAGAGCTGTGCAACTCCTTCTGCCTACCCAATTCTCCTGATCCATGAACTGCTTTCCACTTTTGTGGTTCTTCAGGAGTGATAAGGTCTGGTGAATTCGATGATTCAGCACCAGCACAAAACTCTTTGGCTGTACTATTTCTCCCTATTCCAATGCTGAATAAAGAATCATTGGAATTGACACTCCAGTCTTTCGGTGTAGAGGTTCCAGATATAAATATTGAAGCTGGAATCCGACAAGGATCATAACCTTCTGGTCTCTCCATAGTTTGGAAAGGAGGAGGTCGTGTTGGTGACAAGACAGTAAGAGGTGATGGATGATTGCTACATGAAACTTCTGAGATAGAACCTGAATATTCATAAACCTTTTCCATACTCAGAAGGGCTGCAGTAGAGACATCATTGACTTCTCTTCCATGAAATTCAGCACTTTTTACAGATCTAGGCGAACTTTGAGCATCATTATTGTTGGAATCGGGGTATACTGCTGGAATCAATTCAATCTCATCCTCAGCTACATTACAATCTGATTCTGAGGAGGATGAAACTGCAGAATGGGGAGATAGAGAAGTTTCTATCCCCTCACATGTAACTCCTTCTGTGGTATGATGTGAATCTGTTCTACTTTGTTCTTCATTGACAATATCCCCAGACAAGATGGAGGGTTCACATGGATCAGTATTTAAAATAGGTTCAGTTTCAGCACTTGCATTCTCACTACTTCTATTTTCATGTCCAACGTCCATACCTAAAGACAAAGATATTATAATTAGTCACATTCTAAACAACAATGTAAATACATAACTTTCTGCAGGAAGCACACAAGGACAGAACACGAAGTTAAAATAGGAAACAAGGAATGTTCAAAATTTTCATCTGCTGCATTCTTATTTTGGAATGAAGTTGTAGTAAAATGCATTTTTTTTTAAATTTTGCAGTAGTTCTCTTATTTATATGACAATTTTATAATTTAAATCATTTTCACCTAATCAAGAACTTCAATGAAGATTTTCCAATTTCAACTCATAATATATATGGAAATAGTAAATCTAAATTTGAATACCATTCTTAGTCTTATTAATCATTTGCATATCCACATATATTTGATAAGTTCTGTCAACTTCCAACAAATTAAAAACTACAACAACATTAGAAAATTTATCAATCTACATCATTGTGTACATTATTCTTCATCAATTTCAGTAAAAGAACCTACTATTTCTTCTCATTTATCTTTTCCAAGAAGGAATAGGCTAATATATTTACCTAATAACCCAAGAAAGGCGAATGAAAAAATAAAAATAAAAATCATAGAAGCTTAAAAGGAAAATCACCTGAATTTTTCTACCTCAACCTCAGCAAGCCAAATAGCCAAGTACCAAGTGCAGAAAGGATTGCTATCGGTACACATATCTTCTATTTCCCACCATAGAAAATGTTCCAAATGAAGATAGATCAAGCAATCATGAAACCTTAATGCATAAAAAAGAATGCCAAGAAATTCCAGAAAAGGCCGTAACTTCAACAACGGATTGGAAAACCCCGAATTTTAATCCTGAATTAAACTCGATTGTATGATTTTCTTCTCAATCAATTTCGCGTTTACTCCTGATTCATTTCCTTTCTGATTCCACTCAATTTCATTCAAAGATTTCTGTGTAAATACAAATCAAATAAAAGGGTTTGTCGGAAACAAGGAAATGAATTAGGGTTTTGGAATTGATTAAACTTTCAGGATAAGATTGAAGGCGCTACAAAGATTTCGGAAGTATATTGTTCTCTGTAACGAACTTCTGGCGCTTTTTGGCGCCAATCATAGCTGATTCCTTTCCTTGTACCGGCTGGGCCCCACTCCATGACAATTGGCCAAATTATGATATTTTTTTAAATAATTCACAATTATGGAAAATTGGTCAATTAGTACTTACACTTTTGCCTTTTTGTTATATTAAATCCTTCTAATTATAAATAACTAACATTAGACAGTTAAACTTAAAAAAAAATAAACAATTCGACAGTTAAAATATTTTTGCTAATTTTATTTTTTAAGTGTAATATTTTAGGAAATATTAAAATTATAAGAACAACCATTGTACTGTTTGGGGGAATTAGAAAAAAAAAAAAGAAGAAAAAGAAAAAAGGGTGAATTAGAAAAGGGATAAAGTAAAACAAAAGAAAGAAAAAAAATTTCAGCTTTCTCAGAGGCGCAAGATCAGAAACTCGGTCTTCTCGACTCATAATCTTTGTAGAAAGATAGGAACTTTCTCACTGAAAAGGTTCGAATTTGGTTTTTCTTCGCTGTTTATGAATGACCCAGATGGGTTGTGATGTACTGCATATGGATCACTTTTCTTTGTTTCACTGTACCTTAGTGATGGGTTTCCCGTGTACTGCCTTCTACTAGAATTATATGGATAAAGATGAATACAATTTTTTATTTTCTTTATTTTTTGGTTGGGGGAGGGGGGGGATTTATGTGTGAGCTTATTTGGTGGTCTGAGAACTGATAAAGCTTGGAACTTGATGAAAAGGAAGAAAATAAAGAAGGATTTTAATGAAAAGCGTTGCTTATTTATGCATTCAACAAATAAATACAGCTAATATTGCTTCCTCTCAGTAGTAAATTTTGGGAATGGATATATTTTCTCATGTTAGGAAATTACTACCGTATCGATTATGCTTTGAGGGTGTTTTAATTTAGTCTTCTCTATGGGAAGAGAAACAGACTAGCACTTCTTTAAATCAAGGTGGCAATTATCTTTATGTTATGTCCTATTCAATTCTTGCACTTCTGCATAAGTCGGAGGAATATCTTTGGGAATAAAAATTGACAAATTTGAATATAAGATTTCTGGTTGAACATGTAAGGAATAGTAATGATTAATGGCAGACAGCATTTGTGTATATGAGCCGTCACTAAAGTTTTTTTTTTTTTAAGCAGAGATAGTTTTTGTGAACATCTACTCTGCACCATAACTAATGAATACTCTTCCTGGAAAATCTATTATTTTGTATGCTTATATTGTATTTGTTTCAGTTTAAACTTGTTATCAATGTTTTAATATTTTTGTTTGATGATCATAATCATAGGCCCTCTAACTTTTAGAACATATTTTAGTTCTCATTGTACTTAAAAATCAGGTATACATTTGAAAATGTAGAATGAGGAGTAATGCTATGGCTTTTGTTGGGATCTATAAAATATATGATTTGTGTTTTTCATCGACATTGAAGTGATAGTCAATGGAGGAATCTCTACAAGCTCCCTACTTTCGTTCTAGTGTTCCTGAATTTTTGCAATCCCATGGTGATTCAAGATTTCGATTGAATGGACTTGGCAGTAATTATTTCCGTGGTTTGGGTCTTCCTAGCCTTAAGAAGAGAGGCCATGGGCTTGCAAGCAGGTCTTGGATAAAGATTGACCAAAATGGGAATTCAAAGATCTTGGAATTGGATAAAGCTGCAATAATGAGGCACTGTTCTTTGCCAGCAAGAGACCTTCGGCTTTTGGACCCTATGTTTATTTATCCTTCAACAATTTTGGGCCGGGAAAATGCTATTGTTGTTAGCCTTGAACAGATTAGATGCATAATCACAGCTGATGAAGTTATCCTGATGAATTCTTTAGATGCAGCCGTGGTTCATTACAGTTCAGAATTGTGCAAACGCCTTCAAGCAAATAAAGAGCAATCTGGTATTTTAAAGCCCCCTAAAATTTCTCTATCTGAATCTGCAATTTATTTAGTTATTGATTTTTAGGTGCATTATTTTCTTTTTAATTACAGAGTATTGTAACATTATTTTTCTTTTCTTTGTCTTTGTTATGATCTTTTGTTGAACGAGTTACCACCATCTGCTAATTTCTTCAAGTACTCTAGAATTTCTCACCATTCACATGCTTTTGGTTCAGATGATCTACCTTTTGAGTTCAGAGCCTTGGAGCTGGCTCTAGAACTGACATGCATGTCTCTTGACACACAGGTTCGTGCAATGTTATTCCTCATCCTGTATTTAGATTTTTTTTAACTCATTTATTCAAATGATGTAGGTGAAAGAATTGGAGAGGGCGATATATCCTGTCCTTGATGAACTGGCATCATCTATAAGTACTCTTAATCTAGAACAGGTTCGCAGATTAAAAGGCCAACTACTTGCCTTGACTCAGCGAGTTCAAAAGGTATGTTGCACTTGGAATGCTATTAAACCGCTTAATATTTGGCAGCAAATATAATTATCCAATCAAACTCTCTCAGGTTTGCGATGAAATTGAACATTTAATGGATGATGATGGGGATATGGCTGAGATGTACTTAACAGAGAAGAAACAGAGAAAGGAGGCATTCATCAATACTGACCTCTATGATCAGGATAGTAACTCGATCAGCAACAGATTTGGGTCACATTCTGCCCCCGTCTCCCCAGTGGGATCAAGTGTTGGAGCACATAAATTGCAGAGGGCATTCAGCAGTATCAGTTCAAGTAAGCATGGAAGTCTACTAAGTTCGTCCAGCGGTGATGAGAATATTGATCAGCTTGAAATGTTGCTAGAAGCATACTTTGTTGTTAGTGACAGTACACTTAACAAATTGTTATCGGTAAGTATCTTCTTGACATATTGTCCCCATAGGCATATCTTTCCTTGTCACTGTCTATTATTTGGGCGTGTGAATACTGTTACCATTGAATCATTAAAAGTGTTAATTCTTTCATATTTGGTGTTACAGCTTAAAGAATATATTGATGATACTGAGGACTTAATCAATATAAAACTGGTAAACCTCATGAGCATGACATTTCTTATCATCCTTCGTAATGAATGATATCTACTCTTGTATGTATGGCTTATTACAATGCAACTGGAATGATAACAGGGCAATGTTCAAAACCAGCTGATTCAATTTGAGTTGCTTCTTACTGGCGCAAATTTCGTGGCAATGGTTTTTGCTGTTGTGACTGCAGTTTTTGGAATGAACTTCGAGACTTCCATTTTCGATGAACCTTCTCTATTTGATTGGGTTCTCATTATTACTGGAGTTCTATGTTTTGTGATATATATACTTATGTTGATTTACATTAAGCACAAGAAGATTCTGACACTGTGAAATGTACCGAGAGAAAATGTATTACCGGGTATGTATAAAGCAGTAAATAATCACATTGCACTTCCTATGTCAATTACAAAATGGTTATTCAAATGATTTTGAAGTTCTTTTAAAAGGTACTCCTTTTGCTCAGTTTCTACCCATTTATTGGTTATACTTACACCCCTGACCAATCTTTCTCAGTTTCTGCATGCAAAAACTATTGTATCTGCCGAACCAAAACAATTTGAGTCACAACATGCATTGCCATCTTCATCTTTGTTGCCATCACAACAGTTTGATCCATGCAAAGCTGTTTCCCAGCTGCTCCTATCCCATGAGAAACAAGGCCGGAAAGCTCTTCCCATGGTTTCATTGAAGGAGTTGCTTGCTGAATTTCCTCTGTTGATCTCTTCCCCCCACTCTGATGACTTCTCAATAGACTGTTTATGCATCTAAAGTATCATTAGAGATATTGGAACGGGAATCCATCTTTACCAGGTCTACTTGTAAGAAGAGGCCGGGCTTTCTGGGTTCGATGCCATGTCCTGGGAGACGACACATTCTGTTTCTAAGAACTGCAACCAGTTTTGGCTGTTCTGGAGGGCTGTTTCGAGCTCCCCAATACGTTCTTCCAGCCTCGATTCAATTACCTCATGCAATTTTATACTTAATTCACGAGGAGATACCGCATAATTTGGAGGTAGATTCTGTTCTGTGCCATTCCCACTCTCTTCATCATAATCTGTCTCCGATGAATCATCATTGTACTGCCTGCTGAGCAGATTCAGCTTCATGTGTTCTGGAGCTGTGAATGCTTCAAATTCTTGATCAAGCTGAACATACATTTAACTTAACCTGTCAAATAGAAAGAATACATCGTTTATGTGAATCACGAGTACATTTCTGGCTATTCAATGCATACTTTACCTGAGAAAACCCAGATTTTATATCCATAACTGAACTTTTCATGTTCAGTTCCAGTCTCTCCAGTTCAGCTTCAAGCTCTGCTTCAATTTCACTGCTTAGCAAATGATCCCCTGCTTCAATAATTTCATTTTCACTAGCTTCATGCTTATCAGATTCTGGTTCCTGATTGCATAGAGAGATGTTGTTCCTGGTTAAAGATTGAGATTCTTCATCCGCAAGATCTGTCACAGTTAGCTTTTCTTTCATCTCTAGCTCCTCCTGTAAATAAACTATTTGCTTGCTTTAATTGGTCATTCAAATTGGTTACTTCATTTCCATCTGCTATCATTGTTGCTACGATACCAATAGCGATCCCAATCATCAATATGAACATAGAGTTGGGTGATCCTGATGTTTCAATATAGTCAAAAAGAAGTATCAAGAAAACCATATGTATAACTAACTCTCATACTGATGAAGTTTCAAGGAAAGTAGACAACCAAAATAGCTTGGAAAAGACAAAGAAAGTAAAAAGCGGAAGAAACCTGGTGAATGAGATGCATTTCCAGGTACCCTTTTGGTTTTCTCAAGAGATGAATCACTTGGTGATCTGCTTATGTTTTCAATTTCTTCTGTGATCAGTAGAGACCTCATTGTAGAAATCCAAGGTGGGGGAACTGAACTATGAACATATTCTTCTACTTCCTCCTGCTCTTTGGGTAGCTGTGATCCCAGGTCACTTTGTAAAGGACTCAAAGGTTTGACAAAGTACCCAGAAGCTCTGTTTTTCAGTAATTTGAATTTACCAAATTCAAAAGGACTGCAATCTGAATTACCCACAAACTCCGTACTCTGTAAAATGCTGTCCTTTCTACTAAACCCTGGTGGGAGCCATAGCACATCATAGTCCTCCCCGTCTTTCTGCTCATCAGAAGTATCTTTAATTCTATTTTCTTGTGCTAATCTGCGCAAAGGACAACTCCTGTCCCTAATTTGCTGCAAAAAATTCCTGGATTCAAGTGATGTGTGAAGTGAAAACCGTGAAGATGATTCCGCTAGTCTTTGTTTTTCGCTTGATGGTAGATTTTGCAGATTCTTAGCTAAATATCCCGCTCCAGCAGCAGCAGCCACAACCCACAAGTCCATTTCAACTATAATCCAAAACTTCAACCCAAATTTTTTTCCTCGAAACTATAATCCGTGAATCAAAAAGCTCTCTGGGTTTCTGCCAATACATGGAAAGTTCGAAAGCTTATACGTCATAGTAAAGATAAAAATGCAAAAAAGACGGAATTTTCAGGCAGAAAGAAATAATCTTGAAACACAGAAACCGAAAAAGATTCTTCGAGCTAAAATATGTTCGATGCTAAAAATGTGCCGGGAAAAGCAATGAACTTTTCTTTCATTTATCCTCATTCTCTGTGGGGGAGAGTCAGGTTTATTCTTGAAATTTATGATTCCTTGATCAATGCATTTTTTTATATTTTTTTCCATCATTTTGTCTTCTTGCTGTATTTTTCTTTGCTGAGTTCCACAACCAATTTTTTTATGGACCAAAGTTCTCCAACTCTGTTATCATGTAACCTCACCTGCAAAAATGTGGTCTAAACTTAATCATCCTTGATTTGTTTTGTTTGTATATTATATTATGATGTAAAACCTTAAAACCCATTTTATTAAGAATTAAAACCTTAAATTTGTGTGAACAAAAGTTGTTTTTGGCAATAACACAACATTATTCATCTTCTTCCTAGTACCAATCAAGATGCCAGAGTCATGCTTGGGCAATTATCCCAAGTTCAGGCCAAGATGTCTCTATAATCACGAGAAATCCTGAAGGAATCGTATACATTGCCATCTCTGCTTCTCTTGTACTCAAACAACAGGTTTGAATGATCAAATGCTGTCAATTTGACAAATCCATGATCCAAATCTCTGAAAATACTCCACGCAGGTGGGTTACTGGTAAAATCGGAAAGGCTTGCACCAGCTCCTCCAGCAGCAATATGTATTGTTCCATTCAGGCCACCCTTATAAAAGTGTTTCTCATTGTTTGTACAAGTATTCTGTCCAAAAAAGGTCCTCAAAAAATGTTGTAATGAAATAAAATGATCAATTACTTGGAACTTTTCAAGAATTACCTGATAAACTGGACATGTCCTTTCATAGTTGTGAACATGGCCAAAAATGGCAAGATCAACTTTATACTTCTGCCAGAGGTTTTGAAGACTATCTCTACCCATTGGTTCTGCAAATGATCCTTCATAAGCATAAGAAGCATCTGAGGAATACCCAAGAACTCGATGTGCAAGGAAAATTAGCCATGGTTGTTTTTGTCTGTCTACAGAAGCTAGACAACGCTCAATGAATTTATATTGCTCTGTTCCTTCTCTCCAATCATGTTCTGTATCTGCTATGCAGAACCTGAACATCCCATAATCTGTGTTGTACCTGAAAGGATATATATATATATATCTTGAAAGTAATTCTTTTGAAGATGGAATGGAATACTGCTAATCAAACATCTTACCAAAACTTTGCTCTGTTATCTGCAGGAACATAAAACATAGTTTCAGCCAAAACACCACATTCACCACCTGAATCCATGTTCCCATAGAATGAACCTGTTCCGGGCCAGTCTCTTTCATGATTGCCACTGCAAAGATAAAAACATCAGACATCGAGTCATCAACCCGAAAGAATAAAGTAAAAATTGATCATAACCACAAACCTGGCAATCATATAGGGTACTCTTGAAGCAATTGGCTCAATCTGAGAAGTAAATTGATCCCATTGTGAAAGATATCCGAGTGCATAACAGATATCTCCAATGTGGAAAACTATGTCGATGTTTTTCAAGTCATTGATAAGCTGCTTGGTAGTGTTAAGAGAGCCAGGCTGAAAATTATTGTATTCTAAAGAGCCATCTGCTTCACCCTGCAGAATTACAGGAACTCAGAGCTGCAAATCAGATATGTTCTTGAATATATATATCCATAATTTGAATCAAACCTTTCCCATGTCACCAAAAATGACTACGCGTTGTAGAGAAGTTTGTCCGGGATAAGGAGATGCTCTAAATTGGTATATCTGGCTCCAAATATATGTGCCATTGAACAATCTATGCCCAAGCTTGTATGTGTAACTACAGAGTGAAAATAGATGGTGGATAATGTGAAATTTAGCATTCATGTGCTTCTAGCTTTATAACATATAACATACCCTGAATTTGGGGATAGCTCCTTGAGAAAACTTGTGTGGATGAATCCAGGATCACGCCAACCAACAGTTCTTGCAGGGGCAGCTACAAAATATGAATGTTTTTCATCAGGGAAGGCATCATCACATGCAAAATCAGGCGTGTCATATGAATTTTTGTGAAACTAAGAACTGAACATACCACACATGCTGTTCCGGTCAAATGTCAATGTCACTGCTGGAGAATGTCTCCTCTCTTCTTCTCCTTGTCGACCCCATTCAACAAAAGGATCAGCTTCATCCATTCCATAACCACTAGTCCAGGTCACTGTCATCTGAACATAAAGTTAAATCGAAAAGAGTTGTTCAAAATCATGGTTAATGTAGAACTAAAACAGGAGAAAAAGTAGACTTACTTCATTCCAAAGTTTTCCCTGGGATAAACGTGGATACAGTGGTGCTTTTGGATTTGCAAAGTTGATAGTATTTGATATGGCCACTAGCTTCGGCTGCAAATATGACACTACAAAACATAAATGCAGGATTGATAAAGCTCCACAGTTTGTAGATAAAGCTGGACATACATTCTGCAGTCCACCAGAAAATAAAGCAAAAGAGAAGTCTGATCTTTGGTTGATCAACTGAATCTTCAATGATCCTTTTCCTGAATGTTTGTACTTGGGATTGGAGTAATTCGTGTATTGGTACTGCAAAAAGGGACTGCCTGGTTGAAACCTCGTGGATGGAATAAAAGACATCTGAAATAAAATGATAAAGCACAAACCTTTACTGGGGCAGTACATAGCACAGGCAGGGAGACCATACGGTTTTCAACTGGGCAGGTGGCTGCACTGCAAATTGCTTGTGCAAAATCTTTTCAATCATTTTATCAAACAGATTGCAAGAAGTGGCAGAAATCAACCTGGAAACTCATTAATCAAATCTAAACTTTTCAAGAAAGTTCAGTGTACCTGAAATTAGCAGGAGAAAAAACTCCAACCCAGTCATCAACAGATGGATTTTGAATGCCATAATCTAAAGTTACCCATTCTTTATTCTGTCCCTGAAATAGAGATGGGATTCACATAACTAAGGATAATCTGTTTACATATTATACTAGTCCAAAATTAGCGAATGGAAAGTTTGGAAACAGCCAAACTTACAGTCAGTCCAAGAACCACTGGAGAAGCTCTGATATAAGCTTTATCATCAATGGAAATTACAACCTTGTGAATAGCAATCAATGAAAGTGGCTGAATTCCATGAGATTTCACACTTTCAAGGCTTACCAGACCCAAGCAAGTCACCAGCAAAGTCAAGAAAACTGACACCATAGCCCTAAGATGATCAGAAATCAATTAGAGACCGTTCCTGTTTTCAGCTAGATATAAACAAAACAAGAAGAGACATACTGAAGAGAAAACTCGAAAATTGAAGCAAAATGAGCTGAAAATCACCAACCCAAAACTACAGTAGTTGTGCTCTCCGAGGTTTGGATAATAGAGGAATATAATACATATATATATATATAATACATATATATATATATAATACATATATATATATATATATATATATATATATATATCATATAGCTTGTCAATTATGGAGGTATATATATTGAATCTCGAATGGTAGATTCCATTCCACAACGTGTTTCAAGGTTCAACTTCAACAGTAATATTCAGAAAATGCAAACTCCAAGGTGAGAAAAGACAGACAACTTCTCAGCGTATTGATTGGGAAGGAGTCTTGTATTCTTTATATATTATACATAAAGTAGAGAAAGATGTAAATAATTCAATTTTGCCAGCCCCAAAGAATTCAAATTTTATTCATCAATTTTATAAAATGGGATCATCTCTAATCAGCAAGAAATCAACCCTGTACATTTGCATCCCCTTTTTTCTCTTAAAAGTTTTCATCTTTTTTTTTTTTTTTGTTAAATAACCCATGAACAAAGTATTGATCTTTAATTTGTTTTTTATCAAGTTGGATCAAATCAATCCATGGGAAATCCTCGCACAACAATCAAAATGCCAGGGTCGTACTTGGGCAGCTATCCACAACACAGGCCAATATGTCTCTGTAATCCCGGGATATTCTGAAAGAATCATAAACTTTGCCATTGCTGCTCTTTTTGTACTCAAATAACAAGTTTGAATGATCAAAAGCTGTTAATTTCACAAATCCATAATCATGATCTTTGAATATGCTCCATTTTGTTTGCAAGGTAGTAAAATCTGCTAGCCCGGCTCCTCCACCCCCAGCTACTATATGTATTGTCCCATTCAATCCGCCTTTGTAGAAATGTTTCTCATTATTTGTACAAATATTCTGTATCAAGAACAAAATTAATTGGCAAAACACAGATATTTATGCTAGAATATGATAATTGACAGTAAAATATCACCTGGTAAATAGGACAAGTCCTCTCATAATTATGTGCATGACCATATATGGCGATATCGACTTTATACTTTTGCCAAAGCTTTTGAAGGCTTTCTCTCCCCATTGGTTCACCAAATGTTCCTTCTTCAGCATACCAAGTTGCAGAAGAATAACCAAGTACACGATGAGCAAGGAAGATTAGCCATGGTTGCTTCTGACGATCCACAGATGCAAAGCATTGCTCGATGAATTTATATTGCTCAGTTCCCTCTCTCCAATCATGTTCTGTATCAGCTATGCAGAATCTAAACATGCCATAATCGGTAGAGTACCTGATTTTGAAAGCAACAGCTATATGAAAAGCACTGATTTTGGAGACCCTATTTTAACATTTTCAACATGGGAAAATGATAACAGTACCAGAATTTAGCTCTGTTCTCTGCAGGAACATAGAACATAGTTTCAGCCAATACACCACATTCACCACCCGAATCCAGATTCTCGTAGAATGATCCGGATCCAGGCCAGTCCCTCTCATGGTTGCCACTGCAAATTCAAAGTTTAATCACCAATACACAAAAATGAAATGTTAAAAACTCTTTGTTGAAAGTTTCAGAAGTACCTCGCAATCATATAAGGTACGCGTGAAGCAATTGGCTCGACCTGAGAAGTAAATTGATCCCATTGAGAAATGTACCCATTAGCATAACAAATATCTCCAATGTGGAAGATCATGTCAATGTTCTTCAAGTCCTTAATAAGCTGTTTAGTCGTGTTCAGGGATCCATACTGAAAATTGTTGTATTCATTTGAGCCATCAGCTTCATCCTGCAATGTAAAAGATGCAAGTTCAAAGGCTAATGCACTCATGCATACACACACATGAGTAAGAAAGTATGATATGCCTGCAGATTCAACCTTTCCCATGTCGCCAAAAATGACTACACGCTGCACAGAGTTTTGACCAGGATATGGAGATGCTTTGAATTGGTAGGTTTCACTCCAGACATAGGAACCATTGAATAACTTATGCCCCAGCTTGTAAGTGTATCTGCAAAAATCCCATGATAAACTAATCAACAAATCTTAAAGGTGTAACTACAGAATTCATTTGCAACTGTAAGGAAATTATATATGGCATACAGTGCATTGGGCCACAACTCCTTTAGATAAGTTGTGTGAATAAATCCAGGATCACGCCACCCAACAGTTCTTGCTGGTGCACCTGCAAATTTTCCTTATTAAACACTTGAAGAAAATCATGCATAATATATTTAGAAGTCATCTGCATGTGTGGGCGTATCCAAATCTTAACATACCACACATGCTATCGCGATTGAAAGTCAGTGTCCCAGCAGGAGAGAGCTTCTGCTCACCACCTTTTGGACCCCATTCAACAAAAGGCTCTGCATCACTAATTCCATATCCACTAGTCCATGTTACAGTCATCTGGAGTTCAGAGTTCAGAATTCATAATTTTATCATGTTGTACCCAAGGAACATAAAGAAACATCCTACAGATATTTTTAAGTTCAAGAAACAAATTTTGTTGCAGAGAAGTTCTAGTCATAAGATCCAGAAAACCATATAAAAAAAAAAAAAAACGCTTAATCTGACAGAGATATAAAGCTTACTTCATCCCATGTCTTTCCTTGAGCTAAGCGAGGATAAACTGGTGCATTTGGATTTGCAAAGGCAACAGCTTTAGACAATGCGATCATCTTTGGCTATTATCAGAAGAAACTGGAGTTCAGCATAGTTCTGAATTAGCAGAATTATACTGAAACAGTAAAACAAAGAGAAGCATACACTTGATAGTCCCCCAGAAAATAGAGCAAAAGAAAAATCTGATCTTTGATTGATCAACTGAAGCTTCAATGATGCTTTTCCAGTGTCTTTATACTTGGGGTTTGTGTAATTTGCATATTGATACTGCAGAGGATGGCAAGTTAGCTACTAAAGAAGCCGTAATAGAGTTTGAAACAGGAATAATCTGAGGGAAAAGTATAAACCTTTAGAGGAGCAGTACAGAGTAGAGGTGGAGCAACCATGCGATTTTCCGGGGAGCAAGTAGAAAAACTGAAAAGAATTGACAGTATTTTGTTGAATTAATAACTAACCAAGTAATGCTGAATGTGATTTTGTGCAGATAGAACCTATTTCGGTTACCTGAAATTTGCTGGAGAAAATACCCCAATCCAATCATCAACTGATGGACTTGGAACAGAAAAATCCACAGTAACCCATTCTTCATTTAGTCCCTGCAGGAGAGACAGAATGTAACTTTTCCCATCTTAGCTTCAAATCATTCATTCTGAGATATGGATTCTGAAGAAATATGATCATAAATTCAACACCTGGAAATCATACAGTGCATAGTATATAGCCAAGAACACAGCTGAAACTTACATTCAACCCAAGAACTGAAGGAGAAACTTTTATATAAGCATTGTTATCAACAGCTGACACAGCCTTATGAATTGCAATTCTGGAAAGCGGATGATCCCCATGTGAAGTCACTCCTTGAATACAGAATAGAACCCAAGAAATTGCAGATAAAAGAAAGAAAACCCGCATGGCGACTTAGCTAACAACCTGAATCAATCAAAAGGAAATACTAAACTTCATCACTACAAAAGTTAAAAAATTAGCTTCTAATGAATCCCCAGAAACACCCAGAAGAATAGAAGAGGAAAATAAATCGTTATCTGAGAAAAGGTTAACTAGAATTCAACACATCCAATACCATAAAGAAAACTTCCTAGAATTTAACTAAAATGGAATTCCTTTAAGAAATTATTGCAAAACTCCAAGATGAAGATGTGCGAACAAGAACCCAAATAAAAAATTGCTAAGAGAAGTAATTACTAAACAAGTTCATGAATTAAATGATTTTAAAATTAAAAAACTAAACCTTGAAGAAATGAAAAAAATAGCAACTAAAGTTTCCAGTTTGAAAGCACCCCTTTCTTTTCCAAGGGAAAAAGACGGCAAAGGGATCTCCTTTTCTATCCTATGCTTTAATAAAGAATTTCCCCAACTGGGGTAAGTCCAAGCGCTGCTTATCTCAGAAGCTAGAAACTAAAAAGTTTTATTACTTCAGTTAAAGAATGTATTATTCATTCATATCATATAATATTCATGGAATCTTTTATGTAAGATATGATCAAAGACCCGCCATTGAAGGAGAAAATAAAGCAAACTTTTGAAATCTTGAGAATCCCAATGAAAAACCATTCAAGTTTCTATTTTTATTTTATTTTTTTCCGTTGAAACCTGTTGGAGTGATGGTTGATAACTTTTCAAGTTTCTACCGACGTTTCTTCTCCAAGGACAGCCGCCAGCCAACTTCCACAATAAAATAGAAGATTCTATTTATTTTAAATATATCATGCACAAATCAAAATTTATAATATCTATTGGTTTTTTTTTCCTAAATAGGTTACAAGATATGAGCAAATACACCTTAAATTGCTATTATAATCATTAGAAACTCCGAAAAACATAGGTACATGGAAAACTACAGCTCAATTTTAATGGATAAAACTGATATGAATAATTTAAAATTTTCTTGGCATATGATATATTAGGGAGTCGTCCAATTACTACTACTCCATTAAATACCAAAAAGGAAAAAACGGTTCTATTCGCTCAGCTAACAATCCCAGATGAGTATCTGAATCTTCACATTAAGAGCTTCATTATCACCAGAAGCAAGAATCCTGAAACTCACAGGAAGAAAAAGAGAAGATTTAGAATGAAAAAAAAAAAGGCAGGTAGGGAAAAAGATACTATGAATTAGTATGAGAATTTATTGTACTGTATTTTACAGAAAGGAACCACTTTTAAGGGGGCACACAGTTCTAGGCAAGAATTGGTATTTTCATGTTTTCTATGAGACCAAAAACAATGAGACAAAAAATGACACCTAAGAAGTGGCCCCTAGAGATATATTTGTATTTGAATTCAAAGCTGTTTTCAGGAACAAAGATGAGGTCATGGAGGAAAAAAAGCAATGTGAAATCATGATATTAAAGATGACTTTTTTGGTCAGAAAATAAGGAGCATATAACAAGAAAATGGAAAGAAAAATGGATAGAAAATGGCCTTTTCGTACCACCAACAGTACTCCACTTTGTTTGAATATTGCGTCTCCTTGTCCCATTCCGCGAATATCCTAATCAAATCCGACAAAGAAATAATCAAGAAAAAGAAAAAAATGGTAATAATTGGTAACTGAACAAGAAAAAAGAAACAATCTTGATAGAAAAAAAAGACCTCTTTCATAGCAGTTGATGGTGGTGTTTACTCCATTCTGGCAGATACAAGTAAATGACTGATTGAAGCCTGAAAAACCACAATATCCACCACTATCCTCACAATTCTTGCATTGTGCAGAGGAATAAGTGCCATTGAATTCCAAAGAAATCCCATATTGCCATTTCATAGGATTCCCTTCATCTCCACCAAAACCATATATTGCTGAATAAGAAGAGCATTGGAGCTTAGGGAGATCCAACCCATAACCCGAACCAAGGGGAATAGGTGGTTCATATACACAACAAGTGGATATTGGTGTATTTGGTTCCAAACCAATCCCTGTGACACCATTACAAGAATACAATCCTCTACATATATTTGAACCCGAACCCGTATCACATAAATCTTGATTTTGATCAAACACAGGGGATGTTGTAGAGCATCCGAGTAGAACAAACATGTTTTCTGAAGTTATGCTGAATGGACTGCCACGGTCCAAGGTAAAGCTACCTGAGTTCTGCATTGAAGAACATGTTGACATGAGAGGATCAGAGACAAAGATAGTGTTACTTGTATAGTCTATCGAGGAAATGGTGTAAATTCCAGTGCCAGTGGAGAACTCCAGTGTTTCTGAAGAAGAACTGCATTTCACATATCTAGCAAAGTCATGGTGCCCACAACCAAATCCAGAACCGAAAGGAAACTTTAAGGAAACACTACCGCATCTATCATGACATGTACCATTATTGACTGGAATGATACTGGGAATGGCATGGTTTCCATGAAGTGGGGAGATCAGGATAATCAAGATTAAAGCTTGCAGTAAATCTGGAAGAAGTGACATTGAGGAGGAAGGATGCCTACTAGAGATAAATGTTAAACGGAGCAATGTAAATACAGAAATAATCAATATATATATAACAGTAACTAGGATTTGTTCCTTTCGGTGGAGGTCCATTTCTTTTTTTTTTTTCAAACTTACCTCAAAAGTAGAGCCAACCTTTATTATGGTTTCTAGCTGAAAAGCACTAGGTCTTTTCATCTTGCTAGAATTGCAAGTACAAATTCATTAGTTATTGAATATATGGCTGAAAGTTCTAGCATAGACAGCCTTAAGAGAATTCCACAGTTCAAACTTCATAATTGAATATTTATAGATAAATGATAATACTTTACAAACCTAATATATAAGTTAGTTTTCTACTTAGCCATGCATAATGTCACGACCTTGTTCCTGAACAAGCGTGGCATGCGGCCTTAGACTAGACCGGGATTAAGCTGGTGGCATGCGGCCTTAGACTAGACCGGGATTAAGCTGGTGGCATGCGGCCTTAGACTAGACCGGGATTAAGTTGGACGGCACAATAAGCACTAAATTTGCTTACATGATAGGGTTACAACTAAATTCTAAGCCAAAAGTAGAAGAGAGACAGAAAATTACTCTGAAAGTAATATAAAAAAGAATTGGGGTTCAAAAAGCAAATGCAGAACTAGAATTTTGACTTATTAGCTGCACTTTGCTTGTTTTCTATCAAAACATTCTATTTCTATTGCCTAAGAAAACTTGACTTATACATACTGTCATGTTACCCTCCAAGAATATGTAAGGAAAGCTAAAAAAAAAGGAAGAAACAAGATGTAACCTACACAAGTCAATTACCCCTGTAGATAAATGTAGATAATGTGACAGCAGTGACATCCCAATCTGATCTATCTCACAAGGAACATAAAGTTAAAGAGTTGTAATCAACTAGAGAGCAAAGGCCAAAACTTCAGTTGGGATCTCTGTTAGCAGAAATTGGATTTTGTTTGCTGAATCATTTCTCAAAGCACTAGCACACTGGGAGCTAGATAGCTTTCAAGAACATAGGAAGACAAACTTTTGATAAAATGTATGCACTTTTAGCAAGTGCACTCTTGCATAAGAAACTCCAAACGGCATATGAACATCAGCAGATGTACCAAAGGTTCATCAGGCATTTAGACCAGCCCAATTCTTGAATGCAATCAATGCCTCCATTTTTCTATGATTTCTCTTTCTCATCTTTGAGACTTTGAGTTTCTTATGTGTCTCCATGAAGGCTTGCTTATACCTCCACTTATCCACAAAAATCTTCACCTCTTGGGATTTCTCCACAACTTGCATAACAGCATCAAAGAAGCCACCCTTAACCAAAGCATAAAGAAATGCATCAACCAAGCTAGTCTCTAATTTGAATTTCTTCTCTCCTTCAACTGAAACCTTTCTCTTTACCTCATTCCAAAGCATTAAAACGTTGAAATATTTTTGGGCTGTCACAGATCCATTAATGAGGGAAAGGTATGTCTGCACATTTGGTTCAAACTGAAGAAATGTCATTCTCCTAAAAGTCCTCCTAGCGTCTTCCAACCGTCCAGACTTGCAGAAAGCGTGAATTATTGAATTCCAATCATGCGTGCCCACCTCAATTCGAGGATCTTCAACAACCTCATCCAAGAATGCTGCCATGAGTTCAGGCCGATGGCTTTCAGTTAAGCCTGTCATTATGGTCAAATAACCAGCTTTCAAATCTCTTATTCTTGCTTCTCTCATGTCCCTGAATATAGAAAAAGCTGACTGAAAATCTTGGCAAGACATTGATGCTTCTATTAGGGTATCATAACTTCCAACATCCAACTTGAATCCTACATTACTGATTTCAGTAACCAATTGAGCAGCGTCAGCTGTTCGCTGCTCTTTACTGTAAGCTTTCAGGATTGACACATAAACCCCCAATCCAACAAAAGTTCCTTGAGCATTCATTTCATCAAGGATGCCATGAGCCTTGTCCAGTAAGCCACTATTAATGCATGCACTAATAATTCCAAATCCAACAGATCTCTCAGCTGCAACGGATGATGATTCCAACTTCTGGGCTTCAATTATTAAATTTGCTATACCTTTGATGCTTCCCTTTTCGAGATATCCTTTTACCACTTGAGAATAAGTATCCTCCCCAAAACATAAACCTTGTTCGTCCCCTTCTTTTACACTACACAAAATAGTTGCAGAAACAGATTCCAAATTACCTGACTTAACATATCCACGAATCAAATTACTAAAGAAAACATGATTCTTAGACAATCCAAATTTACTCATCAACACTTCTAACTCTGAAATTTTCTCCTTAAGACCCTTGACTGCATACAAGTAACCAAGTAAACCAAAAGTAGACTCATCAGGCCTAACACCCAATAGAGACATTATCTCTGCCACTCTTTCAGCATCCCTAACAGATTCAAGCTCACAACAACATCCTTCTAGTGCAGCATTACAAGCAGTTAAATCAGGCTTCAAAATATCCAACTTCTCATCAAACAAAATTCTACAATTCTCATTAAAAACAGTAAAAAATGTGACAAAACTGCCACTGTTCCTACAAATATCTACCAGAACATCACCCCACAAATTAAAGGGCATGAAAAATCGGTTCTTGAACATACACTTGATTAATGCAAAAGCAGGGGAGGCAGTATTAGCCTTCTTCATAGAATTCAAAAGGGTCCTCAAAGTTTCATGCTCTAACAATTCTGGCTTCTTCTCTATCAAATAAACGACGGATGCAAATGCTCTTTTGAGATTAAGCGTGTCATTCAACGAAGACAAATGGATAATCACTGAATTGGTCAGAGTCTTACTCGGGTAAGAAGAGTTGTTAGTGAGAGTCTTGAAAGATTTCCAAACTTCATCAGTATTTTTATCAAGAAGGGAAGACTTCAAATTGCCGTCAAGATTGGGCTTTTGTTCATCAGTGAGTGCTCCTGAGGTGGGTTCATGGGTTTTAGGTAAAGAAGTTGATGGGGATTGGTCTGTTCTTTTCAATGCAAAAATTGATGGTTGGAGAAAAGAATACAGTGATGGAATTTCTGATTCAGATGAAAAGGATCTTTTTGATACCAAACTCAGACCTCTTCTCCACATTCTCTTTCCTTCTGCATCAAAGAAGCGGTTGTCGAACTTGCTTTGTTCTTCTCCTAGTTAGCCAAGGAGGATTGAGAATATGCAGTTCTTCTACATTTTTTAAAAAATAAAAATAATGGAGCTTATAATGCCATCAGCTGGAATAGCTCAGTTGGTTAGAGCGTGTGGCTGTTAACCACAAGGTCGGAGGTTCAAGCCCTCCTTCTAGCGATGATAATTTTATTTTTGCAAAAAAATCCTCTTTTTTTTTCTCTCTTTTTTTTTCTCTCTTTTTTTCTCTCTTTTTTTTCTCTTTTTTTTTCTCTCTTTTTTTTTCTCTCTTTTTTTTTAATCATTTTTCCTTATTAATTTTTCTCTCAGTCAACACAGAGTGCACCAAGAGTTGGGCATGAAATCAACCGCTGCAGCAGAGCTTCCATCGTCATCCACGGTGGTTTTTGAAGAATGGAATGGTACTGCTGCAACAAAGCTGACAAAGACAGCAACCATCAGCTTCTCGGAAACTGACAAAGCTTCCTCTTCTTCTCCCAAGATTCAAAAATCCAGCAACCCATTTAACCATATTACCAGAAGAGTTTTAGAAGCTTTTGTTCCTGAGGCAAGCAAGAGTTTTTTCTTCTCTTTTCATTACAAATTCATTTAGTATCTAATTGCGTAGAGGATTCATGTCTTGCGTGGCCTGATTATTTTTTCTTGATTTTAGTCTGTTTGATTGTTTATTTAGGTGTACAATGTGGACTGGTTGATTGTTGAAAATTTTAAGCTAATCATGTAACTTTCTATGAAATTCTTGAAAAAATTGGATCATTTTTCTCCTCTTGGGGACTAATGGCATGAAGGGTTGATGTAAACTTGCCGCCAGGAATTCATCTAATTTTGGTCGATTGTAATGTGTTTGATCATTCATTATCTAGTACTTCATCGTATTTGTGTTTCTTTTTATTTTTATTATTATGCTTGGTTGCATCTTCATTGAGTCTAGTTTTGAAAAAAAAAAAATTAATCTTTTTCTTTTGCTTTAGATCAAAAGTTAGAAGTTGGTTCAAACCAAAGTCTGTAACTTTATTCTATATCTTGTTGTTTCTCTTAATTTAAATCTGGTTACTTTTGTATATTGGATCAGGGATTTCCTGGCAGTGTAACCACAGATTATATCCCTTTCCAAATATGGGACTCTTTGCAGGTTTGCCTTTCCCTTCATTTGTTATTTTGGCATTTCCGATTTGTGAAGGGTTCCCCTTATATTTTCTGCAGTCTTTATGTTTGGATTCTCAACTTACTACATTGATCTTGTTTAGGGCCTTTCTACTTATATACGGATGATGCTATCAACCCAAGTAAGATGTCTCAAATATTCATCAGAAAGATGGAACCTTTTTCTTTACTAATTCTTCTTTTCTTTCTTCATTGTTTTTGAGGCTTGAATCTTTATGTAGGCTCTTTTAAGTGCCATTGGGGTTGGTGAGACCTCAGCTACAGTTCTTGGGGCTACATTTCAGGTCAGTTATTTTGGCAATTTAAGCATTCACATTAGTGTTTTTATGTCTAGTGCCATTGACGATGGTTTATGAAATTGAAATATTACAGTGGTTTCTAAGGGATTTAACAGGAATGGTAGGTGGCATCTTGTTCACATTTTATCAGGTTAGTTCTAGTTTACTATCTCACTAAGTTAATAAAAGGTGCTTGCTGTTTGTCCTGATTAATGATGGGTGGATATTTCAGTAGTTGACTTATTATATGAACGCTAGTTGTAAATCTTGGCTTGTATTTCCTCTACATAAAATATAAACGCGGTCTTTCATTTCCAGGGTACAAACTTGGATAGCAATGCAAAAATGTGGCGTTTGGTTGCAGATCTCATGAATGATATTGGTATTATCATCGTCCATATAGTTGCCATCTATTTGTTCATATTCTTGAACTTCATACTAACATGCAAGTATACGATATTGTTACAGGAATGTTAATGGATCTTCTTTCTCCTTTATTTCCGTCGGCCTTTGTTTTGATTGTTTGCTTGGGGAGCTTATCAAGATCATTCAGTAAGTCCCAGACTTATAGGAAAAGTTTTAACCTTAATTACTTGTATTAGTGCTAGAATGATCTTGTCTGCTTTTACTTGTAAATGTCATAAATCCATCCGTAACGATAGTTTTTTTACCATTCTTAGCTGGTGTTGCTAGTGGAGCCACTAGAGCAGCTTTGACGCAGCACTTTGCCCTACAGAACAATGCAGCTGATATATCTGCAAAGGTACTATCTTTTATATGGACTAGAAATGCACAAATCCAAGTTCTTGTGCGGAGAATATTAGTCGTGTTTTCTTTGTATGATAGGAAGGCAGCCAAGAGACAGTTGCAACAATGATTGGAATGGCTGTCGGAATGCTTCTTGCACGAGTTACAGTTGGATATTCCTTAGCCATATGGATTTGTTTTCTGTCCCTCACCATGTTCCATATGTATGGTAAGTGTCATTCTTATATTTCCGAGAATTTAAACAACATTGTTCAGTAACTTCTCCTATGTCTGTGCAGCAAACTACAAAGCTGTTTGCTCCGTTTCTCTTACTACACTGAACTGCCAAAGAAGCGGTATCATTCTGCTTCACTTCCTAGAAACTGGCCAAGGTTATATCCATTTTAGAATTAGCTTCACTTGATGATTACTGCAGTGACTATATATATCAAATTAACATGAACTTTTATAGTCCTCTCCCCAAAACAGGTATCAGAACAAGAGCATGTTTTACCGTTATGGATGACTTCTTGGAGCTCAAAGCGTCTCGAGTTTTTGCATGCTCGTGTTCTCCTAGGTGTCAGAATATCTTCTCTTGAGCGAGAGGACTTGTAAGTTTTACCTTTTTTTTAAGATAATTTTTCTTTACTTATCCTTCTGCTCACAATTCAAGATTGTTTGATGAAGGATGGAGCTTTCACAATTGGCAGGATCCCATTACAAAAAGGGTTAGTGAGAACCTTGATCTTGCTTGATGCAAAAGAAAAAAGTTCACATGACTAACTAAATAAGTCTCATCCCTTCCTTACAGCAAAGTACTTGCAGCTGGAGAAAAATGGAGTGATTAGCATTGTGATGCACAGAGATTCAAGTGCAGCTGATATTTTGCAGGCATTCATTCATGCACTTGTCATGGCAAAACTCGTCGGGGAGGGGAAAGGAACTCATCTTGAGAGCCAATTATGGATGGAGAAACACTACAAAGACCTTGTTCTCAAGGTATCTCAGATGATCTCTTCTAAGTTGTGCTCATTTTTTCTTTTTTCTCATAACTCTTCAAATGTGTTCTTGGTGGTTATGGCAGCTTCAATCTTCAGGATGGAGAACAGAACGTCTTCTGTCACCTTCAGTCGTTTGGAGGGCTAATTGGTTATCAAAATCTTCAAATTCAAAGCTGGATTAACTGCATTTACAGTTGCTAATTACTTGGAAGAACAGAGAAGGAGATATATAGACGATATATATACATATATATAACTTGAGCTGTAATCGAACAAAAAATCGGATGTTTCAGTAGAAAAAAGAAATTTTGTGAAGAAAGTTTGCGTCTCTTAATTGAAGCATTTTAAAAAATATATCTGAATCAGACAATATTATTAATAAAATCCTCTACCAAAGTGACCCATAAAATTTTATTAAACTCAATGTTTCTATATGTTTTTCACAACATTTTATTATAATTTCCTTTTAAATTCTTTCCCTTCCCTCCCAATAGAAAAACCTAAAAATAAAAGGATTCTTTTACCTTTTCTTTTGCTCCCAAATTTCGGTGCAAGTAAAAACCCAAACTTTCTGAGAAATTCATAGTAAGCATTATCATGCTTACGAGTGGAGTCAATCCAAGGCCGTCGACACCTGTGTTTGAATCGTTCTCTGACTTTGAACGTGCCCCAGCCGGGGCTAAAATCTTCTGATTCTTTTATCACGGAGCTGAAGAATCTCCAGCTTGTTGTTCATGCCCACCAAGTGCTTGACAAAACGTGCTCTCTTGTATATTCCTGTTGAGAGAAGATGATTTAATTCTCTGGGTTCATGTTTTTATTGTTACCAGCGGTTCTTGGAAAAAGAAATTGAGCTAGAGACTGTCGTATTCCGACATGGTGGGAAATTTATAGTATATATCTTACATATATATGGTGGGAAATGAATTTGTAGTAAATATGAAGTGCTCTAGTTATAGTTGAACTTAGCTGAAGTTCTTGTTGCAGAAGGATATGCAGCATTGGAATTTCATTTCACTCTTGAAATTATGTAATACTCCAAACCATCTCAAACAGCTCCAAACCCAGATCATAACTCGAAGCCTCGACTCCACCAACCAGTTTCTGATCCCACAGTTTATCTCAAAATCTATTCTCCTAAATGGAATTTCATATGCTCAGAAGATGTTTGATCAAATTGCGAGCAGAAATGCATCTCTTTACAATGCAATGTTTAAAGGGTATCTTGAAAATGAGATGCACAACAAATTATTTATGATGTTTGATGACATGATGAGTAAGAATGTCAGGCCTAATCGCTATACATTTCCTATGATTCTAAAATCTTGTGGAAAGTTGATGGCTTTAATAAAAGCAGAGGAGTTGCATTCTTTGGTGTTGAAAATTGGTTTCAAGTCAAATACTTACGTGGGATCTACTTTGATTGATGTATATTCCAGTGTGGGACAAATTAGATGTGCAGAGAGAGTGTTTGACGAGATGGTTTTTAGGAATGTTGTTACTTGGACTAAAATGATGAATGGATTCGTTTCAAATGGAGATTTGATTTCTGCAAGGAGGCTGTTTGATTTGGCACCTGAACGAGATGTTGTGCTGTGGAATAATATGGTATCGGCATATCTTAGGTGTGGCAACATGATAGAGGCTAGGAAGCTTTTTGATATGATGCCAGGTAAGGACTTGATGTCTTGGAATACATTATTAAATGGCTATATGAATAATGGAGATGTTGAAGGATGTGAAAAACTCTTCCAAGAAATGCCACAAAGAAATATTTTTTCTTGGAATGCAATGATTGGAGGTTATGCTCACAATGGCATGTTCTTTGAAGTTCTTAGTACTTTTAAAATGATGCTCGTTGGTAAATGTGATTTGCAGCCTAATGATGCCACACTTGTGAACGTGTTGACCGCTTGTGCAAGGTTAGGTGCACTTGATTTGGGGAAATGGGTGCACCTATATGCTGAAAACAATGGATATAAAGACAATATTTTTGTTTGTAATGCTTTGATTGATATGTATGCTAAATGTGGGATGATAGAAAGTGCAAGTGATGTATTCAGGAAGCTGAGTAAAAAGGATTTGATCTCATGGAACACCATCATTAATGGTTTAGCCGTACATGGTCATGGGGCTGATGCCTTGAACTTGTTTACTGAGATGAAAAGGGCTGGGGAAAGACCAGATGGAATTACTTATATAGGCATCTTATGTGCATGCTCTCATATGGGTTTGGTTGAAGATGCATTCTCCTATTTTGAATCTATGATTGATGATTATTCAATTGAACCACAGATTGAGCACTATGGTTGCATGGTTGATGTACTTACTCGTGCAGGATTTCTTGTGCGTGCTTTGGACTTTATCAACAAGATGCCAATTAAAGCAGATGGTGTAATTTGGACAGCATTACTTGGAGGTTGTAGGATGCACAAAAATATCGAGCTTGCTCAGCTAGCTCTTCAAAACCTTATTCAGATTGAACCAAATAATCCTGCAAATTATGTGATGCTAGGAAATATATACGGTGCTTCAAGAAGATGGGAAGATATGGCGCGAGTTAAAGTTTCCATGAGGAATACTGGATCTCGAAAAGTACCAGGCTGTAGCTTTGTTGAAGTTGATAATGTTGTGGTTCAGTTCTACTCCTTTGATGAGAGACATTCCAAAACAGATGAAATATATGCTTCTTTGAGGGGTTTGATGAAATTGTTGCAGTCATATGGTTCTTCTACTGCTAAACTCATGGAGTTTTGTGAGGAAAACTAGATAATTTTCAAAAGTCATCTTTGGTGGACAATTATCTCCATTTTTGCCATTTATTTTTTTCTTTATATTTGGACCAATTTATTTTATTCTTGGGCAAATATTTATTTATTCAATTTTTTTGACTATTTCCATTTCTATATTGGCCATTTACTTTTTTCTTGGGCTAATATATATTCGTTGGACTAATTTTTTATTTTTGGGCTAAATTAATTTCTATTTAGCCCATTAAATTTATTTTTAGGCTAAGATTTATTTTATGGACTAATTTTTTTGGACTATTTTTATTTCCATTTGGGCCTATTTGTACTAGGATTGATAATTATTCGTTGGACTAATTTATTATTTTGGAAAGTTGAAACTGGAAACAGAAAACTGGAATAATGGAAGACAACGATGGAGAGCCACCGCTCGCCGTCGAAATAAGCAACGCCACTAGCCATTTAGCTACAGAAGTCTCCAATAAACGGCCGGAAGCCTATGACGAAGCTCCTCCTGTTGGCGTCACCGTCATCACTGGCTATCTCGGGGCTGGAAAATCGACTGTAATTCCTCTTCTAACCTCACCATTTCGTTCATGTTTTTCTCGAGTATTGATATCTGTCAAAGTTTTCTAAGGCTTAGAATTATTTGAATTGAAACTGCAGCTGGTGAATTATATACTGAGTGCGCAGCATGGAAAGAGAATTGCAGTGATATTGAATGAGTTTGGAGAAGAGATAGGAGTAGAACGAGCGATGATTAATGAAGGTGAAGGGGGTGGACTAGTGGAAGAGTGGGTGGAACTCGCCAATGGTTGCATTTGTTGCACAGTCAAGCACAGTCTGGTCCAAGCTCTAGAGCAGCTTGTCCAAAGAAAGGAAAGGTGCGATGGTCTAATGTGTTTTTGGACTCTTTGATGAGGTTTCGTTTTGAGTCTGCTACATATTTTTTGTAGGTGTTATTGCTATCTAAAATGGTAATATTATAAATTTAGTTATTCCATCGTGTATCTGTGTTTTCATGCTATGATGATGTAAAAGGTTAAATTTTTAGAAAGTTGTTGAGTTTAAATATTTAACAGCAATGATGAATTAGACTTCTTATAAGATAAACTTTAAGGATCACTGTAAACTCTTTTACAGTGAAACATGCAAATAAAAGTTACCATTTATAAAGAAAATGGCAGAAAGATTGTAGAGTTATTAGGAATGATCTGGAAGCTACATTAGTTTTCCTATGGCTTTTTGTTTGGCCATCTTATTTCCTATTCCAATGTTGGTTTAAATGTAACAATCTTTGAACTTTCTTCTTCTATTTTGTAGGCTTGACCATATATTACTCGAGACTACAGGGTTGGCAAACCCTGCTCCTCTTGCATCTGTTCTTTGGCTGGATGATCAACTTGAATCAGCTGTCAAACTTGACTCTATTATAACTGTGAGTTTATTTGCTGGGTCCATGCCAATATAATTAACCATTTTACAAGATAATTTATTAGACATTACCCCTTCTTGGTTTAAATCCTCATAGTTTTGTGAGAATTAGTGTAGGAGACAAAACAAACTAATAATTAGTTAGGAAACTGAAAGGATAGTTGTTGTGTTGATGTTTAACAAATTTTGCATCTTTTATAGGTAGTTGATGCCAAGAACCTTCGTTATCAGCTCAAATCACACAAGGACTCCTCCACGTTTCCCGAAGCTTACCTGCAAATAGCTTTTGCGGTAATTTGAAATGTTAGACATTCTTAATGACTATTTTCTTATCTATCTTATTCATGGGCATTATTCAGTCTCTCTTACGTGTTTGCTTAGATTGTCCCGTTGGAATGGTTGTGGTCCAAATAGCATTTAATAATGCTCCATTTCTTCGATATCTTAATTTTTTCCAGGATGTAGTGATTCTTAACAAAGTTGATCTAGTCTCTGCAAATCTCTTGGAGGAACTAGAGAAGGAGATTCACCATATCAATTCCCTTGCCAATATCATCCATTCTACAAGGTGCCAAGTTGACCTGTCCAAGATATTGAATTGCCAGGCTTATGATGCTACAGTTAGTCTCCTTATCTGTCTTTATGAATAAAAAGTATTCACAGTGAAATTCACTTTTCCTGGCTATGGTTTATATCAATTTGGTTATTCTCATTTCAGCATATTGCTCATCTAGAATCTCTGCTGGAGGAAAACAAACTCTTAACCACCAAGGAACTTCATGATAGTGGTGTGAGAACATTATGCATAAATGAACTACAGAAGATAGACCTTGAAAAGGTATTACTAGCCATGGATTCAAGAATTAGCTTGGTGCCAATGTCTGGAATTTGCTGAAAGTGAACTTCTTTGCATTATTAGGGACATTTTCCTTAGATTGTGTTCTCTTTTACTGTTGTTATGCCATAGTACTGCAAGAGAATTGCCTTAATAGTGCTATTGAAAATTTCCTTGCTTTACTTGACTTGTCATGTAAATGCATAGTGCTTACTTTTGACTATCCATTAATGCAGGTCCGGATTTGGCTTGAGGAGATACTCTGGGATAAAAAATATGGCATGGATGTGTATCGTTGCAAAGGGGTGCTAAGCATTCTGAACTCTGATCACCTGCATACTTTACAGGTTTGGATTCACTCAGACACGTGAAATGGTGATATCAAGTGCATGATTATCCCTTTTCTATGGCATAAAAAATCTTACATGTGTCTGAGGATTTTGCTTATAAACTGTTGTATTCCTTGTGGCAACGCATTAAGGCAAGTTTCCATTCTGCTCTTTACAGGCTGTGAGAGAAATATATGAGATTGTTCCAGCTCGCAAATGGAGAAAAGAGGAAAGTCAAGTCAGCAAAATAGTCTTCATAGGTATTGTGATTTTCTAAATTACGGTTAGATTTCAGTCAGTAAATGGACATCATTGTAATAATAATATATTGGGTTTACCATGCAGGTCGATTACTTGATGAACAAATACTTCATGACTCCTTGAAAGCAGCTTGCATAGCAGAAGAAGCTGTTAATTCATCCGACATGCAAAGATCAACTCAGAAATTGAGCCATGTCTAATTGTTTTTCAGCTTTTAAAATACATATTGCTGACCTTATAATATTAAACTTTGATGATGTAGTATCATTTTATTTTTTTGTCTTCTTTAAAGCTTCTTCTTGAGGAATGAATAATGTTAGTTTTTTAATAATTTATTTAATTTGTATTATGAAATTATAAAAATAATAAAATAAAAAAATAAACGAGAGGTAGAAAATAGATATAATATTATTATATTATTTCTGGTTAATTGTTGGTTGTGTTTACAAAAGGGTATAAAGCCCTCTATTTATATGGATGAATAGGAAATAAGGATAAAGACAAAGGGTGACACTTGTCACTCAGTATTAATTGATAGGTGATATTTATCATCTTTCATTAAATACGTAATTATCCCAGAATAAAAGAATAATAACAATTATACAATGGACATTTACTAATTTAATGAATTTTCGACATTCATAACAATTTGTTGATTTTATTATAATTCTATTTAGGTTTAAAAAAGAAAGGAAAAAAATCTAGCTTTAAAGATAAATAATAAAATGAAACAGGGACCAAAGTTATAAACTTAAAATATTGAGCCCTAAATCCACAGCCTTTCCAAAAAATAGAAATCATGATGAGTTTCTTCGTTTTGTGCTTAAAGCTTAGGGAGGAAACTCCACTGACAGATCAGTGTCGTCCTGCAGCTTGTTCTCAAAACCCTTAACAAGCCTTTGCCGACGCCGGTGTTTACACATATCTCCGAAGTTGAACATCCATCAGGTAGCTAAATCTTATATTTTTTTCCTCAGAGTGGTTGGATTTTCCGACTGTGTATTGATCGTTCACCATGTGTTATCTTTTAATTGATTTCAATGGAGAAACTGTTTGTATTCACTGGAGACTCTTGTTTTTATTATTAATATCTTGAAAAGGAAAATTGCTAGAGAATTTACATACTCTGTAATAGTGAATAATTAATTTTGTATATGATTGTATTCAAAAAGATTTGCTTTTTCTTAGTTATATGAAAAATTTTGTTTATTTATTCAAGAATATATATGGTTAGGACTTGGGGAAAGAGGACCAAGTTGTGAACTTAGTAAATATGGAGTGTTTTAGTTGTATGTGATAAGAATTTTGTTGAAATCATTTAAATAATTAGAAGTATTTTAAAATATTTTTAATTTGGTTGCATTGTAAGTTGAGGCTAAAAATTAGGGAATAACGTATGAATAACTTATTAGTAATTCATGAGTGATTGCTTAGCCAGTGAATTTTCATTGTTTTGTTTAAAAGGAAGTTCTTTGTCTGTAAGTTAGCAGGCGCAACAGTGAAGTTGATGATTGAGTCTTTATGGTTTTACTGCATGGCCATTCTTCAGTCTTTAGA
The DNA here is from genome assembly GCA_027405835.1 of Asclepias syriaca. Taxonomy (NCBI): domain Eukaryota; kingdom Viridiplantae; phylum Streptophyta; class Magnoliopsida; order Gentianales; family Apocynaceae; genus Asclepias; species Asclepias syriaca. Next base: position 228,844 of record JAPHNG010000660.1, read on the forward strand.
TTCCTGTAAACATCTGAGTTATTCTACTCTGTGTGATCGCAGGTTTAATTTTAATTATCTTAAAAGAAAGAGAGAGCTTCTGCTGGGATGGCACTGGTTGTTATCTGTGGTCAACCATGTAGTGGAAAGTCAACAGCGGCAGCTTGCCTTTCTGAAGCTCTCAAAGACGCTGAATCCAAGCTAGCAGTTAGGATCATTGATGAAAGTTCCTTTCATCTCAATAGGAACCAAAGCTATGCTGATATGCCAGCTGAAAAGAATTTAAGGGGGGTATTGAGATCTGAAGTTGATAGATCTGTGTCTAAAGACAGCATCATTATAGTGGATTCTTTAAACAGCATAAAGGGGTACAGATATGAGCTTTGGTGTTTGGCTCGTGCTGCTGGGATTAGATATTGTGTTCTGTTTTGTGATGTTGATGAGGCCTGTTGCAGAAAATGGAACCAAAACCGAATAGAGAGAGAAGAACCCTCTTACAACGATAAAATATTTGAAGATCTGGTTAGAAGATTTGAGAAGCCTGACCAGAGGAATAGATGGGATTCACCATTGTTTGAGCTATGGCCATCTAGAGATGGAATTGAAAAATCTTCAACTGCTATATCAGATGCTATTTCTTACTTGACAAAAAAAGTTGACTCAAAGACTAGGGATGTTAAAATCCTACAGCCAACCATTGCAACACAAACTACTCGAGCTTCTCAGGCAAATTCCCTTTATGAGATGGATAAAGCTACACAAGAAGTGGTCAATGTTATTGTAGAAGCCCAGTCCCAAGCACTTGGTGGTCCTATCAATGGTGTCTCACTTGGTCCTGAACTACCAACTATAAATATCTCAAGATCTGTGGGGTTGCCAGAGCTACGTCGACTGCGCCGAACTTTTATAAAACTAACTAGTCAAACTAGTTTAAGTGGGCGTCCTCCTCCTTCTGATGCTGATAGTGCAAAGAGAATGTTTGCAGATTATTTGAATAGAGAACTAGGGAATTCTTGAGTGAGTGAAACTGTTAGAAAACTCAAAATATTTCCTCAGAAACAGAAGCTTGATGACAGCTTTTTAGAAATTTCAGTACCATGCTTTTCAAAAGCCTAATTTTATGTTCCAATTAACCTAGAGTTGGATGCACATTATTTGCATGCTCAAAATAGAATTTGTTGAAGAATCATTTGTCAAGATTGAAATACTCTAAATGGTTGTTCCAAGCTGATCTGTTATGGAAATACCATATTGGAATTTGCACATCTGATCTATTTTCATTATTAGTTTTCTCACCTCGTCTCTGAGTCCTTGTTATTAATTTGCTGTGGGTAAAAGAACCATTATGGATTCTTGCCAACTTGAGATTGTTTCTCATCTCTTAACCTTTTTGTCTTTTTTTGATTGATTATACAGATGGCTTGCTCATGGTGAATATCTATGATGATGGGCTACTTTGACCTATATAACCTAATGTAAGTTGAAGTGGAGGCCAATATCTCTCATGTTGATCCTGCTTCAGGTACAGTGTCATCTCATAGTGTCATATTCATATTATATCAGGTTAAGAATATCTTTAAGGGGCAGCACCTGAAAGTCTATTATTATTTGGTGAGTATGTATAATATCACATGGCACAGCTCAATTGCTCTTGGTTCATACACACTAATTTGAGCTGGCAAAGTGATTTGTGGGTCTTTTAAGCAAAGAGTTTAAAGGCCATTTCTTTTTCTGCCTAAACATGTCAGAGAGTATGATTTTCTGGTTACTAAAATTATAGGTTGACAGGTACACGATTCTTGAACCTACTCACCAAAAATTCTCCGCAAACAAAATAATTGTTTCTGGAGGAAAAGAAAATCATCCTATTATATGTACATACATATTCCTCATCTTTCAATCATTCAAAGTTTGGTGTAATCATTCCGTGCATCATTTATTTAATCATCTGCTTACCATTGTTGTATTTGTTGCCCCAAAAAACTGCTGTAAAGTTAGTTGAAGAAGATTTATTTTTTGTACTCATAGATATATAATATTTGTATAATGGGTTGAGTAGGTGAAAGCTTTAATTTTTATGAAAAGGGATGATGAGAGATGACTCTAGAATTGATGGATCTTCAACCATAAGTGTTTAAGTTGATTGACTCCTAATCTTTGCATTTTTTTCTGTGTATTTATTAAGCCTTTTTTTAACTATACTCAATATTTGCAGGGAGACAAGGGTTTCAGAGCTTAAAATGCATTTGCAGGTCTAAAGAATGATATATATATATATATATATATATATATATATATTCTCTCAGAATTCAAGAACAGATAGAGACTGGAAGTGAGCATTAATTCACATCTGACATTACAGAGCGGTTTGGGATAACAAACATTGCTATTTGCTGCTGAAATGTCAAAAGCTAGAATTAAATGCACTCAACTGGAACTTACCACAAAAATACACTAATTAGGAAATCAAATCAACCACCCAGAAATAAATAATTTATATATATATTTCAATTAAGAATAATTTAATGCACATCATAAGACATGGAAAAACTAAAAATAAAAGTGAATTATTAATACGTAGTAGTCAATACAAGTCCCACTAACATCAAATCAATTATTTGAATTTAAACTTCTAAAACCAATAAAAAACTTAATTTTATATATAGGTGAATCTTTCAAATATATAAGCTATATATATTTCATAAAAAAATTCCAAATTGATTTTTTGTACTTATTTGAATAGCCAAAAGAAAGTCCAAAAATACTTTCATCTATTAAAATTATTTTATCAATAATAATATATATAATATATATATATATATATATATAGCAGGGAACAAGTCAAAATTAGTATGTAAAAAATAAATTTTCCCTTTCATTTTTAATTTATATAATATGTCAAAAAAAAAATAGTATGATAAAAAGTGAAAAAAGGAAAAAGTAAAAAACAGACAAAGCACAATCCCAATCATTCTACTTTATTAAATAAGGATGTCTTTTATATATATATATATATATATATAAATAATAATGTTTTTCTGAGAGTGTGTGTTTGTTGTGTCTGTTTGTGTTTAGATGTGCGTGCAAGGCAATATATATGGAAATGGAATTTTGGATCTGAAACATAAAATAAATAACAAAGTATTAGTAATTATAATTATATTGAATCTGATTATGTTTGTGAGTAGTCCTCCCGACATTTTTACTATAATTAATACTCACCATTTCCATTTCTTTTTCTCCATTTTTGACAAGCAATACCCGTTAGCAAGCTCGCTTTTCTTTTTTTTCCCTTGCCCAATAAAGCTGCAGTACCCTTCCTTCTTTTTCACCCTCCTTCTGATGTCAAAATGGTGAATCTGGACAATTCTGAATAACAATTCCCAACCGTCAAATGATCATCATCTTTTCAGTTTTTCTCCTGGGGGATATTCAGAATCACGTGTGCTGAAAGAGAAAAAATCTTTTGTTTTTTGTTTTGTTGATTTCTGTGATTGATTATTGTTTCTTCAACTTTGAATGACCAGGTAAGAGGAGAAAAAGAACCATTCTTGATGAGTGTCTTGTCTCTTTCTCTGTCTGTGTGTTTTTGTTGGACTGATTTATTTTAACTGGTCCCCATTACCGCGATTTAGTGTGGTGTAAAATTGCGGATCTGATCTGGGTTTGGATCTGTTTTTCATTTTCTTTACGAAATGTAGGAGAGCTTATAATATCGTCCTTATCATCTATTCTCATTTTTAGTGATTTTGGGATTTTTTTTTTCTTTTTTTTTGTTTGGCGTTTTACAGATTGATCTGAATATAAAGTTGTTGAATTTTTCGATTCTTGATTGTTGGGAAGTCTCAAAAGATATATAGAGTTGGCACTATTTTCTGTGAAATTTCGGGAGTTTGAATTATATATATTTTTGAAGAATTTTGGCAGTGCATTGGCTATCTCTGTTTCAGTGGAGATATGCGCCTATAGCAATTCGTGTGATTCTGATGGCAGGAAAAGCTTTTTAGAAAAAGGGCGAGTTTGTTCCAAATTCCAATGCTAGCTGAGATTTTTTGGACTTGGGGCAACATATGTGGGAGATTGTATCTGATGATAGCATGTTTCCTGGAGATTTAGGTTAGAAGCAACATCTTATCAGTTCAAATTCTTTCATTCTGTTTCCTATATTTGTATAAAGGAGTTCCATAGTTGGACATGAGAATCTCTTGGTTTAATAAGCACAGACCTCCTGTCAACTGGTTGCTACTGTGTTTAGTAAGCATTTTTATGCTAATAGCATTATTGGGGTCTTCTTCTTCTTCTTCAACTGCATTTGATTCAATTACTTCCACTGCAAAAGCTGACATCTATGTAAAGAACAGAAAGTTAAAGCAGCTAGCTGTTAATGATCTTTTGGATTTGAGGACTTTTTACTCGGGGGCAAATCGTACAAAGTATTTTGATCTTTGTGGGAAGGATAGAGAGAATTTTGTACCATGTTACAATGTCTCGGCAAATATGCTAGCTGGATTGAGAGATGGGGAGGAATTGGATAGGCATTGTGAAATATCAGGGTCAAATGATCAGGGATATTGTCTGGTTCGTCCTCCCAAGGACTATAAAATTCCCTTGAATTGGCCAGCTGGGAGGGATGTGATATGGTCTGGAAATGTGAAATTATCCAAAGACCAATTCCTTTCATCTGGAAGCATGACAAAAAGGTAGTTGTTCTTTGCTGATCATTATTCAGGATTCATACCTTTTCTAAACAGTGAAGCTGCTTTCTTTATGCATTTTGTATCACAGAATATAACTTTTTGTAATTTCTCCAGGTTGATGTTGGTTGAAGAAAATCAGATTACTTTTCACCAGGATGATGGAACAGTTGTTGATGGTGTAAAAGACTACGCCCGTACAATTGCAGATATGATTGGTCTTGGGAGTGATACCGAATTCCTTCAAGTTGGTGTAAGTCATTAATTCCTCTCAACTGATAAACTTTTTATACTGCTGTTTCTTTGCTTATGGATTAATAAACTGTTATACACCTTTCTGAAAATCTTGTTTTTATGATTTGCTTTTGCAAAATCACAGGTGCGCACTGTTCTGGATATTGGCTGTGGGTTTGGTAGCTTTGGTGCCCATTTGCTATCTCTTAAGTTAATGCCTGTTTGTATAGCAGCTTATGAGTCAACAGGTAGCCAAGCTCAGATAGCCCTTGAGCGAGGTCTTCCAGCAGTAATTGGCAATTTCATTTCCAAACAGCTTCCATTTCCATCATTATCATATGACATGGTTCACTGTGCTCAGTGTGGTATTGTTTGGGACAAAAAAGGTAATCTGTGTCCATGTTTAGGATTCTCCAACCCAGTAAAACTTATCTTTGTTCAGTTCATGAATGCTTTATATTAACATAATATAGTTGTTTCTTAGCTGAGCTCTGTCTCTAACTGCATTCATACTCATTATGTATTAGTACCTTAATCTACTGGCGACAATTGTCCGAATTCTTTGCTCTTATTCAATGTTGGATCTGGTCAGTCATTACTTACTATTCATAATTTGTGGGTGGAACTTTATACTGACAGTAACTCCTGCTCTAAAATCAGATGGACTGTTTCTCATTGAGGTTGATCGTGTGCTTAAACCCGGTGGTTACTTTGTTTTAACCTTACCTACTGGCGGGCAGCAAGGAGGCACCACAAACCCAAAGAAAGGACGAATGTCAAATCCAATACAAGAATTTGCTCAGAGGATTTGTTGGAATTTGTTGTCACAGCAAGAAGAAACTTTTATCTGGCAGAAGACCACAGATGCTCAATGCTACACCTCTGGGTAAGGCCAGCAATAATGCTTCATCCGATACTATATTATTTCTGCTGTTTCACTTCCTTGTTCTGTTTCTTAGTATACTTGTCTTAGTTATTCAAAGTAATTCTTGAAATTTAATTGCAGTAAGTGGGAGGAAATTCCTCTTTGTAAAGGAGAGGATGAGGAGACATATTACCAGCCACTCAAACATTGTATAAGTGGAACAACCAGCAAACGCTGGAATGACATTCAAAACAGATCTGCTTCTCTTAGCCCAGCTGAACTTCGAATTCATGGCAAGTATTTATTCTAGTTTTTAACTGTTTAGCTGTTCTAGATCAACCCAAGTTTTCAACTTTCAACCTGTTTATACATCTATGTCTCACAGGAGTTCATCCTGAAGATTTTTATGAAGACTTGGAGTTTCAGAAATCTGTTTTATTAAACTATTGGTCCCTGCTGACTCCCTTGATCTTCTCTGATCATCCAAAGAGGTTAGCTGAGGAGGAACCAGCACCTCCTTATAACATGATTCGCAATGTAATGGACATGAATGCTCATTATGGAGGTCTCAATGCTGCATTACTTGAATCCGGGAAATCAGTGTGGGTGATGAATGTTGTGCCTGTTGGAGCTCGCAACACACTACCTCTCATACTTGATCGAGGTTTAGCAGGTGTCTTCCATGATTGGTAAGATCATTATTTGGTGTCCTTGAAGAATTGTGTAAGATCATTATTGATTCTCTTAGAGTGGAGTCATCTTTGTGGTGCAGGTGTGAGCCATTTCCTACGTTTCCACGCACCTATGACTTACTCCATGGCAATGGACTACTCTCACATGTGACTTCAGTAGGTTGCAGTATCATGAACTTACTGTTTGAGATGGATCGTATTCTTCGCCCAGAGGTGATTCCACTTTCCCATTTTCTTGCCAACCCATTAGAATAAAACCAGTGGTTCTTCGTCATGCTTATGAATGGAATTCCTTTTGCTGTGCAGGGTTGGGTTGTTCTTTCTGATAACTTGAGCACCATACAAAAGGCACGAATGTTTGCTATACAGTTACGCTGGGAAGCTAGGGTGATTGATCTTCAGAACGGTAGTGAGCAGTGGCTATTCATAGGCCAAAAGCCATTCACAAGGAAGTGATTATTCAATAACAAAAATTCTCACAATCCTTACTGTCCAGGCATTTTTATCACTGGTATTTCCTCTTCATCTGTCATCATTTTATCACTGTTCTTCAAGCTTCTTTATTTTATCACTGGTACATTCTTAGCTTCTTTGTTCCTTCACCAGGATGCAAGCTGTGCAACAAAGGTACATATATTTATTCTTGTTTGAAGTTTCCCATGGATCATCGGCTGCCTTTCAAAGAAAGATGAATCAGAAAATTTTTGGATGCTGTAGAGTTTAGAAAGATTGCTTGAAAGAAAGAATATATCTTTGTTTTTTTCTTTTTCCTCTTAAAGCAGTAAAGAAGTTTACTGCCATTCATTCATCTCATTTTTTTTTTCCCATCAAATTTGTAATTGGAATTTTCATTTGGACAATAGTTAGTATAGAAAGTGAGTCATAAAAGTCAGAAAGTCGAATGTAATATTTATGATGATAAATTTAAGACCTTTAGTTTCCCACACTTGGTATTTCTCTCTTGACAAACTAGTGAGCTATGAAGCTATGAATCAAAACACAATGGTGTGGTGTTTATGTTTATTTCATTCACCAGTAGTCACCACATGAACACAAACCATTAGTGAATGTATGGAAACGATTAATGTCTCTAACAATGATTTCTCTTTCAAAAATCTCTGAAGCAAACTTCAAAACTGTGTGACAATCATTACAAGTCCTGAGATTCTTCTTGATTCTAATGGGAGATCCAGCAGGAAGACTAAGTAACCCAAATGCAAGAGCAATTCTTTCACTGTGATACCATAAGTTCTTCTTATCCCTTTTCATGTCATTTTGTTCATCATCAACATATCCTTTCTGCTTCACCAATTCCTCCAACTTCTCCAACATCTTATATATCTCATCCCTCCTAAAGTTTGATCTGTCATGAACCTTGAAAACATAAGTGGTGTTCTTGACATCAATCCAACTACATCCTGGCTCTTTCCTGATCCTATTCACACCCATTATTCTCCTTACTTCATCAGCTTCTCCTAGTTTTCCACTACGTGTGTACATGTCAGATAGAAGTACATAGTTACCTGGGTTATTAGGCTCGATTTTGAAAAGCTTTTCTGCAACTTCCCTACCCATATCAAGATTTCCATGGCTCCTGCAGGCTCCAAGCAAAGCTCCCCAGACAGATGCATCTGGTTTCACTGGCATTGTTTCCACATATTTTTTAGCTTCTTCCAGTCTACCTGCACGCCCAAGCATGTCAACCATGCAAGCATAGTGTTCAGGCCCTGGATTCATGTCGTGATTTCTGGTCATTGAGTTGAAGTAAGTGAACCCTTCATCGACACGTCCTGTATGACTACAAGCTGATAATACACACACAAAGGTTATATAATCAGGTTTAATACCTCTCTGAAGCATATCCTCAAATAATTTTATTACTTCACTTGCACGGCCATGTTGTTGGCAGGCAGCTATCATGGCTGTCCAAGATACAACATTACGGTCCTCACATTCACCAAATATCCGTTGAGAATCAGCCAAGCTTCCACATTTTGCATACATAGTAATCAAAGAGCTTGTAATGCACGTGTTCTTTTCAAATCCAGCTTTTATTATCTGATCATGTATCAGTCTGCCCTGATCCAATGCTGCAAGAAAAGCAGCAGCATGAAGTGCAGTTGAAAGAGATGCCTCATCCGGTGAGACTCCTTCAGTTCTCATCCGCCAAAAATAATTGCAAGCATCTTCGGGATTGTCATTTTGAACACATCCCATTACCATGATATTCCATGTAACTACATCTCTATTCTCTACTGCCTTGAACATCTTTTCACCATCTTCAAAGAATCCACATTTGAAGTACATATCCATTAAAGAGTTCCTTACATATGGTACACCAACTAAACCATGTTTCATGATGGTTCCATGAATTTGTTTCCCGCATATTTCACCACCACCCATATTAGCACAAGCGCTTAAAGCACTTGAAAAGGTCACTTGATCAGGACTCACGGGCACCTCTTGAATAACTCTTACAAAGAACCTAACAGCGTCATTATAGATCCCATTTTGCAAGAACCCCACAATCATAGCATTCCAAGAAACAAGATTTCTCTCAGGCATTTCATCGAACATGATTGTAGCTGAACTCATATCACCGCACTTAGCATACATATCAACCAAAGCACTACCCACAAAAACATCAAACTCAAACCCATGTTTACAAATCAAACCATGAATCTGCTGGCCATGAAAAGGAACCAAACTCTCCGCACAAGCTGGCAAGACAGCAGAAAAAGTAAAATGATTAGGGAAAATACCAGTCTTCCTCATTTCACTAAAAAATCCGAGAGCTTTAAAGGGTTGGCTGTGATGCGACAACTGAGTGATGATAGATGTCCAAGTAACAATATTTTTATGCTCAAAATAAAGGGTACTTGTTCCCCGTGTAATCGGAGCAGAAAAAAGAATGAGGGCCTGGTTGAGGTGACCACATTTTGCATACAAGTTAAGCAAATTGTTGAACAGGAAAGGGAAAGAGAGGTAGCCATGGATGATAAGTTGGGTATGGATTTGAATAGCATGTTTAGTGCTTCTGCATTCAGTAGCTCTGTTCAGAAGAGCATTAATACAGGTAGGAGACAGATGTGGCAGTGACGGAGAAGAACAACCACCACTCTGATAGTACAAACTCTGCACAAATTTAAGCCAGTGAAAGGAAAAGTTTCTCTTGATCTTCACAGGTAATAATAGTACTCTCATTAACTCCGATTGAAGATCCTTTAGAGGGAAAAAGAAAAATTCAATCTTTGGTTTTGAAAAAATTGAGAAGTTTCCTTGAAATATTTTGCAGGCTGTAGATTTCCCAGACAGATAAAAGGTAGGTGTAATTCTCCATTATGGGCCAAGAAATATACCAAATATTAGTAATGGTTGGGCCCAATAGGGAAGAATTGTAATTCAATCAAAGTAGGTATAAAGCCCAGACCGAATTTAATTGGGCCTAATGAGTAATACTTTTTTTTGGCAATAATAAACATATATTTTTAAGAATAAATATAAACCTTTCCATAAGTGGAAAAGAGTAGATGTGAAAAGACGAGTTTAGCCTTACAAGGAAAGAAGAAACAGAGCAGGAGGCATGTAGTTAGGGGGACCTCTCCTCATCCGACGGACATCTTAAAAAAAGGCCAAAACCAACCAACAAAAAAACCAACCTTTTCTCCACTTTTTTCTCTCTCTCTCCTTTTCATGGAGTTTTAAAAAGTATTCAAAACTATTATATACACTCAAGATTCAACTGCCCTTCCCTTTCTCACGCTCTCTTTCTCTTTCTCTTTCTATCTCACTCCAAATTCCTCCATTTTCTCTCTTCCGAAGCAAACTTTAACCATTCTGTTGATTTGAAAAGGAAAAAAAAGAAACAAAAAGAAAGAAGGCAAAGAACAAACAAAATACTTTCATCTTCATCGATCGATTAATCTCGATCGATTTCAATTTTTCAATTTTTCTTTTTCTTTTTCCTGCAGCGATTTCTTCACTCGTCACTAACAGTATGTCGACGGAAAAAGAGAGAGAAACTCAGGTTTACATGGCCAAGCTGGCTGAACAAGCCGAGCGCTATGACGGTATTTCTTTTTTTCATTTTTTTGGTTTAAATTTCTCACTTTTCGGTATATTTTTATTATTTCAAAAAAAAAATTTAAAAATGATATATAGCTCCCAGCGAAATATTTTACATCTGATCGAGAATTTAAAGCGTGTAATAGAGATCTCGTATATTTGGAAGAAATTTGTTTTAAAATAGTGTTTGGGAGGATGAATTTTGAGTAAATCACTGCCCCAAATTTGTGCACTTTAGTGCTCAGGAATCTACATATTGTTTGATTTTGATATGCCATATGTTTGATTATTTCACCCATGTTCCAGTGTTTCGGTTGGAAAAAGTGTTACTTTTGGAAAGGATTCCGTGTACTTTAATAATTTTCAATTAACATGAAATTCTTGGTTCAGAAATGGTTGAGAGCATGAAAAAAGTAGCCAAACTTGACGTTGAGCTGACTGTAGAAGAGAGGAACCTGCTTTCAGTGGGTTACAAGAATGTTATCGGTGCCAGGAGAGCTTCTTGGCGCATCATGTCTTCAATTGAACAGAAGGAAGAGTCTAAAGGCAACGAGAACAACGTTAAACTGATCAAGGGTTATCGCCAGAAGGTGGAGGAAGAGCTTTCCAAGATTTGCAGTGACATTCTTACCATCATTGACGAGCATCTCATACCTTCTTCTGGCTCTGGAGAAGCTACTGTTTTCTATTATAAGATGTGAGTATTGTTTTTTTAGCCCCTTAACCCCATATGCTTTTGTTTTGTAATGCATGAATCATCTTCATGAAAGTGGATTTAATAGCAGCATTTTGAGACTTAAAAACCTTAAAATGTTTTGTATTTCTTCTCTTTATGATTGATAACCATTAAAAGAGATGAAAATATCACTGTTTCTCTCTTCTTTTTTTGATCGTATCCAGGAAGGGTGATTATTTCCGATATCTTGCTGAATTCAAGACTGATCAGGAGAGGAAAGAAGCTGCTGAACAGTCACTTAAGGGCTATGAGGTATGTGTTTCTCAGCCTTATATGCATATCAATGAGTGCGAAATCAATCATTCTGCATTATGTAGTTTTCCTTTGATCCTTTGATTTACCAATTATGTCCTCGAGTTTTTAGGCTGCTTCTGCCACTGCCAACACTGATCTACCCTCAACCCACCCAATTCGTCTTGGACTTGCTTTGAACTTCTCTGTGTTTTATTATGAGATCATGAATTCTCCTGAAAGGTAATTTCAGAATAATGGATTTTCATTATTTAAAGAACTCCGGAACAACTACTTTGACCGATCATCCATTTACAGGGCTTGCCATTTAGCTAAACAAGCTTTTGATGAGGCAATTGCAGAGCTGGACACTTTGAGTGAAGAATCATACAAGGACAGCACATTGATAATGCAGTTATTGAGAGACAATCTTACTCTCTGGACATCTGATCTGCCTGAAGACGGAGGTACGGCAAATTTGCTAAAATGTCTTGTGCAAGATTTCTTCAGATTGTCCATTTCAATTTAACTAATTTCACCACGTCTTGCAGGCGAGGAAAACTTTAAAACTGAGGAAGCCACCACCACTAGCTCTGCCAGTGCTGCCGCTGCTACTACTGCACCCACCACCACGACTACCACCACCACCAAGACGGCAGAGCCTGAGGTGAGTTCTTAATTTATGCCTCATTATAACACAACTCTAGTTCTCTCTAGATATCTATCTAAACATCATATTCTTTCTGCAGCAGCAGCAGCAGCAGTAATGGGCATGAGAAAGAGCCTACAGGGTCATTCCTCTTGGAAGAAAAGAGACTTGATGAAAGACTTTTGAGTTCAGCTTTCTTAAACAAGTGCAGCATGACCCTTGTTCTCTCACTCAGCCATTTTAATCAATTTGCTTTCTTCCATCAAGATGACAATTAGACTATACATTTTTTTGTTTTCCCTTTTTTTTTATTTTGCAGCCTCTGGATTTTTATTTTTTTTTTTATAGAAAAAGTTATTATTAGCCCTTCATATTTATGACAGAATCCCTGTATTCCAAACAATTATTTAAGTATTGACTCCATTTGTCTTATGTTCAATGGTGAAAACTTCAGTCCTAGAACTCTTTTATTCTATGAAAATCTGGCATTAGTTGCCTCTTTTAGCTCCTCCAGATCCTGCATTCACTTAAATTATTTCAATGACTACTTGCTAATTGAGGGAAGCAAAAGAGAAAAGTTAACAGATCTATCTTGCCACTGAATTTGGCATTGGATTAGCAGAAAAAATGTTCATGGGAATTGAACTACAAGGACTAATCAATCCATTATAGCATTTTGAGATAATAGGGTTAAAATGGCTTTTGTCCGACAAAACAAACAAAAAATTTTCAAACTACAGCAAATTATGATTCCATTTACTTTAGTTCTATCCATTTACAGTTAAGGAAAGAAAATACAAAGAACATTAGGAAATTGCATTATAGGAACATAGTAATAATATACACTACATGTCATTACAGCCAAACTAAAACTTCTAACTAAAAAGAAAAAAGGAAAGTTTTTTATACACCATAAGAACACCTTGCCATTCAAGCATCTTCCTTTTCAAAATAACTTTGAGGCAAGCTGAAATCTTCTTCATGATTCAGTAGCTCGACATCCTCATCATCTGGTTTCTGGAATTCCCACAAAAGAATGGTAAAAAAAAAACAGAGGAAAAGTTTCAAGAAACAAATAAATCTATCATCAACAGATCCTACTTGTATCATCCCTTTCTAGCAATGTTCACTGGTTTTATTTTTCATTTATTTTGTATGAAAGACACCCTAAAAACATGTAGCAGATACTCACTCACCAGCATATCCAAATTATAGAAACGATCCAGCAACTTGAGAACCTCATCAGAAGTAAACTGCCTGTTGAAGCTGTGAGAAGTTGGCTGAGGTGAGGTTAAAGGATACAAAGAAGGAAAAACAAGAGGAAAGAGGAAAAACAAAGCTAATCGAACCTTCTTCTAAGGAACTCTGTCAAGCCATAGAGGACAAAGTGACGGTGAATTCCTGCACAATACATTGTTTGATTTATGTTCAATTCTTGATAGACTTGTGGATGGATAGAGAAAATGCATTTCAGATGTGAAGGCATCAAATTACCTTAAATTGTAAAGCTAAGGTCGACCATACACTTTCATAGTTTCAAATCTTAAGAGCTAGAAATTATCTAACCCTCATAGAGTATCTTTAGTTTCATCTACTATGCTTCAGTCAAACTTTTTTTCCCCCTTTTTTTTTTTCTCATTTTACAGCACATTAACAGTCAAAAAGAATTTAAAAACCATTCTCCAGTCTATGGATCATAAAGTAAAAAAACCATCACAATAGCATGATCAAGACGGGCAAGAAGAAAGAAAGAAAGAAAGAAAGGGGTGGGGGAACATAATGAAGGGCAAAATAGAAAAGGAAGAAGAAAATAGCTTTCTAACAAGAAAGAAAAGAGAATAAAAGAAAAAACCTTGCAATTTGGCAGGAGGATAAATCTCAAGAGCTTCTAAAAGCTTCAGCTCCAATTCCACTTCTGATTTCTCCTACAATATACAAGAGAAGATTAAAAAGATAATAATAATAAAAAGAAAATTTTAGCCCTACATCTTCTTTTCCTTCAAAAGAGAAAAGAAAAAAGAAAATCACATGAATACCTTCCGAAGAGAAGAAGGGGGAGGTTTGCAAGGGGAATGTACAGACAACCCATCTTGTTCAGGCTCTTCTGGATCCTCTTCTTCCTCATCCTCCTCCTCTTCTTCTTTTTCTTCTTTCTTGGGTTCTTCCTTTTTATTTTTACCGCTTACGCCCATTTTCTTTTTTTCTTTAATCTCTATTTTTTTTCCTCTTCCTTTTAAAGAAAGTTTGAAATTTGAAAATTCCTTCAAGCTTTAATGGTGGGTTTGAGCTCCAGAATTTGAATCGTTTTTAGGGATCGAGAGTTGTTCGAATTCTTGATCGTTGTCAGTACGCTATATGGCGGAAGAACGGGAATATTAATAGGCCCCTAAGCAAAAACAAGGAAAATGAACATTATTGGGCCAGTCTTAATTACACAAGCCTTATTACTAGTTTGAGTAGCCCAATTATTTTTGGGCTTTTTCACTTTATTCTTTCTTTCTAATAATAGAAAGAATATAGTTTAATTAGTAATTATTTTAATTGAAGTGGACTTGAGATATAAATAGAAAGTTGCAATTAAACCTTTCATAATCAAGATGAGATCAATACGTCATTACTTTTAAGGAGTTTCAAAGACTTAAGTATATTATAATCAACTAAAATTGTTGAAAAAATAAATATGTTTTTTCCTTTCTAATAATAACTCAAAAAGTTGAAGGTGTGACAGATACCGTCATCAAACCACATTTTATATTATTTAGGGTGCAATTTTATATATATATTATATAATGTTATAAATCTACTTAAATTTTCACTATTCCTATTTTCTTTAGAATTTTATTCTATAAGTGTAAGTTTCATAAAAAAATTAAATACAAGTATTGTATTATTGAATAAATCAATAAAATTACTCTCTATATTTCTCCCTTATTCTATTCTTCTCCTTATTATTTGAGTAGTTTTATAACATATAATCTTTTTTCTGTTATTTGCCTCCTTTTGTGGTGCTTTTTGCCAGTTTCTTGTAGCGAGAATTGATTTAACCATCGTTGTTAATCACACTGCTCTGTCTTTGATAACACCGTTGATATAATAAACAACCCTCGGATTCAACGCTGTTTAAAAAGATTTTTAAAGTCGATATTGGTGGATTTTTTTATGGTGTCTGGAATAAAGAATCTCAGAAATCATCACTTCAATTTCTTGAATTTGCATTCTGGGCTCTTTTAGATTCTTTTTTTGCACAAAGAACGGATTTTTTTTTAGTTTCTTGTTCCCGGAATGGCTTCAATGTGTAGTACTCTGCAGTTCGGGGCAGTTCAAAGATCAAGACTTTCTTCCCCATATAGGCTTCCAAGAATAAGTTCAAAAGCCAAAAAAGATTTGGAATTTTCTTCTTCGGGGAAGCCCTTGAAGTTTTCTGGAATTCATCTGCTAAAAAAGCATGATTTTTTTCATTATCCGGTGGTAAAAGCTGCTGCTGATGCTATTGATGCAGATGGCGGCGGTGATCAGGAGATTGAAATCTCAGACGGGTTTGAAGTTTTCCATGAATTTTCTACGTACCTATGATTTTTTTTTTTGTCTGTCTGACAGCCATTTTTAACCATCATCAGGTTTTCCAAGCCTAATACTAAGAGCTTTGCTGAGAGATTTCCAGCTTTAGTTACAGGATTCTTTTTCTTTACTTGGTGAGTGAGAAGTTTCTTGAACATTCTACAACAAAGATTGCATTTTTTATTGATTACTGTTGCTTCTACTGCTGCACAGGTATTTTCTGAATGTCATCTTCAACATTCTCAACAAGAAGGTTTATAATTATTTCCCATATCCATAGTGAGTTTACTTTTTCCCTTCTTGAAAATAGAAAACTCGGATCTTTAATCATATGCTTTCCATCCATGTGATTCCATTTTTTTCTCACAGTTTTGTATCAGTGATTCACCTTCTTGTCGGAGTTGTCTATTGTACTGCTAGCTGGTCACTCGGTCTACCTAAACGAGCTGTGAGTTTCAGTTTAGCTATGGAGAAAAAGTTTCAGTTTCATCAATCATTTTTGTTTTTATATATGCTAAAATGGTGGTTTTCTTTTCTTTTTTTCACTTTTCAGCCCATTGATAAGGAACTCTTGGCACTACTCACTCCAGTAGCATTCTGTCATGCTCTTGGACATGTAATGTCCAACGTTTCTTTTGCAACTGTTGCTGTTTCTTTCACACATACCATTAAAGGTAACGTATGAATGGAAAAAATATATATATATATATATACGTATATTGTATATTTATAAAAGTTAAAGACTTGAAGTAAGAGTACTTACTTACTCCATACATTATTATATGCTGCAGCTTTGGAACCATTCTTCAATGCTGCTGCTTCTCAGTTTGTTCTAGGACATCAGATTCCCTTGTCCCTGTGGCTATCACTTGCTCCTGTTGTCATTGGTAAGGAAAAAAAGGGTATTGAACTAATTCCACTCCATGAATATGTTATCTGAATTAGTATGTTTTCTTTTTTTTAGGTGTGTCAATGGCGTCTCTGACAGAGCTTTCATTTAACTGGACTGGATTCACCAGTGCAATGATATCAAATATCGCGTTCACATATAGGAGTATCTACTCAAAGAAAGCAATGGTAAGATCTTTCCAAGCATACCCCTCTTTTTGGTTCTTAAAACTTTTGATTACATAGAAATCTAATGACTAAAACAGACAGGAATGGACAGCACAAATGTGTATGCTTACATATCAATTATAGCTCTTCTGTTTTGCATCCCACCAGCTTTATTTGTAAGTTTTCTTGTTTCTTGGAAGTATCCACAGCACTCCATCCCTGCATGAAATCAAGGACGTCTTGAAAACCCTTTCTTCTGATTTCAGATTGAAGGACCACAGTTGATGCAATATGGGTTCAGAGATGCCATTGCTAAAGTAGGACTCCATAAGTTCTTGTCTGATCTTTTTTGGATTGGGATGTTCTATCACCTATACAATCAGGTAAAAAGAAGAAAACAAGCACTAACTTAACTGACCAGATGGTGTTTTTGGTTTTCTGGATTCTTCTCTCATTTGGGGCCTAATGATTTTGCAGGTTGCAACCAACACTTTGGAAAGGGTTGCACCACTAACTCATGCAGTAGGGAATGTTCTGAAGCGAGTGTTTGTCATTGGATTTTCAATTGTAGTATTTGGTAAGGCTCCCTCCCTCTTGTCTTCCCCAGAAAAAAAAAAAAAAAACAAAGTCCATCTGCTCTCTGGCTTCTAACCACTCTCTTTGCAGGAAATAAAATTTCCACACAGACTGGAATTGGTACAGCCATAGCTATTGCAGGCGTAGCCATCTACTCCTTGATAAAGGCTAACATAGAAGAGAAAAAACGGGTAATATTTTCAATAACATGTGATTCTGTGTCTCTTTCTCTTGTGATTTTCTAGTAGAATCTGATTAGAACACTTTCTGCCATTTTCAGAAGGCTGCACATGCCCATGCAAGCTAATTAATATTTCTCCGGTTACCAGCAACATTCATGTATGCAAGAGAACAGAGAACTTCAAACATCATCAGAAAAAAGTTTTCAGACAGTGAGAGCTCTGTCATTTCTGACTACAATTTTTGAGATAATGGAGGAATTTATATGCACTGCAAATTGCTAAGGCTCATCACAGTGTTGCATTGCTTTTAGTTACTCAATAAATTCTTCTCAATAACATGTTTAAGAAACTGGCACAAATAACTCAACAGAATTCTTACAACTGGAAATTGAACTAAGAAACAAATGCTCAAAGTTCAAACCGGAAAGAAATTGACCTTCCTTGTTCCTCATAAAATATCATGAAAAGATCAAATACAAACCAGGTAATTTACAGAGGCGGGATGAAAGATTTCCCTTGAAATGATTAAGAGACAAACCTAAGTTGAATTGCAGAAGTTATGATCTAAACCTCCCTTATGAACTAACCTAAGAGAAACAGTGAGTGATAAAAAGAACACAAAACAGAAGTTATGTTCAGTACAAGTGCCTCATCAATCAACAGATAATGCTTAGAAATTTTGACAAAAAGAAAAATTTATTAATTTCTAGTCTCGTAGTTGAGAATTTCTAAACTGTATACATAGGCGAATTCAAAACTTTCTATATCTAGACCCTATCCTGCCAAAAGATCTCCCTTAGAAACTGTCATCATGCATAATCAGAACGGTATACCATATTAAACAGCATATTCCGTCGATTCTCTGAACCCAGTCGAATTTGATACTTTTTCGCGAGGGACTCCACTTGATCTTCAGATTCGTTATCCAATTCCCTGACGCATCTCCGCAGAATCTTTTTTAGCATTTCTTTTGAGGGTTGATAACCAACATTTACCTACAGGGTTAATATTTAATGACAAAGATTAGTTATATGAAAATTAACCACATTGAGGGTCCTTCTACTATGCTTCTTAAGTGGAAAAAATGTAGAAGGCAAAAACTAAATAACTCCAAATTCCAACAATAATATAAAAATTTATAAAGCTGGTCCAGAAGAATTAACAAAAGCATTTATCTCAAGTTAGGCTGACATTACCATATCGTCAATCACAGAAAGAGCAGCTTTAGGATCTCGCTTGATAAGATGTGCATCGATTAGTAGTGAATACGTAGTTGCATTTGGCTTCATCCCTAGACCCAAAAAGTGATCAAAGACTCCTACTGCTTCATCCCTCTGTCAAAGAAAGAGATCTTTCTAAGGACTCTAAACAAGAAACTGAATATTCCAAAGTTATAGAACGTAAACAACTAAAACCATTACAGATAGATATGGAAGTTTTAGGTTAGTGTTTTCCGGTTGTAAATCAAGAACTCTACAATCTAAACCATCCCTTTTTCTATTTAAAAACCAATAGTACAGTCTCCCTAATGAATTGCTTTAAAAATCTTGCAGCAAAATCAGATTTCTGAAAGTCCAAGTGGATTAATTGAAGGATCAATTATTACAACCATTGGATTCTTGACTAATTCCAGTAACAAGGAGTTTGAGAGATTAATGTGAATCAAAATACAATTATCATTAGTAAAGAAATGTAAATGAAGGGATGCATGCATCAATCTTCACATATAAAGCCCACCATCAAGAGGGGTCACTGTCAGAAAAATGTTTTCCACTACCACAGGTTAGCATTTACCTTATTGAGCTTTGCGAAGCCGCAAATTAGACCGTTGTAGGAATGGATATTTGGGGTCAAACCGAAGTTGGCTTCAATGGCATTGAAAGTCTGGTAAGCACGATCAACATCCCAGATATTTGCACAACCTAAAATTATGCAGTTGAGAGCAGCAACAGACTTGAATGGAGGATCTCGTTGGCTCAAACTCTCAAGCTGATAATAAACCTGCATAACATTTGATTGGAGATTGCCAGAGAACCCCAGACAAGTCAGGCCAAGCACAAATGTACAAAATTTAGATGCATACTATTGAGCCCTATCCAGAAGAATATCATAGTATCTTTAATGTTTAGTTGAGGTCCGAAAAGGTAATCTGCATGTGGAGAACTTTGATATGGTACTGTGAGTTACAACAGTCATGTGTTTTGAATATTTAAAACACACAAGTAACGTTTTTAGAGAAAAGAGAGGGGAAAAACAAGGAACTCGTCAAATGATGAATATAGAATAAAAAAAAAAAAAAATACCTCATCCAAGGTCACAAAGCCTTTCTGGGAACATGCAACAACCAGAGGATTTAGCACTGTAAAGGGTGAGAATAAATCTTCATCATCCGAAGTTCCATATGCTAGTTCAAGTTCCCGAAGAGCAGCAAAAGCCTTTGGTAAGTTCCCTTGTGAAGCATGGGCTGTAATCTTTGCAATGTAAGACTCTGGACTAGGAGTCTTTTTACGCAATGACCGCTTAAGCACTGACCATGAAGCCTCTAGAAGTTTAGAACTGTATGTTCTAGAGGCAGTTCCAAGTGTTGACATAACCAGTCCTTCACTAACAGATAATTGCACAGAAGGGCTTGCATCCTCCCCTCTAGCAATCCATTTTGCCAAGAATTCAATGGAATAATATGCTAGATCTTTATTGTCTGCTAGGGATGCAGCCTCTGCAGCATGATTGCTTAAGCTCCAATTTGCACAATGCATTTTGTTTCGTTCTGTTTTCTGATCCCAAACAAAAAAAGAAAGAAGAGATCTTTTGAATTGACACATCCCAAAGATGAAAATATGCAGCTGAAAAATAAGGTGAAGTAATGTCTACCTTGCATTTCTCTATGATAGATACCAAGGAATCCAATCTCCCTTTACTAACACAGTTGTACACACATTCATTGAATACATCCACTGATAACATGTACCCAGATTTCAATGCTGTGTCTACAGTTCTCAGTGCAGAATCCAAGTCTGCTGAAAACAGCATGCTGATAACCAAGTTGAATGTCTCATCATCAGGTAAAGATTCTTTAAATTCTTTTCCTGTTTCAATCATCCTGTACAACAATGCAGCAACAAATTATCCTTCAGCAAATATTGGCAGGACCCAAACAAACAAAAAAAAAAAAAAAGAAACGAAAGAAAGATGGCCCAGCAAAAAGTTTGAATCTTTAACAAAAAGGCTAACCGTTGGAGCAGTTTCTCAGCGGCCTCAGCCTCCCTACTCTTATGCATAGCTTTCAAGATTAAATTGTAAGATGCTGTATTAGGAATGATAGAAAAGTCCTCCATTTGAGCTACAAGGTCAAGTAACTCCGCTGCTGAGGCGCCAATCATCAAATTGGCACGTATATAATGATTATACAGATTCACGTCAGGTCTGTTTGGTTTTCCATTCATATCTAAAGACCTAATCCAAAATTCAAACAACTCCTTCATGTCAGCCCATTTCTGCATCGTCATCCAATCAGCAAAAGTATTCAATAAACCTGCAATATCAAGCGTCTGCGATAACGCCTGAATCCGCGTCGAGTGAGTTTGATTAAACACATTTAGTGGCATCAAAGAAGAATTTGAGCCGGAATATTGAGGATAAGGGTTCCGCCAATTCTGATTATACAGTGGACTACCGGAGGCTGGATTAGGTGGTAATGGAGTAGAGTTCTGAGACGGAGGTGGCGGTGATTCTGCTAATTGCGCTTCCTGAGAGAGAAACGAAAACGTGGAAATGCATTTCAACTTGGTGAAATCTTGCTGTGGATTTAAACTCTTAATTAATGAACGTGATCGATTGAAGATCGCCATTGACGCCATTGTTGAGCTATATCAGCATAGATTGGTCAAGTAAATCAGCTTCAGAAGACCGTGAAGAGTGAAGAGTGAAAAGTAAGCACTCTAGGGTTTTGATAAGGCTCTGCTTTGGAAATGGACGGACAATCAAAATGAATCAATGGCGATTTGGATATTACTGCAAAATTAGAGGCGAAAACTTGATATTCAAAGAAATATGGATCTGAATTTAATATTTACATAACTCAAATGAGGAGTTTTCCAAAATTCCCCAAACTTTTACAAGTAATTTCCTTTTTTTCTTGTTTTGGATAATGATAACGGTAGATCCATAGATATTTGTTGGATTTCTATTTAAAGGCCCATATTACAAAGATGACCCAATATGAGTTCCATATTAGGCCATTCATATTGGGCTTTCATATTAAAATGTTGTTATTATTATTATTATATATGTTTTTTTTATGCTCCCAATTATTGATAAGTACCTTTAATTTATTCGTGTATATATATAATATACATTTTTTTTATGAAGATAAAAGAGTTGTTAAATTTTAAATAGCTACAAATTCAAGTGTATATTTATTTATAACATCAAATAAAATATTTTAAAACCATATTGATATTCAAATTTTAAATAAATGCAGTATAAATATAACTTTGATCATGCATATTTGGTGGAGGTCCCAAAAAACTTCAAAAAATAAAAAAACCACCAAGAGATAATCAACAAGTTGGCTAAGAAAGCCAACAAGCATCTATTTGTCCATCATTATTACACATTCAATATTCCTTTTTCTTTTCTTTTTTTTTTTTGTTAATCATATGTTTAAGTGATTATATATATATATAATGCGGTGGAATTGGTTGTGAAATTTGGTGGCTTTTTTGTAAGGGTCCTCTTTTAAGTTCTTTGCATATGGTGAAGGAATATAGGAATATAGGAATATATATCTAAACGCGGTTTGTAAAAGAAAGTTTTCAATACTTCCTTCTTTTCTTTCTCCAAAATATAATATTTATTACAAAAATTTGTATAATGTATAAAAAAAATAATAAACATTTTTATACATCACAATTATAACATCAATTATATCAAGTATAATTTTGAAGAAAAAAAAAAGTCAAATTCAAGATGGTTACTTTTTCCTTTTATGTGTGCAAGAAAATGTATTATTCTTTTGGTTAGGTTTAGAAAGAATTCCAACCATCCAATCAACTTTTATCATATATATATATATATATATATGATCCAAATGTGAAAAGCCAAAAGAGAAGAAAAGCAAAACATTCCCAAGTTTTCTTTTTTATTTTTTTTGCCCCTTCTGGAATTCTTTTTAAATCAAAAGGTTTAATACAACAACAACAACAAAGAAAAAAAAAGTGTACGCTTTTATTTTTCTCTTCTTTATTCTCTCTTCTTATTTAAATTTACATACACATCATAATGGTAAGCAAAAATCCCTAAAAAGCTTAATGATGTATCCAAAAAATTTACACTTTTTGGATAATATATATATATATAAAACAAGATAAAAAACATCTTTCAACATTATTATAAATTAGATACAAATTTATTGAGACTTTCGTTTTCAAATTAACCTTAATTTTGTCAAGTGTGAATATGAATATTATTATTTGTAAATAAAGAAATGGGAATCATAAAAACCACAACTTTGCTTGATATATTAGCCACCGACAACACTGTTTGGTAGATTTACATTCGGATTGATCGTAGCCCATCTTTGAAGAAAAGAACTGCTAATTTTTTTTCTCTACCAAAACTAATGGAATATGAAAATAATCTTGAATTCAAAATATTTTATAAGAATGATATGATATAAATATTTATGTTTTATGAAATGATATTAAATAAATATTATTAGATTCTGAAATCTTAAAAATGATGAATTTATTATTAAATAATTGATTGTTAGTGTATCATATGTAATAAAATTAATTTTAAACAATTTGCTTGACATAAAGAATTCGACATTTCCGACCAGTGGGTGTTGTTATGTGTAGTTAACTAAACTAAGGTTAGTTAAAGAGTTTCTCTAATCAGGAAGATGAGTTTATGACCGTTTGGAAAGGCAGACATAATATACATCCTCATATAAATTATATATATATATATATATATAATGGTACTCGAAACAGTCAATACATGACAAAAGCTAGGCTCTTTTTGCTCGATTTCCAAAACACTTTCCCCTAAACTTATTACAATTACACTCTTCTTCATTTACATATATATAATACTCATTTTTTGGATGTAGACATTCACACTACCCTTTGCCCACCACCGTCCCTCATTTTCTTTGTCTAGAAATCTCCTTTTCCCCATTTAACCCTTTTGCTATTTTCTCTCTCTATACTTCTCTCTGCTCCTCTTCCTCTGTTCTAAAAAGAAAAGTTTACTTCTTTTCTTGTTCACCTCCATTTTGCAAGAAGAATAATGGCTGTTTTTGTAGTTTGTTTGGTTCTTTTCTTGGCCATGGCTGGTCATTCAAGTAAGTCCCCCCACCCCCTCCCCCTCCCCTTTTCCATGGATTAATTTTTGTGGGATTGGAGTTTTCTTTGCTGGAATTTTCAAATATTGGAAGGGAGCTTAGTAATTGAGCTGATGGCTTCTTTGTGTTTTCTTGAGGACAGGTGCTAGTTACTGTGTATGCAGAGATGGACTGAGTGATCAAGTTCTTCAGAAGGACATAGATTATGCTTGTGGAGCTGGTGCTGATTGTTCTCCTATCATTCAAAATGGTCCTTGTTTTAACCCCAACACTATAAAAGATCACTGTAACTATGCTGTCAATAGCTATTTCCAGAAGAAAGGTCAAGCACCTGGCAGCTGTGATTTTTCCGGCACTGCTACTGTCACTCCGACCATCGCTAGTAAGTAAACTCTCTCAATTTTAGTAACCCTTCATCCCTATTTACTTTGCTTTCTCATCTGCTAAAGTACTAATCTTTCTGGATGATTCTTCAGGCATGCCTTCTGGATGTGTTTATCCATCTAGTCCCAGGTACTACTACTACTTTTACTTTTCTTTTTTTCAGATCTTGCTTTTTCTCTCAGTATGTTGTTCTCCCATCAACAGAAAGAAAAAAATCTTTCTTTCCTAAAGTTCTTGGTAGTATTAGTAATCAATGAAATATGAACACAGATTTTAGTTCACCACTGATATTCTAAGATTATCTCATGTGGAAAGACTTGATCTTTTCTCTCTTTGTTAGTGTCAAATGTCAATTTCCCTACCCACTTTCCCAACCAAAGATGATGATGATATCTTTGGACTGTTAAAACTTTTTGACAAAAGGATAGGGACCAGAAAGTTTTCTTGGATTTAAGGGGAAAAAAAGGTTAATAATTTAAACTATATAATTATTGGCATCCTTAACCAACTCTTAGCTCAAGGGGGCACCAGTTGGTGAAAGCTTGTGATTGTTACGTGTAAGCTTCTGAAGTTTGTTAGATCCAATAGCCGTTCTAAGACTGTTTTTTCTACAAAGTTTGGAATGGAAAATCATTTTACACAAACACTAGTGTACAATTATGAGCTGTCCCTGATGCTGATGTTTCTCGCACCTTTTAATTTGTCCTGTTTCTATGATCAAAATCCTGTTTTTCTTTTTTGGTCTTAGGCTGACAAGTGTGCATTCTCTTTTCCAACGGTGTAGTGTGTTGTTTTGTTTGCTAACCATGTGTGCTACTCTATCTTTTTATGCTGTTATTGATTCTGGTCAAAGAACAAACTCTTAAGGATAATTATGGACTTCAGAACAAAGTAGTAACATTTGGGAGTATTTATTTTGCAGCAATACTGGTGGAGGAACTACCACATCCCCATCAACTAACCCAACAACATCTCCACCAGGATCAAGCACAGGCACAGGTACAGGCACAGGTACAGGTACAGGGACAGGGACAGGTACTGGTACTGGTACTGGTACTGGAACAAACCCAATTACTACACCTACTGGTCCAACTACAGGGACAGGTTTTGGGCTGGGACCTTCTGGAAGTGGCATTGGCAACCCAGATGGTAGTGGAAGTGGTGCAATGACCATCCATCAAGATTCCTACTTGCTTGTAGTAACAACATTAGCTTCAGTCATGGGCTTGATCTGGTTAAGGTTTTGAGGAAGGCCATTGAAGGAAGAAGGGGAGGTCAAGAACCAGTGGGGTTTGATGTGTTGTGGATGATATTTTGCCACCAGAGTAGAGCACTTTGGGTATGATTGGTGTGAAACTATGGTGGAATCATCTGGAGAGAACAAGTCTCACTAGGACTTCTTTTGTTTTTTATTCTAAATTTTTAAGTGATGGGAAAAAGAAAAAAAAAAAAAAAGTTGAGGGAATTAGATTCCCTTTGGGGGGGTGGGTGGTATGTTGGAAGTGGGGAAGATGATATATGTGGCTACTCCTTTTCTGGGTTAGTAGTAAAAAAAGGGGGGTTTGTGTAGAATCTGATCTCTTCTTCTAAAGCTTTTGTATATCTACTACTAGAGAGAGGCAGTATTTTTTTATTATAGTATGTGTTGCTTACCCCCATTATAAAATCAGTAGCAGAATTATTACTTACTATGATCATATCCTTTCCTGTGCAACAGAAAACAAGAATCACAGAATGCTGTATATGTCTACCAAAAAATACATGTTCATGCATGTTTAATTCAAGAATAAGATCTACAAAATATATCATAACAAAAGGAAAAATAGAGAATAATTCTACAGGGTTGTATGGATACCACCTCCTCAGCACCAATACAGAAGAATATGTGCCAAATTTGGGCCTTTCAGTTGGAGGGGTTCATTTGTGAGCACTTTCTTGCAAAAAAGAAAAAGAAAAAGAAAAACAGAGCATTTGGGCATTTCTTTTTTTCACACAGAAAGGCTCAGCCTTGCATCCTGTTGAACAAAATCTACTATCAGCTTGCTAACTGCACCAGGTTTCTCCACATGGGGTATGTGTCCACAATCTGGTACTTGATGTAGCATTGCATTTGGCAGTTCACAGTATAATCTCTGAAGTAAGAAACCTTTAAATTATTTCCACCAAGTAGAGAGTTTTTTGGTTTCAACATAAATGAAGCTCAGCTCAAGATAAACTTACAGTGGCAAGTTTGTTGTCAATAATCTGATCATTCTCACCCCATAATATCAGTGTTTTTTGCTTCACCTGAGCCATATAATTTCAGCAAAATCATAACTTTGGTGGACCTTTTCAGTCAGCATGAATAGAGAAACTATTTTGTTGGACTCAATCCTAAAGGAAAACATACATGTTCTATTTGCGCAACAACATTATAACCTCCACTGATCATGAAATCAACTGTAGAATCCTCCCACCAAGGCAACAGACAATGTAAACGACCAATCTGAACATGTGTACAAAGAAAAGTCATCATATTGATTTCATTTGCAGTAGTAGAAAACAACATGGAATACTTACATTAGTCCAGTCTCTACAGATATCGAATGGCAGACCATTGAAGGCCAATGATGTTGCATATAGACGCAGTGGAATACTTTTCAACAGATACACCTGTGAAATATAAGAACTTACAAAGATGAAGTAGAAAATGCTAAAAGCAGAATCAGTGAAGAATTGAAGTATCAGAAGAAAGTGTTTGAAGGAATTCAAAAAAAGGGCTCACCCCAGCATATGCTAATATCCTGGGTAACTTTGCAAGATCTCCTGTGCCTTCTGCATAAACACTTGCATCTATCAAGATCAATTTATCAACCTGAAACAAAGGGAAAAACCAGCCAATTTGTGCTTTGGAATGAATAACATTGCACACTTTTGCTGCATAAATGGAGATTTATTACTACTTGAGAAGTATTACAGCTTCTGGATGGCTGAAAACAAAATCAATAGCAATAGCTGCTCCAAGGCTTGGTCCAACTAAAGTCATTGGCTTCTTGATATAAGTCTTCCAAAACTACAAGAATCGCAAGAAGAAGTTTAGCAAACTGGATAACGTATATGAAATTTCAAAATTCTACTACAAGATGTTCATATTGTAGATGAAGATACCTGGTAGAAGTGATCACGCTTTGAAGCAACAGCACATGAGGGAAGCATTTCTAACAAACAGAACCAGAAATTTTAAACAACCAAGATAACATACACAATAAAAAAATTTACCAGAAATTTCAGAAACTCAGACAACCAAAGGAAACTGGATGGAGAAGACATACTTAAATCAGAGAAACCCCATCCTAGAATATCAATTTCCCATGTCTCTAATCCTGCCTCCTCAAGCAATGGAAGTGTGTATCTCCATTCTAAGCAAGAGCTATGTGAAGCCATAAAACCCAAAGAAGTGCAGCAAAGCTTAAGATTTATACAAATATTCAATCATTTTTAATCCATACCTATCAAAACCATGGAGAAGAACAATTGGATTTGTCTCGGTTCGTAGCATTGGTTTCACACAACTACTCATAATAGAACTGTTTGAAAAGCTTACCTGAAATTCCAAAATACATTACCTGAATTTTTATACTTTCTGCAAATAATTTGACTAGAATTCACTTCAATGAATCCAAACTCTGACATTGTATTCCAGATTCAGAATATACTCAAATCACATTACTATGAGTTAGTGTTACACCAAATAAAGTATTTGAGAATAAAGCCAGAATCTTTCGCCATGCTCTCAAAGGATAGATAGGCAACAAACCAATTTCAGGCATAATATTTAACACAAAAGCTAAAAATTTATCTGTTCACTGTCTCTTACTTGAACAGGGACTCTTTCAATTCTTGAGGCCAATTTTCTAGCAAAAGGGTCTTTGATGTTCTCTACTTCTTTGGGAAGAAATGACGGGAATTCGCAGACGGGCAAGAATTGGAACTGACTCTGTTGCTTGGCATGGTAACGCCTGGACATGGTGGCGGATGGTCCATTTCCAAGAAAAGATGAAACAATTACTCCCACCATTGCTGTCCAGTTAGCTGGAGAAGCTAGCTTGTGAGGCGCCAAAGATGCCACATTTGCAAACGTTGGGTAAATTTTCCTACGAGCTTTTTAATCTTTATTATATAATTACGAGTCCAATTTAGTCATTTCATCCAATTTTATTAAAAAAAATCCTATCCTTACGGGAGACCACCTTCTACCATGGACTTATTCATTTGGGGTTTGTTAAATCTGATGCTTAAGCTTATAATTATAAAGTTTAGGCCCAAATTGAAATTTAAGTCAAATAAAACAGTTTAGTAGAGAACTCATTGAGTGTCAAAGAAGAGGGAGTGAGTACAGAGGGAAAAGCTTCGGAGGTAAGAAACTACCTTCTGCAAACAGCCATGGATGTAAATCAACTGCAACGACCAGTGCCGCGTACTCTGCAGAGCGGCGGCGGAGATTCTTTCGCCGGTTTAACTTTCTTCCTCCTCTTTGTTGCTGTGTTCGTCGTCGCGGTAAAATATCGACATCTATGAGTTATTTTTTTGGCTTGCATGCGTCTCTGTTTAGGTATGCCGTTTAATACGAATGAATAAGTTAATACTAGAGCGTTTTTCTGCTAGATTTTTATATTGAAAAGCTTTAATTAGGGTTTGGTATTTAGCGATTCCTCTGCTAGCTGATGATACTTTACAATGATTATAGATCTTTGTTTTTTTTTTTTTTTTTTTTATTCGTGTAGTTACTATGATTACCTTACTATTGTTAGTTTTCACAATGAGAATTTCTGTTGCAGACATTATAACTTTGAATTTAATTTGCAATGATATTTTTCATTTGAGGTCGGCACTTGGTCTCAAATTTGTTGCTGGAGTTGATGAATGAATGTCAAAACTATAGAAATGGAGTTTAAGATTTTGAGTTTGTGGCATATTCTGCAAATCTTCCAGTTTAACTTAGTTAATACAGCAGACAGGAAATATATGCGTTCCTTAAAAACCTTCATCTTGAACTGCAATCAGCAGGTTGGAAATACTAAATTTGTTAAGTAGAAAAATGTTTAATTATTACTGGTAAGTCATTGTTTATAGTTGTCCTTGATCCCTCGAAAACATTCCGTTGTTTATTAAGCATGTGAGTAGCAATTACCAGTACTGATACCACAGGCTGCATCACAGGTGCTAATTCCTGCATCTCTTAATATGAACGACCTGTCTATTTTACATCAAGTTCCAGAAGGTCATGTGGGGGTTTACTGGAGGGGAGGTGCTCTTTTGAATACAATAACAGATCCTGGTTGGTAACTTATTTGCATATAATGAACCTTAGATTTCCAACTTTTATATTGATTTTTGGGTTTTACATGGTTACTTGATAATTCCACTTTACGTTAAGGTTTTCATTTGAAGTTGCCATTGATTACTCACTTTGAGACCATTCAGGTCACCCTTCAGACAGATCTGGTGAGAAATTTTTACAAGTCTTTCTTTTAATGAGAGAATCAGTATGAGCAGATCAATAATCTTTTGGTCTATGCTGAATTGCAGGTGAGGGATATTCCATGTGGAACAAAAGGTGGCGTAATGACTAACTTTGAGAAGATAGAAGTATGTGGAAGAGATAAGCTGCTTATTTATCTTCCCTGTTGTTGTTCTCTGTATGTTAGAACTTATGTGAATTGATGGCATACCTTCAGGTTGTCAACCGACTTCATAAGAATTATGTCTATGAAACACTGCTCAACTACGGTGTCCATTATGACAATACATGGATATATGATAAGATACATCATGAGATCAATCAATTTTGCAGTGCTCATTCACTTCAACAAGTTTATATTGATATGTTTGATCAGGTGAGAAAGGAAATTATGAACACTTAAATTCTAAGGACATACTGCCAGCCATCCTTATGAATAAACAGTTCTTGATCTAATTTGGCAGTTTACCATCTGACTATTGTATTATTTCAAACTCCTAGATAGATGAGAAAATGAAAGATGCTCTTCAAGCAGACTGCACAAAATATGCTCCAGGGATCGAGATCATCAGTGTTCGAGTTACAAAACCTAGTATTCCAGACACCATAAGACATAATTTTGTGGAGATGGAAGAGGAACGCACAAAGGTAATAATTTTTCCATTCTCATCATTCTTCTGTCTTCAATGTTTTATTTAGTGTTTGAATGCCACGGAGCAAGCTTTATTCTCTGTTTCTTTCTCCTTACGCCCCCTCACTGCCCCATCAAATTCTCTTCTTCTAATGCAAGGCAGAAGTCTGAACTGATATTGCACTTCATATGCTATAATGTAAACATTTTATCAATACATCTAGTTATTTGTTTTCTCTTATACAGGTTTTGATTGCTGTAGAAAGACAGAAAGTTTCTGAAAAAGAAGCCGAGACAAAAAAGAAAGTAGCTATAAGTGAAGCTGAGAAGAATGCTCATGTTAGCAAGATCCAGATGGAGCAAATGTTAATGGAGAAAGAAGCTGCAAGGAAGTTAGAAGAAATTGCTAATGCAATGAACACAGCCCGTGAAAAGAGCCTTGCTGATGCCAGTTATTATAGGTGACTTCATTTCCCTTCCAATCATTTTAAGACTTTTTAGCTGCACTGCGGATTCTGTGACTTGTTTGATCATATTCATTATCATATATATATATATTTTACAGGATTATGAGAGAAGCAGAGGCAAACAAATTGATGCTCACACCACAGTATTTAGACCTGAAATTCAGTGAAGCCATTGCTAACAACACCAAGATATTCTTTGGAAACAAAGTTTGGTCAATTCTTTTTTTTTTTTTTTGTTACCATTTTGTATTCTTCCATGCAAACTGCTGCTCCTGTATTGACAATTGATTCTTCTCAGGTACCAAACATGATGCTTGATCAAAGACTGATGGCCCATCTTTTGCAAAATGATGGTGTTAGAAAAGTGGAAGTCTAGTGCGGCTATCATATTTTATTTTATTACACTGAAAAGGAAAACATAAACAATAGTTGAAGAGTTGAAATTCGTTGTCTGTTTCCTGCCAAATTTTCGTTATCACACTCATAGACTCTGACTTTTGCATGTCACAATTGATGAAATTTATTAATTATTACCTCAAAAGTTCCTTGGAACAACCTTAAATTATACAAGTAATAAATTTGAATAGTTGAAAATTGTTGTGATGAAAGTTGAGTATAAATATTTTAATATTAAATTTTTTATAACAAAATTATTAAGAAGGCTAAAACAAATGATTGTTTACGTAAAATCAATTAGTAAATATTATGATTATTTTCCATTTAAGACGAGAAATGTTAACAGGATTCCTACGGAAAGTGTTTTGTAAGTGGAATCCATATAGTAGTTATGGTAAGTTAAGGTAGATTCAGAGAATCTGGTCCAGAGAGAGGTTCCCAATTTCCTCACGCAAGTTATAAAATACTGTCAAGTCACAAAATCCAAAGCAAAACTATATGACTTTTTTTGCCAGAAAGAAAGTAAGAAGTCAAGTTTCGCAGGTCTGCCAACTATATTCGAGTAACGGAAACCATTTCTAATAAATTGATAACAGATTTCTTTTTTCTGATCATACTTGAATGGTAACTTACCACTGCTCAATTCCATACTCTCCCCAAAGTAAGGACTTTTCTTGTTTTTGCAGGTAATCGAAACGTACGGTTCTTTAAAGAATTCAATTTTCTGTACAAGAGAAAATAATTTGATTTTTTTAATCTCATGTGGGTTCCGTAAATTTGTCATTTTTCTTTCTTTTCTTTTTATGAACATGATTGGTGATTGGTTGGAGAGGAATCCATTCCAACTTTTTAGTAGCGTATAGCAAGATTTTGTTTTATTTTATTCAAGATTCCAACTTTTTGAAGCTAGTTTCGGGTTTCCCCTATAACTTTGGACCTTAAGCCTGATAGATGAGTGGTTCATGGTGGTTGTCGGAATTCCTTGTCAATTGGGTAGGATTTTATCCATTTTGTATGCTTTTTGAGATCCTTTTTCATTCGTAGTTTCTGTGTTAGTCAGTTGGCGGCAGTTAAAGATCACACACACTATATATATATATGAATTGGAGTTTGAATTATGGGTTTTCTTTGTTTCTTATGAAAAAGTAATTATTTTTCTGTCTTTTTTCAGTACTGCCTGATAAAATTTGTTTGGAAGGTTTTGAATCAGTATGGGAAAATCTGATAAATTTATATCCTTATTAGGATTTTGTGAATCCTCTCTGGCTGATAAGTTCTTCACCGGAAAAGAATTTATCAAGCTTCTTGAAGATGTATTTGGTGGAGAGCAAAGGAGGAGCAATCGTTTGCATGCTATTTTCTCTGCTTTTCTTGGGGACATGGCCTGCAGTTTTGACTCTTTTGGAAAGAAGAGGACGTCTCCCTCAGCACACTTATCTTGACTATACAATCACTAATCTCTTGGCTGCTGTTATTATTGCTTTCACATTTGGTGAGATCGGAAGTCAGAAACCAAACTTCCTATCTCAACTTTCTCAGGTGATAGGATATTTGATGATGATCATCTGGGATTCTTGAATTTTTGTTTTCTTGATTCAAGACTAAGAATGAACGGTGGTTATGCAGGAAAACTGGCCAAGTGTTCTGTTTGCAATGTTTGGTGGCTTAGTTCTTAGTCTTGGGAACTTGGCAACACAATATGCTTGGGCATTTGTTGGTTTATCAGTGACAGAAGTCATCACATCAAGCATGACTGTAGTTATAGGTAGGACTTATATGAATGATTTCTCGTTTTCTATTGGAATATGATAGGAAGTTTATAGTATGTTATGTTTTTGCTCGTCGTGTTCAGGGACGACCATGAACTACTTCTTGGACGACAGAATCAACAGAGCAGAAATCCTTTTCCCGGGTGTTGCTTGTTTCTTGATTGCTGTTTGTTTAGCTTCTATTGTTCATGCATCCAATGCAGATGATAACAAAACTAAGCTCAACCATTACTTCAACAACAATACTGATGAAGGGTATTCTTTTTTCTTTGATACTTTTGTTTTGTTTGAATGAGATTATTCTGCAAAATTGTACAATTATTAACTGAATCTTTTCAGGAGTAAGAGTGTTTCTGAATCTAAAGAGGTTTCAAATATTATAGGCAAGTAGTTCTTTTATTTTTGCACCTTATTCTGACTGGAAAGGATATGTCTTTTTCTTTTTGTTTATTTGCTGGTTTTCTGAGGATGGATGGGTATGGGTATGGGTATTTGCAGATGGACAAAAAGATTTGGAGAATAATAGCATTGATAATGAAAAGAAAGCAAAGTTTGGGACAGCAAATTTTCTCATAGAACTTGAGAATAAAAGAGCAATTAAGGTCAGTGGCTGTTTTATATATATATATATATAAATCATAACAGAAAAAGTTGTTTCTTACACATGTTTAAAATGTGGAAATTACAGGTATTTGGGAAGAGCACATTTCTTGGTTTGGGAATTACATTCTTTGCTGGAATTTGTTTCTCTCTTTTTTCTCCAGCATTCAACTTGGCAACTAATGATCAATGGCATACGCTGAAAAAAGGCGTTCACCACTTAACTGTCTATACTGCATTCTTCTATTTCTCGGTTTCTTGTTTCGTAATAGCAGTACTTCTTAATATCAACTTCCTCTATCGCCCTTTACTAAACCTACCAAAATCATCCTTCAAATCTTACCTGTATGACTGGAATGGCAGAGGTTGGGCCCTTTTGGCCGGACTTCTTTTTGGATTTGGCAATGGACTCCAATTCATGGGTGGTCAGGCTGCTGGATATGCTGCTGCTGATGCTGTTCAGGTCAGTCACTTGATGTTATTTTAACTCAAGATATATACATATATATGTTTTCTGATTGACTAGTTTCAGGCACTGCCTCTGGTGAGCACATTTTGGGGGATACTTCTTTTTGGAGAGTATCGAAGATCATCAAGAAAGACGTACATATTCTTGATTTCTATGCTGTTTATGTTCATAGTAGCTGTTGGAGTCTTGATGGGATCATCTGGGCACAGAAAATAGGAACTGAAGCAGAACTACTGGAAAGATCTAAGCAGAAGGAATCACAAAATGTAAATCAGGAATCCATTGATTCCATGGTTGCTGATCAAGAATTATGAGCAAGTTTTTGTACAGAGTTTATATATGATATGCTGGACAAGGGAAGCAATGTTGACAACCTCAACTTTTATACAAAAAGAGAAAGTTTTGAGTGTCAAAAATCCTCCCTTTCCATCCATTCCTCTCTTTTCTGGGGTTTTTTTCTTCTTTTTTTTTTTTTTTTTACCTTCAACCAGATTGCTACCCTTCCCCTCTTGGGGCTCCTAGTTTCAGCATTTGTATCAATGAATCAATTATAACCAAATTATGTGAATATAAAATAAAATTCAATGTCTTTGTAGTTAACATGATTCATTTTATTTCAAATATCTATAATCAAGAAATGACTTTTACTTGCCTATGGCAAGCCAATTTCAAGGGAATTTGAGGGTCAGAATATGAACCATCTACAATTCTATCAAAAATCCACTTGTTAGCAGCCTCAGTTAAATGCACTCCATCCCAACTGATGGCAAGTGATGGATCTTTGCATGGTTTCCCATACAACACTTCCTTGCCTCTCACCTTCACTTTTCCTCCACAACCAATATTCACATTAAAGTTGTATTTTCCTCCATGCCCACAACAAGCTCTTAGAGGCTGCTCAAAACCTGCCAATATACACACCCACACACAACAGAAACAGAAAATCCATCTCAATATATATAAATGACATCGAATGAATTTCTATTTTTGGAAAGTTCTTGATATACCATGTTTCTTGGCATGTTTAATGAGATCATACTTCAGAGAATAGACATCAACATAAGTGATTGCAGCTTCTGGCAGCTCCTGTCGAAGCTGAGCAACGGCTTCTTTCAGTCTTCTGTTGAAGAATTGTGCCACATTATTGAAGGGAGATGCACAGCCTACTTTGTCAACTTGTGCAGCAGTGATGGGAAATCTGTCCATGATGTAAGGATAACAACCAACTGGACCAGTGTTATGTATCCAGAATGATCTACCTCCTTGATTCCCATATATACTCTGCACAAAACAACAACATCACCATATACACATACATATATACTCTGTGATTTTATATATATAGTTGTGTCCAAAGTAATCAATCACCTTAAGGACAGATTTGAATTGATTTACTATGTCAGGAATATTGCCTTTAACCTGATCAACCGTCAAGTTATGGAAGTATCCAGCAGCTAAATCATTCTGACCAATATCAAATGTATACAAAGCACGAGAAAAATATTCAGGCTTTGGTAATAAGCCCCTGAAAACAGGATTCCCTGAAACAAAAACAGCATTCTTGGCATAATCAGCAAGCAATCAAGAAAGCATTATATAATATTATTAAAAAAAAAAGTGTACTTTTACCGAATACCTTGTCTGCGAATAAACTGAGATCTATGGAAGAAATCATGGAATTGAGATTGTTGTACATTCAAAGAAATGGGACTGAAACCTCCAACATCGTGTAAAGTTGTATTCTGAGGTCTAATTGTTGATCCAGCCGTAGCAAAATTTGCTCCATGTGTGAAATTACTTCCCAGTGAATCAAGAAATGCACTAAGGTACGGTATTCCTAAACTCTCAACTGATATAAAATGTTAATTACGTAATGTGTTAGCCATGACAACTATGGGACTGGCATATATCTAAATTTATATGCATCATTACACAGTTATATATATCTACATTTTCGATATGGGAAATATTCTGGATAACATGATTTGTGTCGGTGACTTCTTGTAGATATATCATATAAATATATGAAATATTATAAAATGTAATATGATAAACCAACTGAATTAACAGCTTAAGCAAAAGGAGAGTGAATATATATAACATTACCTAAAAAATCAATGATTAGACGGCCATCACAGTATCTTCCGGCGGGACGATGGAAAAATGTTTCTCCGTCAGGAAAACCAGCTTGGCCGAAAGCTGCTGACAGACCACCGGTGTCGGAATTCGAGTCTCCGAAGTTGAACACAGCCGGAAAACCACATCCACTAGGAATGTTCTCTGCAGATCTGGAAGCTTGAAGTAAGTTCACAAAAATTGATAAAGAAACAAAAAAGACGATATTTTGAATCTCTTGGTAACGAAAAGCCATTTAAATTAGAACACTCTGTCCAAGAAATCAAGTAAACATATTATTTTTTTGTGGTTCTGTTGCGGACACTTTAAAGATGAGGAGAAAGCAACAAGCTTTAACGATGAAAAGTGTTTTAAGAGTAAAATCAGCTAGAAAAATGGACCAGAACTCCATGTGTTTCACATTAGAAATATATAAAAATATATAATCTTTTAAACCAAATTTGTAATTTCGAATGAAAAAAACCGTCTCCGGGGAGGCGGGATTCAGGAAGTTTTCATGACCGTCAATTATTAAAATTTACTGTTAGTCT
Organism: Asclepias syriaca; assembly: GCA_027405835.1. Classification (NCBI taxonomy): domain Eukaryota; kingdom Viridiplantae; phylum Streptophyta; class Magnoliopsida; order Gentianales; family Apocynaceae; genus Asclepias; species Asclepias syriaca. Next base: position 265,589 of record JAPHNG010000660.1, read on the forward strand.
GTCTCCGTCGCTGTGAATTTCCACTCCACCCGGAAAATTGTATCTCACAAAAAAAAAAAAAAAAGTTTTAATTTATTAATATATTAAATAAATACTTATTATAATAATATAAAATATTTTTAAATATTAAAAGAAAGAAAAAGAAAAGAGGAGGTACCGGAAACTGGTTGGTAGACGGTAAACCTCATTGCCCCGTTTTCTTGTCTTGACCCAGATATCTTCACGCTTCAACTTCCGGAGTCTGGATCCCCTACATCATCACCATATACCCAATTAGAGTTACGACAAATTTTCAAAAATATTAACGAGAAGTCCTAGGATTTGTCTCCTGGATTGTGAACGATCGGAGCTTGAATTTGTATTATTATTTACAGAATTTGATTTGCGATTAATAATATAATTTCTGATCGACCAGAGTAGAATTTGATTGATTTTTTAGTTCGATACTCTATCGTCAGCCCGTTTTGTGTGTATACATGTAATGGCGGGAACGGGCGATGAGGAGAATGATATAGTATTGAGTGATGTGGAGGAGGATGATGATCCCGTGGCAGTTAATATGAAGACTCCGATACCGGAGGATTTGTCAGCTGAGAAATTTAAGGAAATTTTGGCTGAGCTTGCGAAGGAGAGACAAGCGAGGGAGGCGGCGGAGAATTCTAAATCCGAATTGCAAGTTTCTTTCAATCGGCTTAAGGCTTTGGCTCATGAAGCTATTAAAAAGCGCGATGAGAGCTCCAGACAGCGAGATGAAACTTTACGGGAGAAAGAAGAAGTTTTAGGGAGAATTGAGAAAGTTTCTGCGGAATTGGCTGAGGTTAGGAAGGTTAAAGATGAGGCGTTGAAGGAGAGAGATGAGTTTTCAAAGCAATTAGAGGAAGTTACCAAAGCCAAGGACTCGTCTAGGTCGGAGATTGAGACTGCAGCTTCGATGCTAGTGACTGGTATTGAGAAAATATCTGGGAAAGTGAGTAGCTTTAAGAATTTTATGGCTGGTGGTTTGCCGAGGTCGCAGAAGTACTCTGGATTGCCAGCAGTGGCATATGGTGTAATTAAGAGGACAAATGAGATTGTTGAAGAACTTTTGAGACAGATTGAATTGACAACAAAGTCAAGAAATGAAACACGGGAACAGATGGAGCAGAGGAACTATGAAATTGCTATCGAGGTTTCTCAACTTGAAGCTACAATAGCCACTTTGAGAGAAGAGGTTTCAAGGAAAAGTTCTGATCTTGAGAATTTGGAAAGTACTGCAGCTGAGAAGAATGAAAAATTGGTTACATTGGAAAGAGAATGGAGCCAGAAGCTAAGTGATTTGGAGAATGAAAAATCAAGGTTGAGAAACCTGGTGAGTGAGCATGAAGATAAGTTGACAAATTATGAGCATAAGATGGAATCACTGAGGCCATTACTGATTGAGCAATTAAATTACGTCAGCAAAATACATGAACAGATTTCAAGTGTTCTAAAGATGGTGGATGCTAGTAAATCTGGAGAGTTGTCAGAATCTCTATTTCTTGCAAAAGAAACAGATTTGGAGGAGAACATTAGGGCATCTTTGGCAGGAATGGAGTCTATTAATGAGCTAAGTAAAATTGCTGTTGTGAAAACTAGTGATTGGATAGAGGACAGAAATCGTGAAGTTAGAAGTCAAAAAGACACTATTTCTCAATTAGTCAAGGAAAAGGAACAAATTGGGTCATTATTAAGAAGTGCTTTGTCAAAGAGGGCTTCCGTGGATCTCTCATCCAAAACAAATGAATTGTTTAAAGTTGCAGAAAATGGCTTAAAAGCAGCTGGAATAGATTACAAGTTCAGTAACCATTTTGGAGAGCACAAGCCAGCATCTATTGATGAAGTCTCTTCTATGGGAGGAGTGGATGATGAAGTATATGCTTTGGTATGTAATTGCAATTGTAATTGTTTTGAATATATAAGTTTATTCTACTGTGAAACTTCAGTTGTATTTTCGTTTTTACTCATTAAGGCTCACTACGCAGGCTGGTGCACTGGAAAACATAATTAAACAGTCTCAAATTGAGATTATTGAGTTAAAGCATTCCGTGGAGGAATTAAGGTACTTGGATATCATGTTACTGCTTTTGCAATAGTTGGCTTTGTTGTGTTGCTAATTTCATGTCATAGAATGAGAAATAAAAATAGGGGAGGTGTGCTGGACCTCAAATCTTTGACTATATATCATATTAAATTGAGCTAAGGTCAAAACAAGATCATTGTAACTGTCACTATTCTCTCTCTCTCTCTCCCGTATCTCACATGAAGAAAAATTTGCCACGCATGATAATAAATTTCTGGTTAATATACACTAGGTACCATTAGATCTTTCTCACTCAAATCATTTTGTTTTTGTACTGCATGCAATGAAGATTCTTTCTACAAGATGGGAACATCATTAACCAGCATACTATGTAACATTAGTTTGTTGATATTACTCTCTCTCTTGTTTTTTTCTCATTTTGGGACATTAGCTAACCATGGTGCCCTTTTTATCCTGTCCTGCAATTGGCACACTGCTTTGCCTTAATCAAGGGCAGAGTCAAGTAAATTGAAGGAGCAAGTGGAGGCCCAAACCAAGGAGCTTAAACACTGGAGAGAACGAGTTGATGAATTGGAGGAGAAGGAAAGAGTAGCAAATGAAAATGTAGGCTTGCTATTCTTTCTTTTAGTTAAGTTGTTAACTGTTCCACAAGTGCATATTACTAGTTCTGGATTAGATATTTCTGTTCTTCCTGAGTATATTCAAAATTGTCAGATTTAAAATTACCCAATGAATCTAGGTTGAAGGGCTTATGCTTGATATTGCTGCTGCGGAAGAAGAAATTATGAGGTGGAAGGTAGCTGCACAGCAAGAAGCTGATGCAGGAAAAGCTATTGAACAAGAGTACATGACTCAGGTATGCTTAAACTTTGGATCCTACTGCTGTTTGAGGGCTTTCTTATGATTGAACTTTTTAAATGTGCGTATAAAGTTCATATGCTCTAGTTTCAATTGTGCCATGAATTGTCATTTTTGGTATCTTATGATTGTTTCATCTCAGTATTTTTTAACTGCATATGGAAAGATAAAGAAAGATATTATGAATGCTCAATCAATTCTTGTGAGTTATTTCATGGTTTCTGCCAGTAATAGTATATTTAGTTTTCCATGCCTTATGTTGTGGCCTTTTGCTAGTGTAGATGTTCATTATTTTAAAAAAAATTATATTGATTGAACTGGATGGCTTTATATTCTATTATTGTTGTCAGTTGAGAAATGATTAAAATACTACAAGAGTTATTGTGTTTTCCTTTATCTGCTTTTTGGTTTACAAGAAGTCCAGTACCATCTAGTTCTTTGCAAGGAATGTTTTAGGTGAAATACTGCATGCTTGAGTTCATCAGTAGTCTGATCACCCTTTTATTAATTATGGCATCACTTGGCTGCTTTTTATACAAGAAGTTCATGCTATCTTTGCTTCAAGGTCACTTCCACAGGAGTAAGCACCATGTGACTGAAAAGAGTTTAACTTGTAAAAGAATTTGTTTTTTTTTTGTAAATGTCTTGTGATTAATACCTTTCATCCACCATGTGCCACCATGTAGTTTCATATTAGATGATGTGTGTTTCCAGAAATATTTAATTTTTATAACTTGAAGAGATGATAATATGGAATCTTTAAACATCAAAGTTGAATACTGGGCTTGTGCCCGGAGTAATGCAATGCATTTGGAATCTTTAAACATCAAATTGGTGGTCTTTGATGTTAACTCTGAATCCTAATGTGACATTATTGATGTTATTTTAATCTTGTCTTATTTGCTGATAGTAGAGAAATAAACTTGGTTATGCATTCTCGCAGTTGTCTGCCATTCGTCAAGAACTTGAAGAAACCAAACAAGCAGTGATCGAGTCTGAGAAAAAGCTCAAATTCAAAGAAGAAACAGCAGCTGCCGCCATGGCTGCTAGAGATGCAGCAGAGAAATCATTGAGATTAGCTGACCTAAGGGCAACTAGGCTGAGGGAGAGAGTGGAAGAACTCAGTCGTCAGATTGAAGAGTTGGAAACTAGAGATTCCTCAAGATCAGGTCAATCAAGGTCTAGATACATATGCTGGCCTTGGCAATGGCTGGGGTTAGATTTTGTTGGGTTCCAGCAGCGTCCCGTGACACAAGAAGAGGGTACCAATGAAATGGAACTTTCTGAACCTTTACTTTAATTTGTTTTCTTTTCCCCTTTCTCTCTCACTCTCCCCTTGTGTATTCATTAATAAAACTTCCAAAATCTTAGTTCTTACTTAGACAGTGATAGGATATATATATATAGTTTGTAGATTTGATTCTTCTCGGATTGTTTCACGTCGACACAAGATTTTTTTTTTCATTGTTTTTCATCTCATTCTACACGCAGAGGTTTGATGCAAAAGAAATTAAACATTCAACTCCCTACAGGGGATAACTCATTTCGTATTAGGTGGAATATTGACACATCTATTCAACAATGATTTTTTTTTTTTTTTTTTTTTTTTTTTTGAAATTTGAGGCAATTTTACTTTTAATTTGTTTTTACGTTTTTTTACAATATGTATCCTTTTTATTTTATTTTCTTTGATAAATTTATGTTTAACGAATATTTGGCAGATATATATATTAGAATATTCTACAAATAAGAAAGGTCAGTAAAGAAAATTAAATAAAAGGGATAGAACCCGAAACATACAGAAGTTGAGTTGAACTAGAATCAGAATAAACAACCGACGGTTTAGATCAAATCATGATATGATCATAACACCTGACGCTGGTACACCTCAATCTCAGAGCAGTAACGCCCTTAACCAGGGTTAGGGTTTCAGACTGATCTTTCCCTTTCTTCACTGTTCTTCTTCCCTGCTCAGGATGAGGAAATTTGATCTTAAAGACATGCAGTATATGTCTGATCATACGTATTCTCAGATGGATCGTCGACCCAATAAGCGTCCCAGGTTAGCTTGGGACATTTCTCATACCCCAAAGGTGAGACGTTTTCTTTTCTTTTTTTTTTTTTTATTTTATTTTTTGGTTAGGGGTAAGGGATGGCTTAATTTCAGTATCTCATAGAGGTCGCTAAGAAAATTAGGAATTTTATTTTTGAAAAAGTTCTTAGCTTTGACCTCTTGAGTTAGATGTGAAATATTTTAATTAATATTGGTACAAAATTGGTTGAAATAATGTGATTCTCTTTTAAAGTAAGGGAAATATTAGATATGTATTTGTGTCTTATGGAATTCAATTAATACAAAATCATGAGGAAGTTGTAAACGATGATAATTTTCCATACCTTTCTCGGTGAAATGTTTTACCTTGTGAAGATAATTTCCTCTTGCTTTTGTGTGCAAGAGAGTTAGTTGATTTTTAGCTGAGCAGGATTTTTGCCTCCTCCCCCCTTTTTTTTTTTTTTTCTTTTTTGGTGTGTGTGTGATGAATATAACTTATTGCTTGCTATTTAGAGTGGATGATTTTTTTTTTCATTTTAACTGTAATATGTAGTCTCTGTTTTTTTTAGTCAAGTAAAGTTCAATTTGATGATTTTATACATTTGATAACTTTTTTATTACTACAAGTTTGGTAATGTATTCAACTGATTTGAGAAAATAGTGGTATTTTGAATAATAATGTTTGCTCTAGTTGAGGGAAAAGCTATTTGTTTATATTTCTTCTGTGGAAGATGAATGAATGGCTGTGTGTAGGCCCACTCAGGAATATATTATGGGCAAGAGATTGGCAATTTTTCAAGCTTTGGGCATTCAAGATTACCCCAAGACCATGATAATCTATATGTAAAGGGACTGCCTCAAAGAGGATCTCCCCCATGGCGAGATGATGACAAAGATGGACATTACATGTTTGAGCTTGGAGAGAATTTAACTACTCGCTGTAATTACTGTTTGTTTTCTTTTTCATATTTAGGAGTATTTATTTTTCCATCTTATGATTTGCTTCTGCAAGTTTGACTCATTTTCTTGTGTCTCTGGTGGATTATGCATTTACTTGGGCAGCATGGAAACTCTAAGAAATGTGACGGTGCTTTGTCTTGCTTTTTCTCCCCATACCCTTGCTAGCTACATTAGTATACCACATTTTTAGGTAATCCACCATAAACATGTTATTTTTACCTTAAGGGCAGATGATGAACCTTATTGAGCTTGTCCTCATTACCCTTCCACTTCCTTGTTTATTTAGGTCATTTGATTACTTTGAATACTTCCGGAACCATAGTCTTCTTTACAAATATTATCTTCCACTCTCCTATATTATACCATGCACTGTGCAAACATGATGTTTACATTGTTCACCCTTGCTGATTCAATTTACTTGAGCATTTAGCTCCTTCGTTTCTTACTTTGTAACTCTTCTTGCAGATAAGATTCTAAGGAAGATAGGAGAAGGTAAAATCTTGATACTCTTAATTTTATCAAATAATCTCTGGATAAAATATCTATATTTTTTTCCATTCAATTTTCCTTCTTTTGACTGTGTTAGGTACCTTTGGTCAAGTTTTGGAATGTTGGGACAGAGATTCAAAGGCTTTGGTTGCAATTAAAATTGTCCGAAGCATCAAGAAGTATCGTGATGCCGCCATGGTAGAGGTTGATGTGCTCCAGTTGCTCGGAAGATTTGATAGAACTGGTAGCCGGTAAGTATAATTACTTCATTCTTTTATGCCTGTTAAATTTCTTTTAGGTCCGTTTTTGTTCACATAATGGTGATTCTTGTCTGGGAATTTAAGTGAGTTTGTTCCTTGCAGTTGTGTCCAATTACAGAACTGGTTTGACTATCGTAATCATATTTGTTTAGTAAGTATTGCTGATTAATGGCAACACATTTTTCAAAAAATTTCAATTTTTTATTTTTGGGGGGTTATGGTTTGTGAACATCTTTAAATGGTTTTAACAGGTGTTTGAGAAGCTTGGACCAAGCTTATTTGATTTTCTACGCAAAAACAATTATCGATCATTTCCAGTTGATCTAGTTCGTGAGATTGGCAGACAACTATTGGATTGTGTAGCATGTGTGTAGTGTACTTCTTCAATTTCTCATTATCATTACAAAAACTTGATGCCTTGCTTTTTAGTAGGAGATACTGAAATTCTTTCAGCATTTCTCGTCTTTGAATTCCCATCATAATTTGTATCTGCATTTCTAAAGCTCTTCTATTCATGCACATTTTTTTATGTTAAGCTCTGTTGATTTTATGGGTTGCAGTAATTCTTCAAGTTTGTGACTCTTTGAATTGCTTATTATATTTTTCTGCAGTTTTGCATGATATGCGTCTCATCCACACTGACCTGAAGCCAGAAAACATACTTTTTGTTTCTCCTGAATATATAAAAGTACCTGATTACAAGGTATATTGCAGCCCTTGAGATTGTAGAATAGTTTTTATTTTACTGAAGGGCATGCTGAATTTTTCATATATGGGCTTGCTCTTGTTTATGTTTATTTGGTTTTCTATTTTCTATTTCTGTTTCTAGAAGAAGTTCAATGAGATTTCAGTATCTGCAGGTTGCACCATGGTCAACCAGAGATGGTGGATCTGTATGTAAAAGGTTGCCTAAGTCCAGTGCTATTAAGGTCATTGACTTTGGTAGCACAGCATATGAGCAGCAAGATCATAACTATATTGTCTCTACAAGGCATTATCGTGCACCTGAAGTTATTCTCGGTATGATATATGTCCTTCTGCATCAAATTGTTAAATCTATTGTTCTTGCATGGGTTCTGCAGATTCTATTATGTCACCAATTAAAGGGATTTTCCATTATCTCAGGACTGGGATGGAGTTACCCTTGTGATATTTGGAGTGTTGGTTGTATCTTGGTCGAACTATGCTCGGTATTCTTCAATTGCTTGAGTTGTACTTAGATCTTCTGGTCAATATTTGAAAGTTGACTTAGGACAGCTTATAGAGGAAAAGTATTATCACGTCATTTTGTGGTGATGTCACAGGGTGAAGCCTTGTTTCAAACACATGAAAATCTGGAACACCTAGCGATGATGGAGAGGGTATTAGGTCCTCTGCCGCAGAACATGTTGAAAAGAGCAGAGTGAGTTTTGAATTTACATGACCTGAAATCTTGTATTATTTTAATTACTTAATAAGTCCATCAATGTTTATGTTCAACTGATGTAGCCGACATGCTGAGAAATATGTTAGACGGGGTAGATTGGACTGGCCTGAAGGTGCAACATCCAGAGAAAGTATCAAGGCTGTAGTGAAGCTCCCACGTCTTCAGGTGAGGTTACATATGCCATAGACACATTTGCAGTGAGATGCTTTTTTTTTGTCGAACATTATATTTATATGCCTTGTGGTTATTTCAGAATTTGGTAATGCAGCATGTTGATCATTCAGCTGGGGATCTAATTGACCTCTTGCAAGGGCTACTGAAATTTGACCCTTCAGCAAGAATCAGTGCCCACGATGCACTGAGACATCCCTTCTTTACTAGAGACCTATACAGAAGATCCTAAATAAGAGCTTGGTGATGACCTAAATTGTAAGGTAACCTGCACATAGGGAGGTTCTTTTTGACACAAAATGCACAGGTGATTTGGGTCGGGAATCTCTGGTTACACAGATACAAATATGTCAAGTGTCATCTTTTTATTAGTATTTTAATTGGCCTTTTTAAAATCACCGATAATTGGCATATTTTTACCAGTGTAACACCGAGTGTAACAGAAGAAATCTTTGGCCGGTGATGAGTGATCTATATGTGCAGTAGCAGAGTGAGTTTACTGTTGAATTGAAAATGTAAATACGCCAATCAGGAAGGACTTCCATGCTTCCTAGGATCAGTTCAATCAAATATTTGTACCTCTGTATCTTTTCCTTCCTGCATCAATGTACATGCTCATTGTTCTGGTATTATCAAATAACCATTGCTGTTTGAGGTATTCATTAATGTGTTTAATAGTTTATGGGGTGCATATCCTGAAGAAAAATCAGCTGTCAACTACTGTTAATTATTCTTCTTCAAGAAAAAAGTACACCAAAGGTATAGAAAGTAAATGAAGTTCTAAAAATGGGGTGGAAAATTATTCCTGTCTCAAAAAATTAGCCTTGTAGATATACTAAGTTCTACAAGGAAAAGGGATTCTTGTGTAGCCTTGCCTTTGATTGATTCTACCCCTTGGTTGTGCAAGTTTTGGCTATCATGACCCCTGTGGGAGGACCAGTCACAGTGATGGTGCAGTGACTGTACAACCAATATGAATAGCGTAAGAAACCCAAGTTAGACCTAGCTCTTATCACCCCTTTGACATCAAACATTGCTCTTCCATTTGCCATCTGTCTCCTGAGGTCTTGGCTATGGTGCAAGGTCAATGGAACCTGGCTAACAATCATATGAATATCCACAAATCTTGAATGTCTCTTCATTGTAGTGAAAGGATCCAGATATCTCCTTGCTAGAAGTGCTTGATTTTGGTAAAGGTCTAGTACCACATAATGGAAGTCTACATTCACCTTCTTGTTTGGATTTGTGAAGTTTCCAAGAATGGTGAAATCAGCATTTAGTTTGCCCATGTCAAGGTAGGCTGCATTGAGGGTAGCACTTGAAATGTCGAACTTTGGGAGATGAGGACGAAAGATTAGATAGATTATTAGGATTGCCAGACCTCCCACTATGACTATGATCCAGAAGAGTGTGCAGATTGCAGCAATTAGCCAAGCTAAAGGCTTTGTTTTTCTTGATCCCGGCACTCTCAAAGAAGAGTGACGGTGGTGACGAGATTGACCTTGCTGGCCAGAATTATGTCTTCCTCGATTTTGTTGAGGTTGCTGTGGTCTGTTTCCTGCAGAATTTAGTTGTGGTTCCTGTGGCGGGACAGGTTCACCGGAGTTAGGTGTTGTTCCTGGCTGCTGTGGCTGCTGTGGCTGCTGTGGCTGCTGTTGCTGCAGTTGTCCGTCAATGGGATGCATCGGTGCTTCTGGCGGTGGCTGGTATCGTTGCCATTCTTTTTTAGGCAAATAGGGTTGGGGCTGGGATTGGGGCTGTGGAGTGACATATGGTGGTGTCAATGGAGGATCAGGTGGTGGTGGTGGTTGTTTATTGGCCCTTGAACTGGTTCTTTTTGGCCTTCGACTTGATGATGATGATGGCTGTGGACGTGGTGGTGAAGCCGGCGGAGGCGGAGATAATGGTGGTGTAACGAAATGAGGGTTGTTATCTCGTTGATTTATCATGGTGACTGAAGTTGGGAGAAGAAAGAATTGTGTCTACTAAACTTCCGTAAAATTTCATCAATGGAGGAGGTAGTTCTAGAGTTAGGATTGATTAAAAGGCAAAGAATCAAACATTAGTTAAGCATTGAAGGCAAGTAACCTCATTGATGCTTGCTTTTAGAACATTTTGAGTGGTACTACTACTTCTATGGTCCAATATATACTTTACATATATATATATATATATATGCACCATCATAATTCTAACCCAAATTGCTCTGTTTCAAGAAAACAAGTTACCATATTAAGGAATACTTACTTTAGTTTATTCTAAACCAATTGCAATGTCCGAAAGAAAAGAATGAATGTCTTTATCAAAAACACAGCAGGCCTTACTAATAAACGAGTCATGTACAAAGCAAAAGTTCGAAAATTTTAAGGGAAATCTATTGCATCCCCCAAATCTTTGCATTTTTCCTGATTTTTGTTTACAATGAAATTACATTTGTTCTACAAAGATATGATGGAGAGGAAGTGTATATTTTCTTCTCAGACATTTCAATTGTGATAAAAACAGTCTGTCCGAATACTGGCGTTCTGTGATCAGGATCCAGCCGGAACAAATGATCATGGACAAAGAGCATCATCGTCTGTTCCGCTATGGGCTTCTTTCCAGCTTATTCCATTGTCTGTTTATCAGGTTCAATGTTTTGGAAAGGCAAAAGTTCTTTGGCAACATGATGATGGAACAATCTGGATTTGTTTCCTGCAACGATGAATCCTCACAAGATTGCTTCACATCTTGTAGTGTCATAATATAGTTGCTGCACTAGGAGACTGCCAACATGAGCAGATTCATTATCCATAAGACCTGCAAGTAAAGTTTAACCAGATAATGTCAATGAGGAATTTTGCTCTCTTTTCCAAAATTCCTTGCAATTCTATGACAATTCATTCTGTTTATAGTTGTTTATGATAAAAAAAAAAGAGATTTAGCTATAAAGAAAGAAAGATCATTTCACTGAGCCCGATTCGTGCTTCATTCATACTGCAGAGACTAATAAACAAAGAGCACCATCAGCACCCACATTCATTAGGCATAGATATACTACCCAAAAATTGAACACAAACTAGTATGATGCTACTGGAATAGACTGTCCCAAACTTGAGTCTAAGACTTGTTTTCAACTCAGCCCTACCCTAAAGCAATGAAAGAAAAAGCTTGACCCATCTGTAAAAAGCTTACTGCTCACTAAATGACGACGAAAAAAGTACCTGAAGTAGTGCTGATTTTCCAAAAAATTCTGATCTTTCTGCAGTTTGGCCAAAGGATCAAAGAGCCGCTGAAGAGCTGAAACTCCTTCCAAATACTATACAAAAGATCACCCTACAATTTATACATTGGAAATTTTCAGATTGAGTGAAGAAAATGTAAATTAATCCTACAAATTAACAACAAGAAACCAATGCATTTAGCACATTATTGTTCCTGCCATAAGTGCAACTAAACGAATCTTATAACATCCTAGAGCTCCTGTTCTCCAAAAAAAATACACTTCGAAGAGAAATCAAAGCATCCTGTTGTTTCTTGGAAAAGTTTTCTTATTTTAAGTATTGTGGTGGCAGCATCTATCTTTAAAGTTTGCTCAAAAATACTTGTGGTCATTACATATAGTATCATTAATTATATATATTAAAGCACAAAGAAAACAGAGGGAAGGGATAAAGGATTGGGAGTCCAACCATTTCTGATCTTCATGGTTGATTTCTCATTTGAATGGATGGCATTAATCAGAGCAGTGGATAAATCACTATCAAGAGTTAAGCCTTTTTCCATCATCTGATCCCAAACAACGCAAGCCAATGAAATATTCTTTTCCCGTATAAGACCTCCGATTATCACTTTGAAAGTCACCTCATCAGGAAGCAAACCCCTGTTTTGCATATCCTCATAGAAACGAATGGCTCCATCAACTTTAGATGCCCTGCAAAAACCACTGATAAGAGCATTATAACAAACTGCATCAGGGGTAATTCCCTGTTCCAGCATGTCATGGAAGATGCTCTGAGCCATTCCAACAGAACCAGTCTTGCAGAAATGGTCAATGATAGTAGTGAACAACACACTATCTGGTCTGAGACCCATTGTTGACATCAGATCTAGAAGCTTTTTAGCCGAAGTAGCATTACCTTCTTTAAGAGAAGCTTCAATTAGGATAGTGAAAGTTACAACATCAGGAACTATTCCATTCTGCTCCATGTCCTCTAGAAGCTCATATGCCCTTCTAATGCACCGGGCCTTGCAGAGAGATTTAATAATAGTGTTATAACTCACCACATCAACCAAGCGTTTAACCCCCATCTTACTCACCATCAACTTGTAAGCCTTATCTACTCTATTTGCTTTGCAGAGACCCTTAAGGAGCTGATTGTAGCTAAAGCTATCAGGCACAATCCCACTCCTCACCATGTTCTCCATCAGCTTCTCTGCCTCATTCAACATAAGCTTGTTGCAACAAAAGTTCAGAAATACATTATAAGTGACTAAATCCGGTTGACATCCATTTCTTTTCATAAATGTTTTAATTGCTTGTGCTTTATCAATTCTACCAGCTAGACAAAATCCATGAATGAGAGTATTATATATTTCTGTACTGAATTCAACCTTATCTTTCAAATACCCCAGTGTAAGCTCATAAGCCAAATCAACCTTCCTATTTTTACACAACCCCAAAACAAGTGCTCTACAAGCCTTATTATCTATGGCATAACCTTTCTTAATCATAAGATGCCACAATTCAACAGCCTTGTCAAACCGTTTAACCCTAAGTAACCCATTCACAACTATAGTATAACTGACCACATCAGGCTCCCTTCCCTTCTCTTCCATAATTCCCAGAACCTCCAAAGCCAAATCTACCAAATGCTCACCGAACAAAAGATTCAAATAAATATTATAAGCCCAAATATCCGGCACTGCTCCAATCCTGTCCATGTCAACTAAAAGCCTATCTATGAGCTCAAAGTTCTTAACTTTACACAATCCAGAAATAAACCTTGAATAAGTAAATGAACTCAAAGAGAACCCTTTTGGGATCATTGAATTATAATACTGCTCAGCCAAGTCAAAACGCGAGTTTGATATCAATACACCAATGAACCTATTATAATCAATGCTGAAAACTCTGCAATCCGAATGACACATTTCGTCAAACACTTGAATTGCTTGGTCTATTTGGCCAGATTTTACACTCTGCGCAATGCGCGCCCGGTAAACAATCCGATGCTTACTGAGAGCTTTGTACATGTTACAAATGGAACTCTCAGAAACGAATGCATAGCATCAACTTTCAGAGCTAAAAACCTCAACAATACTTCACAAACTTTACACTCTATCCTATATCAGTACGTCCTTCGATATCTCTACCGAATGCGAATTTGGTTCCCTCCAAAACCAATCAATCATACACGCGCAAACATACACTTTCGCGCGAACTTACATCGTCGGAGAAAGGTTAAACCTGCTCTCAGCCATGGTGGCGAGAAGGGGCAGAGAGAGAGAAGGAGAATGGAGTGGGAAGAAGAGAGAGAATTGGAGGCCCAAAACCAAGTCCACTCTCCAATGGTTTAAGGTCCAACCTTTTTAGAAACTGGATATTTCTTGAACATTGGCCCATAGTTTCAGCAGCCTTCTTTCCATTAATCCAGTTGTATTTTTTCTTACAACATTTTGGGCTTCATTCTAAATTAACTATATTTTATATCATTCTTGTATTATAAATGCATAAATTCTTGATAATATATATATATATATATAACCATAACCATAGGTCAAAGATTCAAAATTTACATCTTTTTGTTATTCTTTTCTTATCCTTTTTGTTAGGTTTGTGTTTCAAGTGAATTCTATCATATGAATTGACAACACTGACTCATATTAGTCTTTGTTGATTAAACCTTCCATTTTCCTAAGATAATTAATTGGATACAATTTGGTCCAAATTTTTCTTCTCTTTTCTCTTTCTTTTTGCAATAAATAAAAATTTTATAATTGGTTATTACATATCAAATTATATTATTTTGTGTCAATTTTTCGTCCCGACTAAAAGTTTGTAACACAAGAATGTCTAGGAATATTACCTCACTCATACAATGACATTAACATCAGCTTCCAAAGGAGACTAAAGAACCTTATAAACATTATGGGTTGAAGAATGTCTATTTGTCTCTCTCTGTGTGTATATATATATATATATATATTGGCACACCTTCTTTGACCAAAAACCTATCTATTTGGTGCTCAAAATAAACATTCCATTATATTTACGTATGGAAGTTGAGTTAAAATTGATATTTGTTATTAATTTTGTGTTATTATTAAGATTCTTACAAAAAAAAAAAAAAACATAGAAAAAAGCATTTGGTAATATTAGTAGGTTACAAGAGCCGGCAGCAAATTGAAAAATATATAAGAGTAAATTTACCAAGTTTGACCATAATGATGAATTTAAATACTCAGTAATTATTTCTCTAATAAATGCATGGTGATATATATATATATTTTAAAAATTATAATATATGAGGCTCAAAGATTTGACTAAACTTCATTCCTTGGAATTGTAATAATAAACATAGTCAAACTATTGTTTGTTGGTCTTCTTTTTCATGTTCGTTTATTTTAATAATAATAATAATTATTTATTATTTTATGGGCTTGGATTCTAGGTAGCAAATTTAGACTGAATTTTGTGAGTAATAATATATACATACCCACTTTTATTCTTATTCCCTTTCTCTACCCACTTTTTTCCCCCAAAGAATTTTAAAATTTATAATCTTTATATATATATATATATTTTGTGAAAGTTTAATAATATTTTCAATTATTTCTAAATTACAAAAGATAGTTATTAAATTGTAATTTAATTACATGAGAAATACATATTTAACATATTGTTTAGTTTTAGTCAAAGAAAATTATCCTAAATAATATATATAGATATATAAAGGAAGAAGAAGTATACATCACAGATGATGATATGGCAATTTGACCAGTTCTGTTTCAGTCAATAAACCGCCACTGTGTCGTTTTCAAGATTTGTTTGCTTGCATGGGGAGCTGTCTTTCCTTCCCTTTCTTTCTCTTCCCTCTTCCTCTTCCTCTTCCTCTTCCTATTCCTATTCCTCTCCTTTCTTCCTATTCAAAGGCATACAAATTGGATTCCCTTCCACTGATTTTTTTTTTCTTTTTCCTTCAATCAATCTTCCTCCGTTTCCATCGCAGTCAAATCAAATTTTTTTTTTTCCTTTTTTCAAGGGATCAAATGTCTGCCCGGATTTATCAGAGACAATCCCAATCTTTCAAGTAAGTAAATTTCCCAATAAATTATGTTTCTTTGATTTCTGTGGGACTTTTTCTTTTCTTCTTCTTTTCCGCTGCCCCTTTTCTCTAATTTTTTATTTTTTAAGGAAAAGAAATTTGATAGTTCCTGATTTTGAACGGGCATAGATTTTTTTATTTTATTATTATTATTATTTTTTTGCTGCTGCTGTTGTTGTTAGGTTATTGAATCTATTGTCTTTCTACGTCATGACTGAAGACTTTATATTTTGATTAGTAGTTTTACTGGGTCGTATTCGTGTTTGATTTCTTCTTTTCTTTCTCTGTTGTTTGTGTTATTGTGTATCTTTCTCTGGTTGCTTCTGTGAAGGTGGTGTAGTCATTTCTATATTCAGATATGTTAGGAGAAGAGGAGAGCAAGGATAGGCCACCTTCGGGGAATCGGAAAATATATGCACGGTCTGTTTCTTGGGCTGGCAGATCACCTTCACAGTCTACCTCTGTCTCTGGTTCTAGGCCACAGTGGAACAGTAAAGCAAGGGCCTGTTTGCCTCCCCTTCAACCTCTTTCAGTTGCTAGACCAAACATTGAGGAGTGGCCTAAGCCTGGATCAGACGATCTTGGAGTATGGGCAAATCCTGTTACTCCTGGCCCAAGACCTCCTAGACCAACCACCGCACATGAGGATTCACGAGTTGGGAAACCTTTAATAGAATTTGAATTCCAGAAAGACAAGCTAGCTTTTTTCAACAAGGAATGTTCTAAAATCGTGGAACACATATATCTAGGAAGTGACACGGTTGCAAAGAGTCGTGAAGTTCTCCGCCAGAATGGGATAACTCATGTGTTGAATTGTGTTGGGTTTCTTTGTCCCGAGTATTTCAAGAATGATTTGGTTTACAAGACTCTCTGGCTGCAGGACAGCCCATCTGAAGATATTACTAGCATCCTTTATGATGTTTTTGATTACTTTGAAGATGTTCGAGAACAAGGTGGCCGAGTTTTTGTCCACTGTTGCCAGGGGGTGTCAAGATCGACTTCATTGGTCATTGCATATCTTATGTGGAAGGAAGGACAGAGCTTTGATGATGCATTCCAGCATGTTAAAGCTGCCAGAGGAGTTACAAACCCAAATATGGGTTTTGCTTGCCAATTGCTGCAGTGTCAGAAGCGGGTGCATGCGCTGCCTGCAAGTCCAAGTTCTCTTCTAAGGATGTATCGGTTAGCTCCTCATTCTCCATACGATCCTCTGCATTTGGTACCTAAATTGTTAAATGAACCTGCAACCAAGGGGCTTGATTCTCGCGGAGCATTCATTGTTCATGTTCCTTCAGTTATATATGTCTGGATTGGTAAGGATTGCATGTCAGTTATGTTAGAGGCAGCAAGGGCAGCTGCTTTTCAAGTTATCAGATACGAAAGAGCACAAGGCCCGGTTGCAATAGTCAAGGAAGGTGAAGAGCCACTAGAATTCTGGTTTGCTCTCGGTAGGGAGGGTAGTGTGCAGACTGAGGAAAAGGGGTTTTCTGTTGGTGGGAAGAGGGTTGGTGATTATGATTTAGACTTTGATATTTTTCAGAAAGCAGTAGCTGGTGGGGTTGTTCCTCCCATTCCATTGTCTGGGACTGGATCAGTGACTTGCCTTCCTACCCGCGAAAATGGCTGGAGGAGATTAAGACGGAAATTTGCCAGTGGGATCATGAAAGAGTTCATCACATCAGCCAAATTGGGTTGTGATAGCAACCAAACAAGTCAACATGAGGGTAATGACAATACTTCTGAACAAACTGAACCTTTGTCACATGAGAGTCCTGAAGTAGATTCTTTATGTGCACCTAACAGCAGTCCAAGCTGGAAGAAAGAAACATGTACACAAGATGATCCTTTTACTCCTCTTGCTTGTCCTCCATTGTCTCCAAGCCCTTCTTTCAGTTCTCTATACTCCTTTCCTGCTGCTATTCATGATGTTAAACCAAAATCATATGCAACATCACCATCACCGTCACTTTCACCTTCAACCTCTGACTATTGCAGTTCATTTACCTTCTCACCCTCATCTTCTAATTGGTCTGACTTGTCTTACATGTCTGCGCAGCCATCACCTTCTGAGATAGAATCAAAAGACTTGAGTACCACTAAAAATTCATCTGTCAAGGGAAGTGTACCTTTACTATGTGAAGAAACTTCCCCTCCAACACAAGATGGATTCTCCACAACTCATCCTTTATGGGAATCAAATTCTTGTTTGCTATCCAGAGGGAGGTCCCCTTCTCTAGCAGAGCGAAGAGGGAATACTCCTCCACCTAGGATGACATTACCTTCACCCGACGATGGTTCCCAAGTTTCAGTTAACTTGTTGAGATCATGGTCATTTTCTCTTCCTGATCTAGAAGATGAAATCATGAAAGAAATTGATTTCAAAGATTTTTCCAGTGAAAGTTCTTTTGACAATAGGGAAGAGATAATGTTAGATGCTGTTGATACTTGCGTAACCCGGGAGGAGGTCCCCTGCTTGGTACATGACTTAGTTCTTTATCAGTGGCCTTCTATGCATAAAGTTGAGATGACTTGTGGCATACTAGACCCAAGTTCTACTTACATCATATTTGTTCCTCACAATAATTTGAGATCAAATGGTGCTGATGTTTTGTATATATGGATCGGCCGTCATGTGTCTGCTGAGGGAAATCTGTCAACTAGCAAAAACAGCACAAATGAGAATGGTTACATTCAGTGGGAGGATATTGGGCGTAGTTTCCTTCATCAGAATGGATTAGCTGCGAGCTCTATGGTTCAGGTACGTCTTCTACCTGTGCACTAATTAATCTGCAGGAAATGCTTTCTTGAAATTTCAGGTTTATGGATATTAGTATTTACTGTTATGCAGGTTGTCAGGGAAGGTGAAGAGCCAGAACAGCTTTTGATGCATCTTCCTGGTTTCTCATTCCGGAAGGCATTAGATACCGGGATATAGTAGGTGATTCTCAGTGTTTAATTGGCATTCCATGTGGGATAGCTCTCAAGGATCCTGTGCAGGTTCTCTCCAGCATCCCGGCAGAATTCATGAATTTGGCTAGAGGGATGTATGTAAAGAGGACTAGCCCTTGAGTCACACACACATGGAACAGCCTGGTGTATTGAGAAACAAGCAGTATATAAATCTGAATAAATGAACTACTATACTTCTTCCCTAACCTACTCCATGTAGCATTGGTTACATTCAGCACCAAAGGTGTTGCTCTCAAGATGTTCTTTTCTATTTTTCTATATTCTTCAGGAACAAGATTGCAAACTTTCTGTATACAGTATCAAAAATATACATTCTTTTACCTGATTCCGTTAAAAGGATGGTTTGGTAACTTTTTGGTGGACTAATCCTTGTATCACAGCAATGAAAATGACATTCAAGTCAAAACTCATAATGGCATCAAACTTAACCAATATGACAGAAGCAATTAGTAGAAATCCATCCATTACTAGGCACACATTCATTACAGAGAGGAACACACCATGATGAAATTCATTACATGATCCCAATAGTTTCTTAAAATAAGTGTTCTGAGAAGTGTATCTCTCTATCCATTATAGATGTATGTTCATGCAGGCTATCCTCACACTACATTAAGCATCTATCAACTATTCCTCAACTTGTTTTTTGATCTCAAAAAGGCCATTGTTGGACCCATAGCACTGCCTTTAAGGGCTCTATATGACCTAGTGTCTGTTGCAGGCTTTGGTTTGCCCCATGAACTCTCCTGAGAGAGTTGGGCCTTCTTGGCACTAAGTGCCTCACTGATTTGCTCCCACAGGTCGCTTCCATTTTCTATATGGAAACAACATAAACAATAATGTAAAATGTGAAGAAAATTAACTTCATAATCTGGCTACTAATAGAAAATTATAGCGGATACCTGTTCCAGTTGCATTTTCCTGGTTAATATGATTTTCTTGTCCATTTTCTGCAGAGTAACAATGAAGAGTCAGGTCCGTAGAAATATAATTCACCATTTACTTTCTTAGTTACAAATATGAACAGTGAACTAGGAGGAGTATTTAGGGGTAAAAAAAAATCCAGGAAATTGTTAATCTTTCCAAAAACCAATTACCCGAATATCCTTCCCAGATGACTGCAAAATGGTAGTATTCTATCTGCATATTCATTTCCAAATCCATATTCTTTACCTCTCAGTATGTTGCTAAAACCTCAGATTTAGTTTATTTTATTTTATTTTATTGCACTTAAAAGAGCTTTTTTTGGACAATTAACTGAATGGTTAATTCAACAGTACCCACCGGTTAATTGCTTTATTTTCTGTAAGCCTATATATTTTCATCAGTTTTATCAACAAAGATAAAAGTCCCCAACATAAGTAGTGCAATTACAGAAACAGATAATAGAAAATCCGGGCAAATACTGAAATTTTAGAAATAAGCCAAACTCATAATTAAAGTATTGAGATAATCAAGAATACATACCAGCAGGGGAGGCCTGTATTTGCTTATCCTTACTGGTAGGTGTCTCCAACAAAATGGCATTCTCTGTGGGAGTGGGACCTCCATTGGTTCCATCAGTTTCTGCTTCTCTTGGACCTCCAATACCATCCTTGACAATACGAACATCAACAAGGGTTGAAAAATCTATCTGCATATCATGCATGGTTGCAAGTACAAAAGAGTATAAGAAATAAGAAATAAAAACAGCATTATAACCAATTATAGAGGGAAAACACATGCTGTATAATGTGGTACCTCCAAAGACCCATCTTCTTTGTACAGGGAATTGTCTGGTTGCTGATCAGATTTGTCTTCATCAGGCTTTCCGAGAATAATTGGATGTTCCGCAACTGGCATAAGTAATACTTTATCAGATTGTGGATTGCATGATGATACTTGCCCAACCTACACAAAATGCATATCAAATAACAACCATAATGCCTACATAGAAAATAGTGGTTCAATATATCTGTATAACTTTTTAATATACCCGGTATGAGGAAAGCTCTGGAGTCCAGAATGATGATAACTCGAGTATTCGATATCCAATGATATCACCTTCCTGCAAGAAAAAGAATTAAAAAACTAGCACCATAGCAGATTGTAAACTGTTACATTTTACAATTCTTCTTTCTTATGAAAAGCTAATCATTTATAAAACTCCAGGTGCAAGGTCCCAGTTTTAAAACCAAGAACATGTGGTGTCATGAAAGGGAATCAACAAGTCAATCTTCTGAAGGAAAATTTTAAAGTGGACTGTCATCAAACATGTGAAACTAAAAAGTCAATAGCAAATAAACAAGGAGCTAGCATGAAAGGCAAACATGTTTTCAATTATTAGGACCTCATAAATATTTAAGCCCCATCTGCATGCTAAAATAACTGACCTTTGGCAACTTGGAAAGAGAAGGAAGTTTATCAAAATCAATTGGATGGTTCATGTTTGTCTCCTTCAAGCTACTTGTATGAGATTGAATGTCTTTATTACCATTTCTCTGAGAATATGAAAGTTTCTCTGTACCCCACTTTTGGCCCTTTCTCTTGCTAGTGATTCCATTCCAATTTAAAGACGGCTCCTGAAGGGCAAGTGATGCCAGAGGCAAAAGTGTCAGAAACAAGAAAAAATGGGATCATTGCAAAGAGAATCTAGAGTACAAACAGTAATATGTAATCACCACAATGAATGTTGTTGCTTCTTAAGAATCACCTTTTGGTTCACACACCCAAAAGTGCAATAAACATTCAGAAGATACAAGCTCCAAAAACATAATTGCTAATTGTCTGGTTATATTTACTTCCATCTACGTTAAATCTAATAATTTCAAAGGATAAAAGAAAACAGAATCAAAAAGTTCCTGGGATCAAGCTTCACTTCAGTCAAGACATCAAAAGAAAGAGCACCAAAAGATCTAGTTCGAAGTTTTCTTTTGGATATGGAGAGT
This sequence comes from Asclepias syriaca, assembly GCA_027405835.1. NCBI lineage: Eukaryota > Viridiplantae > Streptophyta > Magnoliopsida > Gentianales > Apocynaceae > Asclepias > Asclepias syriaca. The sequence continues at coordinate 287,069 of JAPHNG010000660.1, forward strand.
TTGCCCGGTAGGAAGAGAGTTTGCATATTACAAATTAACAAAATACACATTGCACAGTAGGAAAAGAGTTTGCAAAGAACTAACATGCAAAAATTTCAAATAAAAGGGGGGAAAAAGTGGCTTACCTCTGATACTTGACTTTGCCTTTGAGCTTGGTCTGCATTTTAAAAGTAAATAATTCATTTAGAAACAATAATTTTGAATATTGCAAGGTCAGACACCAAAAGAAGAAAAGATTATATAATACACAAAACATTAAAATTATTGGAATTGGCATTTAAGTGATGATCCCATTTTATTGACACTACACTTTAAGCACTAATACATTGTTGATTTAATAGTTTTTATTTCTCCAAGAATGAGATCCAAACAACATATGAAAAACAAAAGAGTATCCAACAAGGTAGGAAAATTTCCAGTGCCTTTTACAAAACCAAATAAGCAAGCATATCTCTGGAACTTTAGTATCCAAAGATTAAAACTTGAAAGAGATTTAAGGAAATGAAAACTCGTATGTCATGCAACTAATAACACATCCAGAACAAAAAGCACTAGCCATGCTGCAAATGACTAAAACAAAAGAAATATATAGCTTATTTGCTACCATCTTGTCAATAAGCAGAGAAAATTAGGAATAACTTTGACCTTAAGTGGAAGCAGAAGAACCCCCCACTCCCCCTCTCTCCTCCCAAAATAAAATGCCAAAAAATCAAAGGAGTCTAAAGCCACATGCATGTGCAGTTACATGCACAGAAGAAAAGGAAAGGAAAAAAATATGCATCCAGAACAACAAGAAGGCAGTTTATTGAACCTTCTTCTAGAGGCTCAAAGCGAATATGTCCTGGCTTTATTACAACTGGAACAAGTTCATCCTCCATGTTATTCTTCTGGTTTGGTTGTTCAATTGTACTGCCATTTTGATGTGCATCCTTATCATCTTTTTTATCATCAGATTTATCCAATGCAGACCAAGATTTCCAATGCAGCTGCATATTGACGATTTGACATAAGAGCAAGTGGTTTATGGGTATTGAAACAGGAGCTATTTGATAAACACATACTAACCAGTCCCTTGGGTTCACCACAATCTTCTTTACTACTATAAGTTTGGGCAGGTTTTTGCTTCCAATTGTTGTGCTTCTTTTTTCCAGCCCTAGCTGTTGCTGTTGCTGGTCCTGGTTTCTGTTTCCAGTTTTGCTGCAAAGCTCAGAATGTCAGGTGCCAGAAGAATCACAAGTGAAGTGAGGAATAAAAATTATATATTCAGCTACCCACAAGTCCTTTAGGCTGTGAAGCATCAGCTTGCTTCTGTATTTTTGCCATTTCACGTATCCATCGCCTCTTAGCTTTCTTCCGCCGAGTACTTCTGCTAGGACCCTAAGAAGAAAGTATCACACAATCAGATCTTAGGGCCTGTCATTGTCAACATATTGCTAGTACTTTAACCTAATCTAAATATAACGTGGTACACCTATTCTGTGCATCTTTCTTTTTTTTCCTTTTCTGTCCAAGGATAGGGTAGGAAATGGAGTAGTTATGTATTTAGTAAACTAAACAGAGGGAATGAAAATTGTAGTCCATGCTCTGCTAGACCTTTCGAGTTCCTTCAGACGCTTCCTGAGACTTGTCTTCATTTTCTATTTGATCAGTTCTGCAAAGCATTTTGAAATTGTGATTATTAAGCATTGAATTGTTGTTGAAAATCAAAGAAATTCCTGAGATGTGAAATGTACACAATACCATTCCCCAAGGAGGATGAACTAGAGAAAGAAAGCAAAAGCTGACAGCTCCAAGCTCAAAAATTATTAAGGAGAGATGTTTATATTAAGTGCTAATGTTGACTGGGGGTTCAGTAGATAACTAGAACAATAATATAAAATTCCTAAGCAATTCCAAATGTGCTTGGACAAACTAATCAAGTATATTGACCAACTGACGTATTAAAAATCAAGCTAATATACAGTTCTAGTTAACGTAACACACTAGTTAAAATGGGAGGCCGAAAAAGGGACTTAGAATATAAAGCAGCACAAAAAGCAAAAGAATACAGTTTTATGTGTAACATACTCCTTTAGATTTGGTGGAGTATCCATGTCAGTGTCATTTGATTCAACATTTTTCTTCTCCCCACCACCACCCTCTTTTTTCTTCTTGACATTGGATAGATTCCCCTGCTTGTCATGAGTCTCCTTCCTGGCATTTCCACTGTCTTGGTGAGAGCTCCCGACTTGATTTTCTGAAACATTATTTTGAATGCTCTCCTGAACCTCAAGACGTTGTTTCTTCTTCCTTTGATCAACAATAGAAAGAAAAAGGATAAACACAATAGAACAAGTTATAATTGTGATCATATGACTAGCACAATATACCTAATTGGAACATGAAAATCATAAGGTATATATACTTTTTCCCATGAAGCTTTTCTGGAGCTTTTCTTTTCTTTGAAGTTGCATCTACTACACCTGATGATTTTTCTGGACGGAAACTATCTTCTAATTGCTCTTCCTCATCCTCCTCTTCAGTGTCATCTAAGGGTTCATCTACTTGACCCTCCTCTTTCAGTTCGTCTTCAGGTTCATCACTTTGATAACCTCCAGTTTCCTTCTCAAACTCCTCATTTGCTAAAAGGAAGGCTCCAGTATTTACAGGTTGCTTGTCCACAATCTGCAATTCTTCAACTGCACTGGCTGCATTGCCCCCCTCGAGACACAACGCAACCGGGTTCTTCTGAACACTATTGCAACGAATAGATATAAACCATATATGGGTCAAGCTTTACACTCTGATTATTAAGAAGAGATAAACAAGTTTATGAGCAAAGGCAGATTTTTGTTGTTAAGCTTAACCTTATTATATCTTTATCCTTCAAAATGCCAGTTGATTCAAATGGCGGTAATACAAATCCATCCACCTTCAAGAAAAATAGTGAATCAATACTACAGCGAGAAATACACCATCACAAACAACTAAGACTAGTTTTTATTGCATAAAATAACGAAATCCTAAAATATGCAAAAGGTTTCCTAAGCCAATGGGGCAAATTCATTGTTAAAACCAGTAAAGTAAGGCCATGAAGCCCCCATTCCCCATCCATTGCAAATGAAAAACCAAAAAACAAATCTTTTTTTTAATGAATGAGCATCAATCAAGAAAGAAAAGAAAAAAAAAAACAAAATCAATTAACTCTTCAAACAGAGTATAACCAGACAAGTAAAGCAAAAGAAAGAGAGCAGAAAGATATAAGTACACAGAAGATAAGGCCTTGAGGGCAAGATGGATGAAGTCCGAAAACATTGAGAACATAAGCAGAAAGGTCGGCGATGGTTTGATGTTGGGGTTTAAGAAGAACCCAACATCGCTTAAACCCTTGTGATTTCTGGGACTGATTCAAAATGGCTTCTTTGTCATTGAAGAGCAATCGAATCCTTCTGCTCTCCTCCATCGTCCATGCAAAACTCTCTCTCCCTCTCTCTCTCTAGCTTCTCTTCTCTCAGTCTCACTTGTCTACTGTGTTGGCACTCTGCTCACCTGCTTCGGGCTTCGCCACTGAAGTAGTGGTGGTTTTTTTTTATTTACTGTTTACCCAAAGCATTCGCCAATTTCCGATGTTCACCGAAAACAATATTTTGTCAATTTCGTCCTCATATTATTGTTTTATATACATTTTTAATCTTGTAATTTCATTAAATTCGAGATATTTTAATTTTATTTTTTAAATTTTTTTTTTGAAATTATGATTTTACTTACTTTAATCTCATTTTATAAATTTATATTATAAGTAAGAATTAGGATTAAATTATATAAAATTAATTTAATTTCTCATTGAACTTATTAAAATTTATACAATTTAACCTAGCAAATCAATGGCATTTACATCCAAATAAATTGAGCCCATTTTTTTTACACCGTTAATCCATATTCACACCCAAATAAACCTCAATTTTATTTTATTTTATTTTTAATTTTAATTTTTCATTCTAGTAATAATAATAAACTCTTAAAAAAATTAAGAGTTAGAAAGAGATTTGAGATCAAACTATGGCCTATTGCCATGTTTTCAAGAATCATCTTTAATCCAAGGAAATACATGCAGGGACCTGAAATATCAACTACATATTGGCGAAAAAAAGATATGCTCCTGACACACTTGAGTAAAGAGGAACTCTGTAGAAAATTCTGCTCTTGAGCCAAGAAAACAAATTCCTCCATAGATAACTGATCTTATAAGCCCCTGGAAACAAAACGAATGCGTAGAGAGTGGATTAGTCACATAAAAGAATAGAATAAACTTCAGAGGATCAAAGTGAGGTAACCATATGAATATACATTTCTCTGCTCCAAAGCTAACAACACAATCCAAGAATAATTGACAATGCACGCCGTTACCTAAATCCCAGATAAGACTTTGTCTAAGAATTCCTCTCAATCATAGTTCTATGACAATTTCTGCAGGTGAATTCTAGCTTGTGGCTAGGTATATGGAGTTGCCAGAAACAAGTGACTAGTTTGTAATAAAAGAAGCTGGCATTGGAATCAATCAATTAAGCTGAACTGTCAAATTAAGGCTGCACAAAAGCACTTCACTTTTCTGTTTCTGTTTGAAAAAAAAACATTGATTTCCAAGGACCTACAGGAAGGTAACTACTGATGTTCATTATTAAAATAAGATATCAACATAGAAAACCAACTTTTAAGTCTTTGAGACTTAGGAATTGCTATGCTCAGTCCATAAAGATTACTTCTCATTTGTCTCAAGAAACAAGCATCCAATATATCTGCTTTCTAACTCTTGGAAAATGCAATGCTATTTCAGTTCAGATCTAGTAAAGCAAGATAAATTCCAGAGTAGGAGGTTCAGCCACCTCATAAACTAAACTTCTGTTACATCATTGGAATACTTCTTAGCCTTATTTCACTTATCAATAATTACTATTTTGTTTCTGGGATAAAACCCCTCAGCTTTGATCAGAAACTGAATCAGTACACCCTTGTTACTTCACTTAAAAAAATTACATTTTTTACATCCCCTAATAGTTAAGCTAAAGTTCGAATTCTGTTAATTAGTTTTCAATGTACCTCCAAAACATCCCCCTTGTAAGTGGCAATTGTGCTCAAACCACATTTCATTTCTATCAATTGATATGCAAAAGTCACTAACTTTATCAAATTAATATGAGTCCCATTTTGTCCAGTAATAGCATAGTATGCAAGAACCATAAAAATAGAAATAAAACGACTCAATTTCATTTTTATTTGAAAAAAAGAAAGAAAGAAAAGAAAATCCGTTCACCTGACTTTCTTGAGAAGAACAGATTTCAGCTTCCTTGCAAAGTCCTGAGATCGGATTCTACACTCCAATGCTTTGCGAGCAAGGACTCGCTTCTCAGAGTTCTTGATATGATGAGTTTGCTCTCGCTTTATCATCCGTTCAATTCCACTAGATTGCATTTTCCTCTGCAGCAATCCCAAAGCTTGCTCCAAATTGCCATACCTCACTTGTACTCTGATGCCTCGCCATTGCTGCAGCTCATGGCAAAGTCCGAAAGCCTGCCGATTCAAAATCGTCGATAAGCCCCTTGCAAGTGCGGTTGCCATGTTTTAGGGTTCTTCCTTCTCAGGGATTTTAGTTTATTCGCAGTTAGTTAATTAATAGCTGGTATCTACTCTTTCCGGTAATACTAAAGAAATATATATAAATAAAATAATACTGAGATTTATTTGTTTAGGTAAATTTGTCATAAATTTTTTTTTTTTTTAAGTGTCATTAAAATTATAATTTAATTTTTCTAAAAGACTAAACAAATAGTAAAACTTAAAAAGAAAAAGATAAAAGATAATAAATATGCAAATATGCAAAATTAAATAATTTAAGATAAATTGGGATATGATTCTTTAATAGAAAAAAAGTTGAGAAATTTGCGCAAAAAACTTTAAACCCGATCTCAAGTTACCACTTTGGGTGAAAGGAAAGCAGAGTCGCCGGAGAAGTGAGTTGATCCACTGAGCGGGAAGATCAAGAATCAGTGCCGGAGCTGGCTTTCAGTCCGAAAAGAGCAATGGCGGAGCTCCGCCATTCCAGCTCCATTGGGAGCCGAGCAACAGCAGGATCTTCGGCGTCTCCAATGAAGCGAGATGAGGCGTTAGCTTCCTCACCACTTTGTCCGGATAATGCTCCCGTTACCGACGACGACGATAATCGTAGTCGTCATTTTCGAGATCGCGGCCTCCGGTCTATTTTTTCCGCACACTTAAACCCTCTGTTCCCCTTCTTCCATCTTAACGATGATTCCAGGTCACAGCCTCACAACTCCAAGATCTGCCTTTTTGTACTTTTACTTATCGTCCTCGCTGGAGTTACTGCAATATCTTCAATAATCACTCGATGGGTGAGCTTATTCTGTAATTTGATTTACAGGCCTTTAACAGTTTAAAAATCTTTACTTTCCTTTTCTCAAAAGCGTTAAACACGAAGTTCTTATTGATTTATCTCGGTGCATTGGTTATTGCTTAAGATTGCGACAGTATTTGGAGGATCCTTAGGAGAATTGCTTGATATTAGTAGATTCTGGGATTTCTTTTATGTCGTGTATGAATGGTAGACCCAAAGTCGATTGATTTTGTTAACTTCATCTTTTTTTTTTACTTGTAGAATGCCCCATACTTGTGCAAGAAAGATGGCATAGTTCTCCAATGTCCGCGGGTGAGTTGCCAGAGGGTTAAATTTCTTGTGTTTCCTCTTATTTTCTGGTTTTCTTGAAAGCTCATGGCGGTTCTTGTTTTATGTTTGTTTCATCTCTTTCCATCAGGTAAAGGAACCTCCATCATTGTGGGAAAATCCACATTCAGCCACCACATCGTGGAAACCTTGTGCTGAGCGACGTATCGGTAAAGTTTCAGGTATTTCGAACTTATTCTTCGACAAACCTGTGAAATTATTGGGGCAGTATGAATGGGAATTATTGCATTTTCTGTGAGTGCCATTTCTACAATTTCACTTATAAATCATGCATTACAGTATGAGTAATTTCAATAGTTTCAATAGTCATTGATCATTATGTGTATATAGATTTAGTGAAACACTACTTCAATCCATTTTGACTTTGGTAACAATTGGTTATTCTTTTCTTTGTATAGATCTTCCAGGGGAGAATGAAACAAATGGATATATTTTCATACATGCCGAGGGTGGTCTCAACCAGCAGAGAATTGCTGTATGATCTCTTTCTTACTCTCTATTTTTAATACATTTGGCCAATTTGTGTTTTCAGTATGTTTGTCCTTTTATCATATCCTATAAGATAAACTGATAAAGCATATCTTCTTCCCCTATGTCCCTAAGATATGTAACCTGTTGTATATCACTTTAAACTGAAATTCTGCCCTAATTTGACGGTTAATATATGTTTGCTTCTAATTTCACTTTCAACTTGTTTCCAACACAGTTTTTATTATTTTTTTTCAATTTCTTTCTCTTTGTTTGATTTCCAATTTTTTTCTCCTGAAGATACTATCATGGATAGGTTTTTATTCTGTTAATGTATTAATCTATTGCCTGCAGATATGCAATGCTGTTGCTGTGGCCAAAATAATGAATGCAACCCTTATTTTGCCAGTGTTGAAACAAGATCAGATATGGAAAGACCAAACGTGAGTGTGGCTTGGTTTGAACATTTTCTACATATTGTTATACTTTCTCTATTAAAGTTAGGACAGATACTCCGCTTCATTATTTCCTGAGGTGTTTCTTCTCATTCTTTGTGTGGAAGCTAGTTCAAGGTGGACAGTTGGCCTATTTTGTTTAAGATCCTTGTTAGCCAGAAGTTTTATTTACAAATATAGATATAGAAGACACCAAAATTTGCATTTTACTCATTACTTTGCTAGTCATAGGTGCTATGTTCTTGAAGCACGAGTTTATGAATACATGGCTTCAAACTTGTGTGCAAGATTATCTTTGATTTAATAAACATGATCTTCAATAGAGGGTCCCCCCACTCATATTCTTCTGTGAGGGGGTAGCTGGAAGTATCTAGTTTCTGTTTTGAGTATACCACATATCATTTCTCTTACCTTTTATATTTGTCTAGCTTGACGCTGAGTTGAGGCAGCTGATAAATCAGAGTGACTGCCTATTGGATCAATAATCATTTTGCTGGTGTTATTGGCTTATCTTATTTAAATATGGATTTATCATGTTCTGCAGGAAATTTGAAGACATATTCGATGTTGACCATTTTATTGACTATTTGAAGGATGATGTACGAATTGTCCGCGACATTCCTGATTGGTTTACTGACAAATCAGAACTGTTTACAAGCATAAGGTTTGGTGGCTTTTCATTCTTTCTGAATCTTCCTTATCAAATTATAATGAGCTAACTCCTTAGGACAAATTCATCTTGGCCTTATTATTTCTTTTCCACTTCTAGTAATGTGCAAATTTTTTCTCCCTTGAAACTCTGGACAAGGATTTAGTTTGTCCAGCTTATATATGCTTTTAGGTTTATATTTGGTCAAAGCCTGTTATGGATCTGTATATTTTCTGTGGTTCCTTTGCTTTTCTTCTTATCTCGTGTGATATATAATAGACGAACAGTCAAGAACATTCCCAAGTATGCTCCAGCACAATTCTACATAGACAACGTACTGCCTCGAATCAAGGAGAAGAAGATAATGTCTTTAAAACCTTTTGTTGATCGACTAGGGTAAGGTTGTGTTTTTGTTAAGGGTTTTAACTAGTTTGAGTATCTAATTTGATAATAACATCCCCTTGAAAATTTATTTGCTTATTTATTGTCCAGGTATGATAATGTTCCGCAAGAAATTAACAGGCTTAGGTGCAGAGTAAATTATCATGCTTTGAAGTTTCTTCCTGAGATTGAGCAGATGGCTGATCAGCTGGTATCAAGAATGAGAAACCGCACTGGCAGTTCAAATCCATTTATGTATGTGACTTGGAAATTCTGATCCATGTTGTGGTTCTTATTTCCCTTTGATGTTTTCTTTTGCATGTTCGTGAACCTTGAATATTTCCTCTTATAAACAGGGCTCTTCACCTAAGGTTTGAGAAAGGGATGGTGGGCCTTTCATTCTGTGATTTTGTGGGTACAAGAGTGGAGAAAGCTCTCATGGGTCTCTACAGACTAAAAGAATGGCCCCGGCGTTTCAAAGTACATATCTATTGTGAATGTGTGTAAGTGTATGCAAATCCAAATTAACCATGAATATCTAATACTTCAGCCCTCCTTGTGGTAGGATGGTTCCCATCTCTGGGCTCTAGCTCTCCAAAAAAGGAAGGAAGGCCGATGTCCTCTTGAGCCTGGTGAAGTAGCAGTGATGCTTCGTGCAATGGGTTACCCTAAGGAAACCCAAATATATGTTGCTTCAGGACAAGTTTATGGAGGACAGAACCGGATGGCACCTCTTCGGAACATGTTCCCTAATCTTGTAAGGCCATGTACTTCATTCTTGCACATTTCTTTTTCCATGGTAATGCTTTCAATCAACTTTATACAAAACACAAATTCATTATTTGGATGAGAGAAATAAGCTCAAGTGGCTTACATTTTATAGAAAATACAATTGGTAACTTCTTATGCCTTGCCTGGGCTATTGTGAAGTAAATGAAGATAAAGAACATGTGTTTACTTGATACTTCTTTCTCTTAAAACTAATATGAACTTACTTAGAAAAGTACTCGGTTGGTATCTTTAGTAGACTAGTGTGAATGTCAAAGTATTTGGTTGATTTATATATATGGAATTAATAAAACTGACTATCTGTTGTCCTGTCATAATCTTGGATAGTAGATCATTTGAGATGACAATGAGAAGTTTTATGAAAACAGGTTACGAAAGAGGAATTGGCCAACAAAGTGGAATTGGACAGTTTCAGAAAGCATGTAACTAGCTTGGCAGCCCTTGACTTCTTGGTCTGTTTGAAATCCAATGTCTTTGTGATGACCCATGGGGGGAATTTTGCTAAACTGATAATTGGATATCGCCGTTACATGGGTCATCAGCTAAAATCTATTAAACCAGATAAGGGACTTATGTCCAAATCCTTAGGAGACCCGTACATGGGTTGGGCCACCTTTGTTGAAGATGTGGTTGTTACCCACCAGACTCGAACAGGATTACCAGAAGAAACCTTTCCTAACTATGACATCTGGGAAAACCCTCTGACACCATGCATGTGTAGAGCTTAACTCAGAAAGCTTGTATAGTTGAAGGTGAAGACTTGAGATTTCATGAGAAAGTCTCTCTCATGAATTAGTGCACACGACTTGGAAAACTTGCCCAAGGCATTTTTTTCTCTGCTCTCAAGATTGGAGGCCTATTGGATTGCTCTCTGGATGGTGAACAAAAATCTCTAGATCTAAGGCCTAAGAGGAGGGGATAAGGCTGATTTCATGCGACTTCTTTTCAAGGAAAGGAACAAATTACAATTTTGTATTCTAGTGTCATCTGTAGACATTGTTCACAGATATAATGTACATTAATCTGGTCGAACATTCCATTGTATGATATATATATATATATACTTAACTAGGCTTATTTGAATTGTATTAATCTTTACCTCCTCCTTGAGCATTTTTCTGTCTAAATGTGATAACTGCATCACATGGGAATAGAAAACTCGGCGCATGCAAGCACTGTGCCAAGACTATTTAGACAAAATTTGGTATTTCAGACTGATTTCTTACACGAAATACATTATGGTACTCTTAATTCATGGATGTTCTCATTGTCAGGTACGGGACGGCATCATTGATAATGTATGTAATAATGCACATTTTTCACAGGTACAAAGCTGAAAGCTTTTTGCAGTGTCCAACACTGCTCCTTGGCCTCTAGTCTCTTAAATTTGGGGAAAAGATGTTTGTACTTCTTTGGAATTAAATCAAGTTTAATATACTATACCACTATCACAATTGACTTTATAGAAAAAAGACCTCACAACCACCACAAAATTCCGAAACAATTACAAAAAAACATCAACAAAAAGCAAGAACAAGGGTTTCTTGAATTCAAATCCTAAAGCAGGTTTCTTGATGGGAGAAGAAAATCAAGTCCTTAACTATCTAAAGTAACATATGTCATGTCTTTATATATAAAAGTCATATGTAATGTCCTATGTCTTACTCTCTTTTGTCATAATATAAAATTTTACCTACTTATCATTTTAAGAATTTATCCTTCTTGTAGATTAATCAAAAAAATTCTTTCTTTTTTCTTTAGACAAACAGGATAGACTAAATAGAGGTGCATGGCCGACAGAACACGAAAATGATGGATTTTTAAGGTGATTTCAATACATAGCACTGACAGAATGAAAGATTTAAGACAAATAATCCTTCTCCTGACCACCGTCAATAATAACACTTTCTGGACACACAGTAAGTCACTGTGTCGTAAATGATTCACCTTAATCCGTTTTTAAATATGCATTAATTAGTCTGATTATCGCCCATTACATTCCACCTGACACATCATCCTCGGCCTTATCAAGAATGATTCTTGATATTAGTATTACTTAGCATTTTAGTCTCACTTACTTTATTGCCTGATCATTGACAAACCCAAAAATCGACTTATGGAGGTTTCGGCATTCGTTTCTCTGTTGTCGTTCTTCTTCATCTTCATCTTCTTCTTCGGTGTTTCTTTTGAGAGGTACAGTTTCCGAGTTCTTGTTTATTCTTAATCATCAAATTTGAATTATTTGTGGTGACCGGTGGAAATGTTTTGTGGGTTTTATCCAAGATGCAGTCTTTTTTTTAATGAGTTCTTGAATTTTAATGGTTGCCCTATTCTAGAGTTGTTGCTGTTCTGTTTCATGGGTTAAATGTGAAACTTTCAGCTAAATTTTTCTCTTCAATGGAATTCTAGAAGTAGTGCCTAAGCATAAGCAGTTGTATTCTTAAAATTTTCAGCTGAAGTGTAGACTGATATGTTTCCCAGTGTTACTCTTGTTCTGAAATGAGTTAATTTTCAGGGGAACCTCAGAATCTTTATCTCATTTGGGAGCAGCAGAGCACGCTTCCTTACCGCCAAGAGGTTGGAATTCCTATGATTCCTTCTGTTGGATTGTCTCTGAGGAAGAATTTCTTCAGAATGCAGAACTTGTTGCTCAACGGTTGCATTCTCATGGATATGAGGTATTAAAGGAAGTCTTAACATAAAGTGAATTGTTCTGTTCCTATAACACTAAACAAAACAGACTAGTGTACAACTAGTATTTGTGATTGAATGTTTCATTGTTTTGTTTGTCCTTTTTGTAGTATGTTGTGGTGGACTATCTTTGGTATAGGAAGCATGTTCCTGGTGCTTATGTCGACTCCTTTGGTTTTGATTTGATTGATGAGTGGGGAAGGATGGTTCCTGATCCCAAAAGATGGCCTTCTTCCAATGGTGGTAAAGGATTCAGTGAAGTAGCCAGAAGGGTTCATGCAATGGGTTTGAAATTTGGGATTCATATAATGAGGGGCATAAGTACACAGGCATTTAATGCCAACACCCCTATCCTAGATATCACTACGGTATACTTGTTACTCTTATCCCCCAAAAAAAGAAAATTGTATTTGTTTTCTTCTTTACGCTAGAAAAAGCTACATTGATGGGATTCTTTGCAAACTTCTGAATCAAAAGCAGGATTGTGTAGATTCAAGCTTGAAATTGTATAATATTATCTTCTATATAGCTGCTGAACCTATTGTTTATGATTTATTTAGGGCAAGGCTTATGAAGAGTCTGGAAGACAGTGGCATGCAAAGGATATAGGGATTAAGGAGAGGACTTGTGCCTGGATGCGGAATGGTTTCATGAGTGTAAATACTAAGTTGGGAGCTGGAAGAGCATTCTTGAGGTCCATCTACCATCAGTATGCTGAATGGGGTGTTGATTTTGGTAATTTGGTTTTTGCCAACTTCTGCTAGCCTTTTTAACCTGAAAGTTTAAATGGATCAACAAAGACTTTTCTCTAGACCTGAATGTTTTTTATTCCAGCAGTCTTGATCAAATTCTTCAGAAGGCCTGGTTGTCATACAAATATTAACTTGCTTACACAAGCAATGTAGGATAGTAAATAATTTGGCTGCTAATAATCTTTCTGTTCGGTTCTTGCAGTGAAAAATGATTGCGTGTTTGGAGACGACTTGGATGTAGATGAGATTACTTTTGTCTCAGAGGTAAATATAAACACACACATACACACTCACTTGTGCATCTCACTAAATATTGAAAAGAAAACCTTTACTAGTCTTACTTTCAAGTAGAGGTCTCCTTGTACAAATGGTTATATATGAAGCACCTTCTGCAGGTACTGAGCGAATTGAACCGTCCAATCCTGTACTCATTGTCCCCTGGAACTAGTGTGACGCCGAACATGGCTAGGCATGTATTTGGTCTGGTCAACATGTATAGGATAACAGGTGACGACTGGGATAATTGGGGAGATGTTGCTGCTCATTTCAATGTTGCGCGGTACAACTCATATCCTAAAGCAGTGGCTTAAATTCATGAATTTTCAAGTTCTTATCCTATTATTTCTTTTTTGTTACTTCTTCATCTTCATAGTTCCTAGACAGTTCCAATGTCATACTTGCTGTATTTTTATTTTTGCCATTTTCTATAAGAGACTTTGCTGCTGCTGGTATGCTCGGAGCAAAAGGTTTGAAGGGGAAGTCATGGCCTGACTTGGATATGCTACCGCTAGGTTGGCTAACTGATCCAGGTAAGATCTTTATTAACTCTGACTTTTAGGAAACAGTTTTATATTTCACTATATCATCAAATAAGAAAATACAAGTAATGTCTGTTGAGAATGGAATACTAAGTTGCAATCACAAACTAAACCGTATTCTACTAGCATAGGACACAACTCCCACTTAACTGAATGATATCTTTCCGACAAATAGGTTCAGATAAAGGACCATACAGGAACTGTAGGCTCAACATATACGAGCAAAGAACCCAGGTATACTCGTAGAACTATTTCTAAACATTTGATTAAGCTAAAGCTTTATCGAGAAAAATTCATCATCATTGATTTATCGATGCAGATGACTTTGTGGTCCATGGCCAAGTCCCCTCTCATGTTCGGAGGAGATTTGAGATCACTGGATGATGTTACGTTTAGTATGATCACAAATCCTACATTACTAGAGATAAACTCTTTTAGCTTCAACAACAAGGAGGTAATTTGTAAAGTGTTTCTTTCCCATATTATTGTGAATATATTATGCAGGAGGAGGAACTAAGACATTGATTTTTCAAATACAGTTCCCTCAGATTACAGGTCAACAATGTCCCCATTCAAGGCATTCTTCTCTCACCAGCCAAACTACGAAGAATGAAGAGAATGATTACCCGGAGGACTCCTTTTTGTCTTTAGCTAGCTGCAACGATGAAGTGATGAGTGGATGGTTTACTAAAGCTATTGACGATGTTGAGCAAGTCTGTTGGAAAGAGAACTTGAGAAACAAGCATGGGGAGCCTTTCTGCCTATACAAGAAAAAACCTCTCGTGGCATCGTAATAAGCTTTACCTTTTTATTTCTTGTTTGTCATTAAATCAAGACTACAACTTTCCAAGAAATACATGGTTCTTGACTTGGTTAGGATGAATGACAATGCAGAGATGAAGAGCTGATATGTAAGCAAGAATGTGAAGGTAAAATCCATTTACTGCCAACTAAGACAAGAGAATTCTGCCTCAGAGCATCTCCTAATCGGAAACTGACTTCAAAAGAGTTTAAACGAGGTTCATTTTCTGCTTGCAGACAGGAAGCCAATCAGGTAAATTTAGCTGAAATTTTCTCTTCTCAAAAAGAAGCAATTAGTTTAGTACCTGGAAACTAATAACAAGAACTCTTGACCTGTACAGTTGTGGGCTTTAGATAGTAATAACAGAACCCTTACAAGCAGTTATTCCGGACTTTGTGCTTCAGTAAACACTGTAAAAGGTAATGCCTTTGCAGAATCTAACTAGTCTAGTGGTTCCAACTCAAGCTTCAAATCATATATATATATATATATATATATACATTGATCAATCTTCAATGTGCAGCCAAGACTGAGTCAGGAGGAATTCGTTCTTGGATTGCTACTGGACGAAAAGGTTCAATTTCCTACATTTCTTCCTCACCGATATATATATATATATGTGTGTGTGTGTGTGCAATAAAACAGCATTTTTAATGTATTATGATGATACTAAGAAATGTCTATGTGTTTGATTCAGGAGAAATATATCTTGCCTTTTTCAATCTGAATGCCCAGAAAACTGTTATCTCAACAAGGATAAGTGATTTGGCTAAGGCAATTCCTGGTAGAAAGTCTATCTATGGTTCCTGCAAATCCAGTGAGTTGTGGAGTGGAAGAAACTTTGGAATTGTAAAAGATTCTATATCCATGGAAGTTGATCCTCATGGATGTGCTTTATTTACATTAAACTGCTGGTAAAGACACCTCTTTTTCTTTACCAACAAAAAGTAGAAGACATTAACTTTTTCTTTCACCTCTTTCTGGGCTCTAAATTCACCTAGAAGATAAAAAAACGGTAAACTTTTTACTTATTTGAAAGGGATTAATTTGCGTGTGGCATGACGTATTTTCCCCGTAAATCAAGATGAATGATGATTGTGATATTTTGGAAGGTGATGGCGGCTGACTGCCGCTTCATCATAAGATTCTGCCACTATATACTCCTTTTTCTTTCTTTCTTCCCTTTTCATAAAAAATTTAAACAATATAATATTATATAAAGCTTATATATATGTGTGTGTTTTGTCCGAAGAGGATGGTGTCTTTTTTTTGGCGCCTTATTATATTTAATGGAATCCTTGTCCATTTCCTTACGCGTATATATATATATTACTATAAAATCCAACCAAACTCGATCCTTATTAACTACGAAGAAGAAAGGAAAAAACCCTTCTTCCCAGCACCATCTCCTTCTCTGTCCATACCTGATTAGGTCCGCTTCCCGAGGATCTGAAGCTTACGCCAAAAACCTTCCATTTTCCATTTTTTTTTCTTTACTTCTTTCATTTCAAGAAATTACTATGTTGCAGTTTTGCAGCATAAAGCTATCAGAATCTTCATTTCCAACAAGTTTGGTCTCATCTCTTGGTTTTAACAATCGAACCGTATCTGTTCGATTGAAGTCCTCAAACGGGTACCATAAAAGTCAAATCTTTATCAAGAATATCAAATGTATTCACAACAGCCCTGCAGCAGATAATTCTTCTATTTCAGGGAATTCTAGTTTTCTTGTTTCTTGTTTGAAGATGAATAGCTGCATGCAGGTGGTGCAACAGCAACAGCAACCGGTTGTGAATAATGTGGAGGAAAAAGTTCATTTCTTGGCTTCTGAATTCAAGTCTTTATCTTTGCCGATTGAAAGAGTAAAAAGATTGTTGCACTATGCAACTTTACTTCCTCCATTTGAAGAGTCAGCCCGGATTCAAGAAAACCGAATCCCTGGCTGCACTACCATGGTTTGGCTGGAAGTAGGTATGTATAACAATAGACTAATGAGGTACAGAGTTGATAGTGATTCTGAGATAACAAAAGGGTTCTGTTCTTGTTTAATTTGGTTGTTTGATGGTGCTACCCCTGAGGAGATTTTAAGAGTCAAAAGTGATGATTTGATGGAGATGAATATTGGATTTACCAGTAGAGGCCATTCCCGAGTGAATACTTGGCATAATATCTTAATCAATATGCAGAAAAGGACTCAAAATCTTGTTTCAGGAGAAGGATAATTTTTAATCCTTTTTATGCCATTACTTATTCCAAGATGCCATCAATCTCCCCTGCCAGAAGATGCTACAAGGAAGCTCATCGGGTTCGTACAAAACTTACAATATCTTAATTGTCCAATGGCCCCATTCCCATATTATATAAAATAGGAACCTTTGAAATCTTTAATGCATTTGGTGGGCAAGTTATTGGATGCTTTATCGTGCACATCTCATATAAGATTAAGTATAGGCAAGAAATTGCTTCCCAACCCAAGTAGACAAAAAAAATGAAATTGAATATGACTTTTCCACAGAACCAGAGATCCAATAGTTCTTGAAAAGTACATTTCTGATAAGGACTTTCCATCTGCTACTTATTTGTGGAAGGTAAGGCAAGGCAACAGAGCTGTCTGCTCTGCTGCTGTCCATTTCAGAATAAGGAAAACTCAAGGTTACATGCTCTGCTGCTCATCTCAGGTTTGCTTCTTCTAAATTCTAATCCATTGGTTTTCAAGATATGCATATGGGTTTTGGGCTTTATCAGTTTACCTAGAAAAAAAAAAGTGTTTCTTGAAGCTGTTTGTCTATATTTACTCCCAATAAATTGATTGAATGTCTGAAATAGAAGCAAAATTTTCCTTTCTTGCTTTGTAGCTTTCAGCTGCCTCTTGCATGCATGAACCACCATTTCCTGTTTCTCTTAATGGGTAATATTTACAGAAGCAGAAACAAATATCTTGAAGAAGAAAGACAAAAGTGAGTTTGGATTATTCTTGTTACTTATCATGATGACATATTATACTCTTGCAATTTGCAGGCTGAAGAAAAAATGCAGAGATTATGTAAGGATGGATGATCCCAGAAGAAGAAAAAGAAGGATGAATTTTGGGGGAAGAACTGAACTGATCAACAACCAATTCATCCTACGTTGTTGTCCTAAATTTGTACATCAAATCTTCTTCAAGAAATGAGATCATTTTTGCACCATGTTTGGATTGTGATCTACTTTCAATGATAAATTATTGTAAATAAATGCCCCACATTACTTAAAAAACTTTTTATTCTTAGCGAAAAATGTTCCAAATACAATGCCACAAAGATGGACTGGTTCCAAATCCTTTGGAATAAATTTTTTTTTTTTTTAAGGTCATAAAAGGAAAAATCCAAAAGATTCAAATATAAGTAAAAACATTAAGAAATATATATATTAAGATTTAAGAGGAACCGTTGCCCCATGATATTTCTCTTCCTTCATCCCACCCAGACCCTTCTATAACCGCCAATCAACCACCTCCACGTCTAACCATTTTTATGTGGGCCATATATAAAGCATCTTCGGTGGACCCCACACACAAAAATAATAATATATTAGCGAAGATTGGAAAAAAAAAAAAGAAAGAAAAACATAACCATAGCTGGCAATTGTACACTCACTAAACCTACATATTTTATGCCGATTTTTTCATTCCACCACCACCGCAACCGCAACCAACCAACAACCACCGCCACAAACCCTCTGCCTCCGTTAAGTGACGAACTCTAATTCCGTTAGCAACCCCTCCTTTTTTTTTTTAATTAATATTGTATGCCATCGGAGCTCCGGCTCCCTTCTCGGGGCCCCAGCTCAGTTACTGACCTATACATACAAAATCTATATCTCTATATCTGCTATTATTTCGTATAGATATCGGAAATTCAAGAAAAAGGGGAAATTTTCTTTTCACAGCTTTTTAGATCTTGTGCTTTTCTTTGGAAATGTCGAAATCTCCATGGGGAAATATCGGTGCATGGGCTGCCGAAGCCGAACAAGCCGAGCAAGAAGAGCGTGAGGAAGCCGCTAAAGCTGCCGCCGAAGCTGCTGCCAGAGCTTCGGCTCCTCTTCCATCCTCCGGTGGTCGAGGAGGTGGAGACTCGCAGAATTTTCCTAGTCTGAAGGATTCCGTGAGTACTGCGAAGCAAACCAAGAAGAAAACCAAGATGAGTTTGCAAGAGTTTACGATGCAAGGTAGCAGCTATGGGGTTCCTAGTCAACGTTTAACCACGGAGGAAATGCTCCGTCTCCCTACTGGCCCTAAAGAACGTGGCCCTGGAGATGAAATGCAGTATGGTGGTCGTCTTGGTGGAGGATTTTCAAATTATGGGAATCGACCTGGAGGCTCACAAGCTGGTCGGATCCGAGACCGAGATGGTGATGGCGGTGATGGGTCTTGGGGAGGGTCTCGAAGATCTTATGGTGGGTTTGAAGATGATCGCCGGAGGGGTCCTTCGATGAGTAGAGGTCCAGATTATGATCAGACCTCTAGAGCCGATGAAGTTGATAATTGGGCGTCTATGAAGAAAGCTTTACCCTCATTTAATTCTGGAACAGGGGGTCCAAGTCGTCCCAACCGCTATGCTTCTTTAGGTGGTGGTAGTGGAGGAGCTTCCAGGGCTGATGAGGTAGACAATTGGGCTACTACCAAAAAACCCATTCCACCACCGTCTTCTAGATCTTCGAGCTTTGGTTCTGGTTTCAGAGACTCCCGGCCTGAGCCTGAGCGATGGACTCGTGATGGAAACCAGGAAAGGGAAAGATTGGTGCTTGACGTGCCTGAGGGGGAAGGGGCTCTGAAAGTGAATAAGCCTAATCCATTTGGTGCAGCTAGGCCTAGGGAGGAAGTATTGGCAGAGAAGGGTTTGGATTGGAAGAAATTGGATTCAGATATTGATGCAAAAAAGGTTGCTAGTCGGCCAACTAGCTCTCAGTCTAGCAGGCCTGGTAGCTCACAGTCATCTAGGTCAGAAAGTCAGGCATTGCAAGGAACTCTGGAAGGGGCAGCAAAGGCGAGGCCAAAAGTGAATCCTTTTGGGGATGCCAAACCTAGGGAGATTCTTCTTCAGGAGAAAGGTGTGGACTGGCGGAAGATTGATTTGGAATTGGATCATCGACGTGTTGAGAGGTGATTACTTCATCTTGTTTCGTCTCAGCATTTCTTTTAACTTTTTCAGTTTAATATTTCTGCTGATAACTGTGGATTATTTATTAGAAGTGGTTTGTGGAGCTGTTCTTGTGTTTCTTATGCCTTTCATTTGGATGTGGAAGTATGTCTCTAAGGATTACGAGGGATTTAGGGAATGTTAGTTTGACAGTGAATGGGTTCAAGATTACTAGAGATGATTCCTAATTTGTGTTTTATATATTGCTATTTTAATTTTTGTTTAGTTGCAGTTTGGTCTCTCAAAATAATTATATCCCTAAAGAATCCCTTAGGAAATCCACAAAAGCTTAATGTTTCAGTAGTTTATGTTAGTTTTATGGCCTGTTTCTAATTTTGAATTGCTACAGTGCTTATTTCTGCAAATATAATGTAGGTTTGTCACTGTTCTGCCAAATATATCAAACTTTTAGCTTTTTTTTTTTTTAACCTTGACAGTTATTACTAGCTGTTTCTAAGTTTGAATTGCTACAGTGCTTATTTCTGCAAATATAACATAGGTTTGTCACACTGTTCTGCCAAATATATCAAATTTTTAGTTTTTTTTTTTACCTTGACAGTTATTACTAGCATGACAACATATCATCCCAAAATACCCTCTTAAGAAAGAAGAATACATTAGTATTAATTGGTCTTTCCAATTTTTCCATCCAAGGAGGTTACCACGAGACCTTTTTGCTGTAGAGTATTCTTTAGGTGATGTTGTCCATAATACATGCCCTTTGCTCTCTCGTGCCTTAGAAATAAATGTATGCTTGGCAATACTTGAAAATAATAGCATACATTTCTTTACAGAATTTTTTAAGCATGGTCTAGTAGGGAGGGAACATGATCTATGGTAGAGCTGTTAGTGTGTTTGACATGAGAATTTTCTTTTCTGACTTGTGGAACTTGAAACCAAGAATTTTATGTTGTATAATACACACGACTGGAATATTAATGTCATTTATATTAAGCATGAATTTCTGTATTAGTGGCTATTGTTTTTTTTCTTCAAGTAATTAGTTGGGCATTTTGTGTATGCATTTTGTTTCAAAACAGCATTAGTACTAACCCTATGCAATTTTTACTGTGGGAGAGTTTGTAGGTATCATCTATGCACAATAATATTATGTGAATTTAACATGAACGCCATTGTTAGGTAGTTATTCTTTCACACCCGTGCAGCTTACATGAGTAGTATTTGTTGTAGCAATCTTCACTTTTTCTACGATTACGCCTTTCTCTTTGATGTTGAGGGTCCAGCCTACAAGTCACATCATGTCAAGTGCACGTGGGACAGGGCAGCCCGGGTTTGTTGTATGAAACCTACTCAAACAAGATCAGCTTGGATGCCTTTGGCCATGGGGAGCCAAGTTCCTTAAGCTCTTAGAGTTCATGTCTGCTTAGTCTGTGTCATAAATGCTTATCCTGGTGAAGTTTATACTGTCAGCCTAATTTTATAGTTCAATCAGCCATTATAGCATAGTGACAGTTAATATGGTTTTTTATTTTTCTGATTTTGGAGATATGTGGGGTATTCTCCAAGTACCTTGCTCTCCTAATTGCTCTCAAGTAATATACTTTGGCTTAGAATTTTTATGACTGTCCTCGGTTTAATCGATAGTTCTATATACTAGGTAAGTTCTTGAATATTTATTACTCCATCCATCTCAAAATAGATGCCCTAATTGCCACTTACAGCTGCTTGAGAAATTAAAGAATTTGATGGTGCAAAGTGCTTAAACTTTCCTCAGCAACCTTATTTAAAACAAACTAAGTTTATCTTGTTTATTATCATATCTCTCTTTGCTAGGATTCATTACTCATTTTGGAAGATGAAATTCTTTTGAAACTAACATTTTAGAATGAAAGTGATATTATTTGGGGGAATTGTAACTTAATGTTCAAGTTTAAATAGGGGTATGGTTTTCTTTTGCTCTTTCTTTGTTTTTTTTTAAAGGGGAGGGGGTGTTGACATTATCCTTGTAATATGTGAGAGGATAACTGATTTGGCACAAGAAAAAGGCTAAGACATTTATTTTGAGATGGAGCGAGTTTATTCTTTAGGTTGCCTTCAAAAGCATTATTATGGATGGATAAATCTTAGTACGTTGAATGATGGATGTCCTCCCTCATGATCTAAAGATCAAATGATCCAAAAAACGTTTGAGATTGGAATCATACTTCTATAGAAGTTTCATAAATGGGTGGATGGAATTAAATTTATGCGTGTTTTCACGCATTTGTTAATGATTATTGAAAAGGGTCTATTATGCTTGCCCTATATAATCTAAAGATGCTTTTCAGAGATTGGAAAGTTATAGTCACACCAGAGTTATGAGAAAAGGGCATGAGATAAATAACTCTATAACTTTTGTGTGGTCTCTGATGGTAATTGTTGCAGGCCTGAAACAGAGGAAGAGATGAAATTGAAAGATGAAATAAAGCTCCTGAAAAATGAATTGCTGCAAAAATCCAGTGAAGAACAGTCAATTCTAAATGATGAAATATGCCAAAAAGAGAATGACTTGGTGGTGCTAGTCCGTGAGCTTGATGACAAAGTTCGTTTTGGTCAGAAAGCTATTGAAAGACCGGGTTCTGGAGGAGGTAGGTTTGGCAGCGGGGGTCCTGAGAGACCCCCTTCTCAGCCTGGAGGCTATGAAGAGGCTAGAGGTGGTGGGGGTGAATTCAGGGAAAGGCCACGTTCCCGTGGCACTGGGGATGCATGGTCAAGACCAATGGATGATAGGAGAGCATCATATCAAGGTGGCAGGGGAAGAGGATTTTTGGGTAGTAGAGATGTGGACAGGTACTACTAATTGGGAAGAGGATTTCTTTTATTATTTAGTAATTATATGAATGGTGATCACCATAGTTTTTTTGTGCAGATCATCATCAAGGGAGAGATGGTGAAAAAGCTAACTTTGCTGTGGATTCTTAGAGGTCTTACCAGTCTCTTCTACGTCTACCTTCTTCCCATTCTGACTGCCTAGAACACAATAATATATTATTCTTTCCATATTTTAGTTATTCTTCACTTAATTTTGCTGTGAGGAGGATGATGATGGTGCTACAACATCAAGAAACCTTTTTACGATGATCAACTGTTTTTGGATCTTGAATCTGTGTAAAAAAAAAAAAAAAAGCTGAATTCTATTTTTCTTCCCTTATTTTCCCTTTAAAACTTTTTTGAGGGAGGAAAACTTGCTTTTGTTTCTTTTATTATTGAATACAATTGTAATGCAGATTCAAGCATTATTGGTTCCTTCTTGTCTTTGTTTGGATATTATTTCTTTAGGACTTTATCTCGAAACTTCCATTTTTGCAAAGATTTATTGTCGTTTAAAATTCCATTCATTGCTAAAATTTATAACGAAGGATCCTCGGCTATGCCCTTCATTTATTTTCTTGTCAACTCTGTTCGTCCTCTGCAACTCTTGAAATCTTTTTCTATCTCTCAATAGAATAAATTGCTGGGGTTAGGTTAATACTGGGAAAGTTTTTTTAATAAAAAAAAAAACAAAAAAAAAAAGTAAATTTTGAAACGACTCCACTGGGGATCGAACCCAGAATCTCTGGTTCCGTAGACCAGCGCCTTATCCATTGGGCCATGGAGTCCTGATGTACAATATGTAATACTTTAAATTTGATCAAGTTTTTATTGTAAGAAAAACTTTTTTCTTGAACCTGAACTTAAACAGTACAAAGTAATCAATATATGCATATATATATATATATATATATAATAAGATTGTCACGTCCTTGGACCAGGTTCAGTGATGAATGATACTCTTGATATTCTAGATGTTTCTTCTTCCTGGTTTCTATAGTTACAAGAGGAAGAATATTCAGAGGATGCAGGCAGCTTTAAAGTCATCAATGAGGATAACACTTCCTTCATGGATGGCCTGAATTCAGGTTGAGCATCACAACATGCTAACCCCAAATTCAACACCATTTCCATGTCCCCAACACTGTACTCTTCTCCAGCAATTCTCAAATCTGCAGCTTCACTAAGCTTACTTTCTTTCTGAAGCATTCTCAACCAATCAATCAATGTTATTTCCCTCCTTTCAAACTCAAAAAACAGCAAATCTGTTGGCCTTCTTCCACATACTACCTCCAACACCACCACCCCAAAACTATAAATATCGCTAGCCTTAGTTGGAGCAGCTCTCACCAACTCAGGTGCCATGTATCCAATAGTTCCCACCAAATTTGTCATGGAAAGTGATTGTCCATGTTTGCAAAGCTTAGCAAGCCCAAAATCTCCCAGCCTTCCTCTCATGTCTGCATCTAGTAATACATTGCTAGACTTTATGTCACGGTGTAGCACCAAGTGATCCCACCCATTATGCAAATAATTTAGGCCTTCGGCAATATCTATTAACACAATAAGCCTTCTTTGCCAACTTAATGTTTCAGATTTTGTGAAAATCCAACTGTAAAGGCTACCATTTGGCATATAATCATAAACAAGCAGCATTTCCTTGCCTTTCTTGCACCAACCTCTCATGCGAACCAAATTCTTGTGTTGCAGCCTTCCTATACTTGAAATTTCTGCCATGAATTCTTTGAAACCTTGTTTTGAATCACTGTTTATGCATTTAACAGCAATTGTGCTGCTGTTGTTGTTGTTGTTGTTGTTTGACTCTGTTCCTTTATATACTCTTCCAAAGCCTCCATAGCCCAGTAGCTGATCTTCTGAGAATCCGTTTGTTGCTCCTGCTAACTCTTCATAAGTATACCTATGAGGCCAATAATCAAGCTCCCATCTTTGAACTTCATCTTCATTATCATCATCTTTATCTTTGGACCTTATCATCCTTCTTCTTCTTCTTCTGATACAAAACCAGTAAAGCCCAAGACAGGAGATTAACAAGGAAAAAATAGAAATGACCATTTTCCAAATTATTCCCACTGATAAGTGGGAGGATTTGGATGGATTTTTAGGAAAAAATGATGGATTTTCAGGAAAAAATGTAGGCAAATTTGATGTGTTCATATCTCTTAGTGCACCATCAGTTGCAAGGGTCCAAGCCAATATTCCCTGCGACCCACTGGCCCAAATGTCTCCGCCATTGGACGCTGAAAATCCAACATACATATCACCAAAAACAGGAGTAGCAATTTCAGGATCATAAAAACTGATTAAAGGCTTAAGTGGTTTTGGTATTCCTACTGGAGCTATAGTGACTTTGATTCCAAAATGAGTTCCATCAAATTCTATCCAAGCTTGAATGTTATTGCCACTAACCATGCTAATGGGCACCAACTCACCTGTGGTGGAATTGTAGTATGCAGCCTCCTGAGTAGTAGAAGATATGGGTCCATTCAAGTCTATTCCAATATGATTACTGCTGGGATCATTGAATTCTGAATTTTTCACAGTATCAAATTCAACAACCAAGAGTCTACTAGTAGGAGAACTTTGATTATATAGTAGGCCAAAAAATTCTGAAGGCTGAGCACCAGGGGGTACTGTAGTGTTGGAAAGGACAAAAGCAAAACCATGACCCATCCCTGGGAACTCAGGGAACTCAGGGACTATGGAAAACACGAATGAAGTTGCGAATGACACAGTTGTCATATTTCTTGAATTTTTGGGAAGAGCATAAGGGTAAAAAACCCGTCCCATAGACTGCTCTCTGGAGCTTGTTAATCTGATTACAGAAGAATCAATAGTAGCATCACCAGTAAATACGAATTCAATACTCGAAGATGAATTGAAAAGGAAATCAAGACCAGCAGCTAATGGCGAGGCATACAGAAGAACTACAAGGAGAAACAAACTCAACATGATTGTTCTGTTGGAGAGAAGTTCCCTGAGCACTCTCAAATTCTTGAATCAGAAAGTTTCAAAAAGTTTGGATCTTTTTTTCTCTCCATTGCTTGGATTTGTATTGCAATCCCATCTTACTGACTTGACTTCGACTCTTGTTTGGAAGAGTCAAAGATGGTGTCTCCAAACTTCTTGGTCCATAGCAGAAATTGGACACCTTCTAAGAAAAGTCCATTATGTCATGCATGTCTTACATTATATATATATTAATATATATATATATATATATATATATATATATAAAATGTGTATTAGGATATAATTCTATTGTACAAAAAAGTTCACTTTTTTTATGTAACTTGTTAAGAGTTAGAGAACATTAGAAAAGTTAAGAAGGATCAATAAATTAAAATCAAGATTGAGCTATAGGTTTTGACTTACTTCCATATGTTGGTGGAAGACCCAATTTTATTGGAAGACCCAATTTTTAGTGGAAGACCCAATTTTATTTAGTGGAAGACCCAATTTTATTTTTGTGACTTTCCTTTGGTGGACTAAAAAAAGAAAAGAGAGAGAATAGAGGGGAAGTGCTGTTTTTCCGGACAGCTTGTCGGATCATCGTTGGAGATTTGACCGTTGGATTTAGCTGAAATTTTCAGAGATTGTTTCCAACTTCAATCTGTTCAATTTTCACATTAATCGGTGCTACGGATCTTCTGTTATCGCAACTGGTGCAGTCTGCAATTTTGTGGTGATATTTTAAATTTTTTTCTTTCTCTATTATTGATGGCTCGTATGTATGTTATTGTTGGTGGGCTGTGACATCTTGTAAACTGATTTGAGTGTTTTTACCCTCAATTTACATAATAAGAGAAGAAGATGGCGAACTCCGTATAAGTCGTAGTTTTTATCCTTTTTCACGTATAAAATCGTGTGTTGTTTGCATCTTTATTTTCGTATTTGGTTGTGGTTTGTTGCTTGATGTGGTGCTGTTTTTATTGATGATTATCTTAGTACATTGTTTGTGATAAATTGGATCAAAAGTGTGTATAGTTGATTGTCTTGAATTTGATCCTTGTAGTGTTGTATCCTACTTGTTGTTTACACCATCTGTATAAACATTTACTGTATATGTATTGATGTTTCAGAAACTAATGGAATCCAACAGAAACTGGAGCTTTCAAATTTGTAGTGTTTTGTTCTCAACAGCCTTAGCATTTAGCCAAGTAGTACCTTTTTCTACCTCAGCTCCCTGCAATTTTCCAGCCATATTCAACTTTGGGGACTCAAATTCTGATACTGGAGGCATCTCTGCTGCCTTCGGCTCAGCTCCTTCTCCCAATGGGGAAACATTTTTCCATTCCCCGGCCGGCCGATTTAGTGATGGACGCCTCGTCATTGACTTCATAGGTAAGTGCGGGAATAAAGACACAAACTTTACCGAGGATTCAATGCCTCCTGCTTCCCCCTGTTTTCTCAATGCCTGTAAATCCCCCTTTTTTACTTGACTGAAAGTCTAAAAGAAATGATTTTCAACATTTTGGTTGTCAGCTGAAAGTTTAGGGTTACCATACCTGAGTGCTTATCTTGATTCTGTTGGGTCAAACTTCAGCCATGGTGCTAACTTTGCCACAGCGGGATCTACAATCAGGCCACAAAATACAACCATGTCCCAAAGTGGATATAGTCCAGTTTCTCTGGATGTGCAACTCATCCAATTCTTAGATTTTCATAGAAGATCTCAGATTGTTCGTAAACAAGGTATTTGATACTTTCTCAATGGCTTACAAATTGGTATAAACTTTTGCTTATCAAATTTCTTCTTGGTAGGAGGGATCTTCCAACAACTATTGCCAGAAGAAACTGTTTTTTCTCGTGCATTGTACGTCTTTGACATTGGCCAAAATGATCTCACTGCTGGCTATAAACTTAACATGTCTACTGAGCAAGTTAAAGCTTATGTTCCTGATGTTTTAGCCCAATTATCCAATGTTATAAAGGTGAGTTTTAACCTAATTCATATGCGTCAGTAGAGTCCAACACTTGTTCGAGAAAATGCCTCACAATGACTGTTGAACTCTGTTTGCTATATATAGAATGTGTATGCTCATGGTGGAAGATCATTTTGGATTCACAACACCGGACCAGTAGGTTGCCTGCCATATGTAATGGACAGGTTTCCAATTACAGCAGCTCAGAATGATAAATATGGCTGTGCTAGTCCATACAATCAGGTTTCTCAGTATTTCAACCTTGGGTTAGAAAAAGCTGTCATGGAAATGAGAAAGATTCTTCCATTGTCTGCAATTACCTATGTTGATATCTATTCAGTGAAATATTACTTGATCAGTCATGCAAAAGAACTAGGTATGTATTCCATTTTACCCACCATGACTGAAATATTCTCTCTTTATCTCTGAACTCACACCAAGTTACAAACTTTGATGCAGGATTTGAGAATCCCTTCTTAGTTTGTTGTGGCCATGGCGGAAAGTTCAATTACAACCGATTCATCAAATGTGGGAGTAAGACAAGTGTAAACGGAACAGAGATTGTAGTTGCTAATTCTTGCAAAAATCCAGTGTCTCGGATTAACTGGGATGGAGTTCACTTCACAGAGGCAGCTAACAAGTGGATCTTTGAAAAGATTGTTAATGGTTCTTTCTCAAATCCTCCTGTTCCATTACATTTTGCCTGTCTGCCAAAGAATATTTGATTATTACAGATCCTTACATCCAAGTGAGATTGGGGATATTATGGATTATAAAGTAATGTATAAGTTAGGTGTTATGTGAAGTAACTATTTGAAAAAACTAAGATCTACTATCATTACAGTAATATCATCTAAACTGCCCCTAGCTACTGCAAGATTCACAAGCTCTTTACAGGCAGCCACTAATCCGAATCCAGCAGCACAAGCTGGTTTTCTGTCATGGCAGTTTTCTTGGTCTGAACACTTGGTGGTTTTCACCTTTGTTTGGTCAGTTAATGAAATCCTCGGAGCCTTTGAAGGAGGAGGAGAATGAGGGCTTTCATTTTCACTGCCAAAGTTATCTTCTTCATTTCTTTTCCAGCTCTCTGTCTTTCTTGATTTTGGAGAAGAAGGGCTTTTTACCCTCAAAACTCTTCTTCTTAACTTTGGCGAACATGATTTCATCACAATTTCTACAGCTTCTTCATTGCCAACCTGCAGAAGTCCAAAGACAATGTTCTAATCAAGAATTTTTAAACGAGGAAACATTGAGTTTGAAAATTTTTTTTACCTCTTCCCAGAGTCCATCAGATGCTAAAACAAGAAATTCCATATCTTCACTCAAACTTATGATAATTGTATCAGGTTCAGATGGAACCCAATCTTTCATATGTGCATCCCCGATGCTTCTAGAAACAGCTAGTGTACCAAGAACTCTCCAAGCTCCCCTGTGATGCTGCACATATCCTCCCTGCATCAGAGATATTTTAGAGAATCGCCACCATTATATATAACACAGAAATATCAAGAAAACTTGAGCTTATACATACATACACAAAAATACCTTATCCTCGATTCTTCTACGCTCATCTTCTTGTCCTGCCCTGTGGTCTTTTGTCAAGACTTGAGCTTTTCCATCCCTACATAATACTGCTCTGCAATCTCCTACATTTGAAACCACCACCTCCTTGTCTTGAATCAAAGCAGTTACACAACATGCACCGCTACCAATTCCCTGATGAAATTCAAGCCAGAATATATGTATGTATGCATTTCCATTTTCAGAAAAGAACAAAAAAGGAAAAGAAAGAAAGCTACTTTAGACCAAATTCCTGCATTGTGGTATTACAGGGAAATTTTCAGTGAATTAACAAATCTGGAAATGAAGATAATCAAATTTTAGAAAAAGACTTTGCAGATTTCTAAATCTACCAGTCAGCAGCTTTTATGGACCATAGGCTTGCAAAATTTAGTAGTCAATAAACCTAGATTATACTGGCAATGTCAAAAAAATGTATTTTAATACTTATATTGGAAAGTTTCAAATGCATAAATGTTGAAGGAAGAAAAACTCACAGAGACCAGATCAAGAATGTCAAAGATTAAAAATTCAAAAGAGGAAATTTCAAATTCTAACAACATTACCTGCTGCAAGAAATCCTCATCAGTTTTTGTATAAGCAGCCTTAAGGGCGTCCTCCTTTGATGCATTTCCACGAGAATTCTTAATCATATCGAAAATGTTTGAATGTAAATTCTCTGCTACAAACTCGACAGCTTTGCTTCCACCATGTCCATCATATACCCCAAAGAATCCCTAAAGAATTCATTCAGAAATTTATACAAACACACAAAAACAAAATTATTTTTAAGATTCTCAGTTCTGCAGAATAAAAAAAAAAAAAAAAACCTTTTTGGTACGCGAGCAAGAAACAATCTTGTGCGCGTCCTCCATGAATTTTTTCTTGCCTTTAACAGAAAAAACACCGACCCCAGAATCACTGAAGGAAATAGAATCCTCAGAGGAAGCACATTCTCTGGAACTCAATTCTTTATCCACTATAATTTCGCGCAAGATGTTGGGGATCGCAAGCATGGGGGGCCTTTTTCTTTTCAGTGAACAAGAAGAACCAGTCAGGCCCTTCCCTGTCTCCGACACCAACTTCTCAGAAGAAAAAGAATCAGTGGAAGAAGAAGAATTAATAAAAGACTGCATCTTTATACTTGGAATGATGAATTCCGTGGATCTTGAAACGTGGGTTGGCTCAGTTTTCATCATTAGGCCATTTGTGGGGGAATTCAGATCAAAAGCTTTCTGAAAAACAAAACAAAGCAAAGCAAAATTACAAATGCAAAGAAAGAGATTCCATGTTTCTAACGGCTATAAAATTGGGAGGGTGACAGTGAGTGTGAGGGAGATTGTTTTTGTCTTTGTGTGGCATTGGAGTAACTGATAAAAAAAGAAGCAGGCAAGGTTAAAGAAGAGTTGGAGAGATGGTCAAAGTAAAATTACTAGGCAGTTAAGGTTTTGAGGAAGTCAATAATTGTTTGAATCTTTGTCACTCCGAAGCATTAGGAGTAAAGGTCAAAATGTTTGAAGCATTAGGCACTTTATCTATATATATATATATAGAGAGAGAGAGAGAGAAAGTTTTTGAACTATTATCATATCTACACATTTTAGTCATTAAACATATACAATTTGCATATTTAGAAATTGACAATTTATTTGTATTTTAGGTAAATATAGAAAAGGGGGAAAAAAGATTAAGAATAAAATAGACTAATTTTCTTGATAATTACTTATATTTTATATATAGAGAGAGAGAGAGAGAGTTAAAACTAATTAATTGACTCCCTTAAATGAATAATATAAATATGAATAATATAAATGTGAATTCTTTTTTGGTATATTACTACTATCTAACCATTTTATTTGTTGATTTTTTAACCTTTTATAAAAATATCCTAACTACCTTATGAGGAATAGTCAAAACAAAATCAATTGTATCATTATGACTATTAATTCCTTGCCTTTTATAAATAATAAAATCCAGTAATTTCACAAATTTGATATCCTTTATTTGAGAAAAATTTAAATTGATTTATATACACATTCTATTAAATATTAATGTACACCTTTTCGATGTGGGATAAAAGTATACTCGTATTCCCCTAATGTATCGACTGGTAAATGAGTAGCCGGAGAAAATTGTGGGGTTCTAATTAAGTCCCCGTGTTTCCAATGATCTTTAACCACATCATCTCCATTTCCATTTCCATTCCTTTTTCTTCCTTCCAATTCATCCATGGAGTAGGAGTTCTGTCTTCAGTGCTCCCTGCAGCAGTGAATGCAGATAAATAATACTACAGATTCCAAGAAAAAAATGATGCTCTCAGCAGTCCTTCCTCATCAAACCTCTCTTTCTTGCTCCAGCTTCCATTATCAATCCAACTATGGAAATCTCCTCTTTAACCCTTCCAAACCACAAATTAATTGCATCCATTGTAGAGCCACAGAATCCAACTCTTCTTCTGTCCTGAAACCTTTATCTTCTTCCAAAGACCCTTCATCTTCGGCTACCCTTTTGCATCCTGTTAGCAGCTCCAGCTCTCATGGCAGCAATAATGATTTTAGTAGCAGAAACATTAATAGCGAGTCCGATAGAGAAGGAGGAGAAGCAGAGGAGGATATGGTTCCCTCTGCATCCGCTGTCGCTGCGGTTATTCGGAAAGTGTCTACCTCGCCGGTGGAATTCGTGCAGAGAATAGAGAAGGCTGGTGGCAAGAACAAAGGGAGTGGTGATAGTGGTGGAGGATTGGTGCTTCCCAGTTCTGATTTTCAAAGACTTTGTATTGAACAATTGGATCTCTTTCGTCGCATTCTCCACCCGGATGCCCTTTTATCTGTACGTTTGATTTATTTTCCCCTTTTTTGCCTGATTAAAGACTTGATTTTTCTTGTTAAAGTCTGCATCTTTGTACCAGACACTGTTGTTTCCTTTGCTTTCATCATTGGATTTTGTTGAAACCTCTGGCTTTTGATAGTTATGAAATCCTGTTAGTGTCATTTAGGAGCTTAGTTCGAAAATGAGAGTTTGATGATTAAAATTCTGTTGGTTGGCACTCAAATGTGATGAACATACTAAGGGCATGGTTCAATTTTTAAGGAAATCTCCAACCCCTTCTGTCTTATGTTACACAAACTTGATATTGAGTATTTCCTAATGCTGGTTAATGAATTTATAGATTTATGTAAGGCCAGCTGGTAGCTATGTAATGGATCAACTGGAGTTACGCCGTATTACTTTCTATCCAAATGTTGATGTGGCTGATATAGTGATTTTGGTTGGGAACTTTAGTATTCAAGCAGGCCTAAGAGCTGCAGAAGCTGCTCTTTCAAGTCGAGTGGTATGATGATTTAGGTTCTTCAGTGAGGTTATAACAATTTTTATTTTTCTTCTGTTGATGATATGGTTTCTGGTGTGTGTTGTTTTTAATCTAGGCAGAACATTTTCCTGAACTTGGAGCTCTAGTTTTTCCCATGGTTAAACATCCATTTGTTGTGGGATTTTTAGTTGCCGAGGTTCCACAAATGGTATTGGGAGAAGATTCATGGTCATCCCTGGAGCAAAAATTCTTTTTGCCACCTAGTACAGAGCCTGAGATAGTGGAACTACAAAAAACTAAGGCCAGATCAACTGAGTCCTTTGTCTTCACAGCTGAGCAAAGATCAAATGCTACAAATATTTCTCGTTCGCTTGCAATGGCATATGTCATGGATCAGGTAATTTTTGGCAGATGTTAAGCTGCTAGATTCATCCATTGATGATTAAACTACACACATTTCATTTGCAAAGGTCATTTAAAAGAAATATGTCTTTACTTGCATGCATTTATTCACCAATTTCTAATGATTCTGAGAGAAAGAAGCCTATAATATATTTCCGATTTAACAAAACAAAATTCTTTTGTCTTGGATAGTCACAAATGAAATGTTTCCTCTAGTTTCTAAAAGATCTTATGGAGTAGGCAATGCTATTATAAATGTAGAGTTTCATTATTGATTATGTTAGCTTTCCTGAAATTTCTCAAGTATAATCTACTTATATATTCTTTTTCAGAAAGCAATGTTGCTACAGCAATCTTCCTGGCAAAATAATGTCAGAATGAGCAACTTAGTTGAGCAAGTAAGATGTTTTGAAAATTTTTTATTCATTGAGTGCCACATGAACTGCCAAACATTTATTGGTCCCATTTATCTTTCTCTCTCGCAGATTCGAGGTTCTCTTTCTAGCATTCAGACATTGAGTAAAATGCTATCAGTGCAGCTGAGGAGAAGTGAGGTCTGATATGCCCCCAATGGACAGTGTTGTAGTTGATGAACTTTCAACTTCTGCTTAAAGATTTTACTCGAATCATATGTTCCTAAGACAAATTTATATGAGATTGCAGATAGCGTATGATATTGTTCAAGACATTGTGGTGCAAGGTGATCATATGAGAGATACTCTTCAACAACTGCAGGATGCTGTTTATCTGACTAAGGTTTGTTTTACTCTATATTTGTTATGCTTTATCCCCTACTTGAAGCTGGAAAAAATATAAACTTTCTCTCTGCTCGACAGATAACATTTTTTCTAATTATTTATGTTTTTTCTTTTTTCTTGAATCTTGTAGGCAAACATAATCCGTTCTCATGGAGGTGAATTGAGGAAGATAAATGAACCAACCCGTGGTCATCCTGATTCCTTGAGAAGCCAAATTTCCAGTGATTTTTCAGCAGAAACTTCAATAAGTCGAATTCAAGAACCTTACAAGGAATTATCTATTACTTCAACATTCAAAGATTCAGAAGTACCAATGCCACCTTTTGCACTTGCACCTAAGCAACAAGAAGGAATCAGGTTGGCTATTATTTAGTTGTATATAATCAATGTTTTTACCATGTGAAGCAAAATCGAGTTTCGCCTTCTTTTTAACTAATTGAATCCTGTGTTGTGATCTCTCTATGTCAAGACCTTGCAATGTATGTGAACTTCTGTCCGACTTAGTTGGTGCTGTCGAACCTCTTGCTCAAAAACAACAACGCAGTGTTAGATTATGCGAACTTTCAAGACCTTTGCAAGTTGCTATTGAAGAGCCTGCTCTGCGACAAGCATTAAGCAACTTAATTGAAGGTGCACTGTTGCGAGCACAAATTGGAGGGAAGGTTGAAATTGTATCCACAGAAGCTCCAGCTGGTGGAGCTCTAGTCATAATCGACGACGATGGACCTGACATGCACTATATGGTATCTAATAGCTCCCTTTGCAAATTCTCAATCATTGAATCCTTTTCTTCTTACCCAAAAGAAACAGAATCTTTCTTTTGTCATCTACCATGGTTGTTTTTTCTTGCAAATAACTCACTGATGCTATCTGTTTCTGCTTGCTGCTAAATGTATTTTTCTTGCTTTTCATGGTTTCTTCTCGTTCTCGTTTGATTTCAGACACAGATGCATACACTTGCACCATTCGGGATGGATCTATTTGGAGAAGATATGATGGAGGACAATATGACATGGAACTTCATAGCAGGACTGACAGTTGCTCGAGAGATATTAGAAAGTTATGGATGTGTTGTTCGAGTCTTCTCACCAAGAACATCAAATTTAGCCATTGGAAATGGTGGTACCAGGATAGAGCTCTGGCTTCCTTTTTCTACTTCACTTAATAATAATAATAATAATACAACAGATGAATTTAATCAGATTGTATGAGAGAGAGAAAAAAAAAAGGAAAAAAATTCAAACACCAATCCTACTAATTAGGATATCAGTAGCTGTGTACATATTATTACTTCCATTCTAGCAGAACTGAATTTGCAGCATTTGAAAATAGTTGTAAATATAACAAAAACATCAAATTTTAAGGAAACTTGTTTTTTAAAGGATGTTGTAATAGAATTTGAATTCAAATTGTGAGCCAAGCAACTAGTACACAGAGATCCTCCTATCATTACGTTTTTGTTGACTTTCAATTCCCCTTATAAAATGGCGTAGAAAAAATAATAAACAATTGAGTAAGTCAAAGTCTTTAAGAATGTGAGAAAATATTATTAAATGGAGAAGAAGAAGGTCAAAACAAGAAAGAAGAAGAAGCTCTAGGGTTCTTCATCTTGATTGGGTGGTTCTTTTCAAATTCTATGGCTTCTATACAAAGTCAAGTTTTGTGGACCAAACAAACAAACACAAACCAGCAATCCATCTGCGGTTTGACCTGCTTGATTTGATTTTAACATTTCCTTGTTGGCCTACCCCCATCCCAACAATACATACATACATATATATATATATATGTATACCACCTTTAAGAATCCTTCAGAGAAATGAGTGGTTCTTGAAATTATAAAGAAATGACAATAATATTGATTAATTAAGTTTAAGTGTCACATTAATCATTGTATATTAGAATTATTCATTAGATGTGTATCATAATATTTTCTATTCACAAAAGAAAGAAATTTTTGATTTTATATTATTTTTGTCATGTTGGAAAGTAATGGAAGATGTGAAATGTCAAAAAAAGTGGTTATCTCCTTAGTTGGTTCCCTTTTCCTTTGAACAAATATACATGCAAAGTAGACCTAATTTCCCTTTCTCTAAAGGTAATGTTCTTGGAACAATCTTGAAGATAAAATAGGATTATTCTTCAACACCAATACATATTACATATAAATCATCCAAATTTCCAAATTAATGTTCACATAATTTTATACAAAGCATTGTATATATATATAATATTTTTAAAAGAAAATTTAAAATTTTAATTATAATACTATCTAATTAGTGAAAATCTGACGTGTAAAACAACACGTAGCAGTCAATCAGCACTGATGAGTGATGCAAACTTCAAGAACTCATGCTTAGGTAACCAATTAAAGGGAAACTAATCTGAATTTATTACGTTTTAAATTAAGTTTTTTTTTTAAAAAAAAATATTCTTATGATTTATATTTATTTAATTTTTTTTTATTTTCTTAATTAAAAAAGCACAATTACTATCCGTCAATAATATTAAACCAATGGCTTGGACCACGTGGCTCGCAAGCACTTAAATGCCGGCCATGTAAGAAAGACTTTTTTTTTTAATTTTTGGGACAATAGTAAAATTTGGAGTAAAAAAAGTTTTTATTTTGTCTTTTTTTTAATAAAATTCCACCATGTAAAGACAAATTTATCAACTGTTTCTGTTTCATTTGAAGAACATTAAAAGAATTTAAGTAATAGTTTTATAATTCTCTTAAAATTTATAATTCCATTTAGTTAATATTAATAATTTTATTTTACAAAATTCATAAATATATTAAAAAAAATTATAAACCAAATAATTTTGATAGGTTGAGACTTTCTACCACTTCTAAAAGAATTTTTGGAGACAATGAATTTGGAGGACCAAAAAATTGTTATTACATATATATTAAATTTTTTTAAAAGAAAAATAGTATATTGTTTTGCCTTGTAATTTTTATTTTGAAACGTTTTGTCTTGTAATTAATAAAAGCAACGAGGAAATTTAACTATAATTCCATTAACTCATTTCTTTGTCCACCTTTTTCCTCTCTCTAGTGTGTTTCTTTCGTTCATCATTAATCTTTTCTGTGCTTTTCCTTTCAAAAAGTTCGAATTTATTCTCTTCCTTCAGCGGGAAGACTCAACTCTTTCTTCAGTTTCATCTTCTTTGTTTTCTTTATTCGTAAAGATTCTATCTTTTGTGCACCTGTTGAGGGGTGGCTTTCTTGAAGAAAAACTTTCGCTGGGATAGTTGTTCTTGTGTTTTTTCTCGTGATTTTCGGGCATATATTCTTTTTCTCCAATTGATCGTTTCTGGGATTTCCTTGTGATCTTAGGTATGAGCTCTCTTTCTTTCATTCTTCATTTAAAGACATGTGAAAACTTGTGGTTACTTGCTATTGCGTTAAGTGTGGCTTTTTGAATAGTCTTTTGTGTGCGTTCTGGCGTAGACGGAAAAATGAGCAGTAGTTGATTTTTTTGGCTCGAATTACGATTTAAACAAGACAAATGGGGTAAAGAATGAGTGGGCTGGTTTTTAGGAGTATTTTTGCTGACTTTGGAAAAGGCTTTTGTTTGTGATGAGCTATCTTTAAACTTAAGCAAGAATTTGTTGTTAAGTTGATTATAGAACTAGAGTTGTGGAGGAGGGACATGCTAATATAGACTAGGTTGGGTCTGGGGTTTGTTTAAATTAGGCTACTTGTAGTGACTTTTTTTTTTTTTTTGGTATCAATTTAAGGATTTAATTGAATGCTGCTTAAATTTTGGGGCTTGAATTGTCAAAGGCAGCACATGATCGGTTGCTTGCTTGTGGAAGGTCTTGAGTTCTGAACCTCAAAGAGGATTTGTTCTTATTTAGTTTCTCAAGTTGGAGTTTTTGCTAGAGCCATGTGTATGAAGTCAATACCTTAGCTTTTAGACTTTGTTTTAAGGATTAAAAAGGCTGCAGCTTGTTTCTCTTGCTGTTTTTGTGTTAGTTATACTTCTTGTTTAAAGAACTTTGACATCTGAAAAGGCAAATTATTAATAGAAGTAGACCTACTAGTTTATTTTGTGTTTCAAGAATCCAAAATTTCCAGGTAATTTTATTCCTCATTCTGACATATTCTATATTCAGGTATTGCTTTCTTGCAAGAACAAAATTTTAACTTTCTGCTGCAGAGTGGTTGCTTGAAGCTTTAGGAGGTATCAATCAAGGCATTTCTATATGTTATATGAATATGGAGTCAGATACATTCTATAAGAAGGGAAATTTTGGACGAAGGTCTGTGACTTTTAGCATTTTGATGTTGTAGTGAAGAGATGGTTATGTAACTTTTTTTACGTTTTCAATCTTGCAGTGCAAACATAAAGAACCCAAATGGAAGTATGAAGATCCTTTTTGCAATATTTGTGGGATCTGTGTTAGGATTCTTTGTGGGAGTCTCGTTTCCATCAACCCTTTCGTTAACCAAGGTGTGTTTTCTAAGCTATTCTCTGCCAGATGGTCGACTTGTTATTTCTTAAAGGCTGCAATTTTAACAACTTCTAATGCATTTTACTCATCTGCATTGCAGCTGAACATCAAATCCAGTTTTATTTGTGATATTTCCAAGAACAAAATAGAAGGTGGATCCACACAAGACAATGTCAATGCTAAGCCTCCACCTATTGATGATACAAAAAACCCGAGTGAAGTTCAAAACATGACTGCTTCCTTCAAGGTTCTACTTTCTTTGCTATGATCACAGTCTGTAAATTTGTTTGGATTTGTTTCAAGGGTGATTAATTATGTTAGTTCCTTGTCTTATGTTAAATAATGAAGTTTAAAGGAAAGTATTAGTTCTTAATGTGTTTCCGGGTGCAAATTATTATCTAGTTTAGTTTCTGCAGCTAGAGTTTTGTAAGTTTTTGTGTTTCCTTTCTGTTCTGTATGGAGTTAAATGCAATCATGGTAATACATTACTCAACATAAGTAATGATTTTGAAAATATGTAAACTTCTAATGATGTGATGCAGATTTGGGCTCCCTCAAACCCAAGAGGTGCAGAACAATTACCTCCGGGCATTGTTGCAAAAGAGTCAGACCTCTTTCCCCGTAGGTTATGGGGCAAACCAAGCGAAGTGAGTAATTCCTTTCAGATCTGTTTATATATTCATTTTTAAACACGTAGTACTAAGCTTGATGATTACTTTCATGATGAGCTTTTGGTTTCCAATTACAAATTGGCATTTGCAGGACTTAGA
Organism: Asclepias syriaca; assembly: GCA_027405835.1. NCBI lineage: Eukaryota > Viridiplantae > Streptophyta > Magnoliopsida > Gentianales > Apocynaceae > Asclepias > Asclepias syriaca. The sequence goes on from JAPHNG010000660.1 coordinate 325,802, forward strand.
AATCATACCAAAATATCTCGTAGCCTTTACAGTTGGTAATAATCAGAAGAAGAACATTGATGCTTGTGTGAAAAAGGTCTCCTTCTCTTTCTATCTCTCTCAAACACACATGCTCTTTCCCTTCCTTTGATCTTAAGGGTGTTTGTTTTCGTACAGTTCTCCGAGAACTTCACAATACTTCTCTTCCATTATGATAACCGGGTGAATGAGTGGGACGAGTTTGAGTGGTCAAAGCGAGCAATTCATGTGGGTGCTGAAAGACAGACAAAATGGTAAGTAAATTCTGAATCTTGATAAATTTGCATTTTATTTGTATCTCCAGCCATTTTTGACTAACTCCATGAACTTTTTCTTGAAGGTGGTATGCCAAGAGGTTTTTGCATCCAGACATTGTTGCACCATATGAGTATATATTTATTTGGGATGAGGATCTCGGAGTCGAACATTTCGATGCTGAAGAGTAATAAGCACTGGTTTACCATTTCATTTTTCTGTGAATATTGTTTAAATTGCTTGTCCTAATATCCCTACCATGTTTCTCTAGGTACATAAAACTTGTGAAAAAGCATGAGCTGGAAATTTCACAGCCTGGTTTGGAACCTAACCGCGGTTTAACATGGCAGATGACCAAGAAAAGAGGTGATAGTGAAGTACACAAGTAAGAAAAGACGCTAATCTACCATAACTGTTCAAAAGAGCTATAATGTTTCATGACCTGTTTTTATTCTCTTTCCTTAGAGAAACAGAAGAGAAGCCAGGCTGGTGCTCCGACCCCCATCGACCTCCCTGTGCAGGGTATGAATTCTTTCTACTTTTGTTCTTCTTATTACTCAAATTCATAATGCACATACTTATAGGCCATAGGTATTTTCGCCTCTTCTTCTTGCAGATTTGTTGAGATTATGGCTCCGGTCTTCTCTCGAGATGCATGGAGGTGTGTGTGGCATTTGATTCAGGTAAACAATTTCTTTTGTGCATTACTAACATCATAATTTTTTCAGTGTTTGGAGTGAGATTAGATTATCCAAGAAAGCTTTCCACTTCTGCTTTCTCTACATCTTACTATGGAAAAATTTTGCAGAATGACCTGGTCCATGGATGGGGACTTGACTTTGCTCTCCAAAAATGTGTTGAGGTTAGACTCATGAATATCAATTCTTGATCTTTCTTCTTCTTCTAGTCTTCCAAAAACTTGACAAAATCCTTCAATTTCTCCATTTTTAGCCTCCTCATGAGAAAATTGGAGTTGTGGATGCCCAGTGGGTAGTTCATCAGTCTATTCCATCACTTGGAAATCAGGTTTGTAAAGATTACTTTTTTATTTATTTTGTCCATTGCAATCCATCTACCCACTTCAGGATAAGGGGAAAATGAATAATTTTTGTCTACTTCTATTCCTGTTTCTCTAGGGCCAAGCAGAAAATGGTAAAGCTCCATGGCAAGGGGTATGAAATACTAGTACAACCTTATCTTTATTTTTCTTTATGTCACTCACTTTTTCATCATTTGTCTGTTTTTCTTTGTTCCAAATATGATGGAACAAACTTGTTCGGACATAAAAGTTTCCCTATTTGGTCTAATTACATCCAGGTACGAGAAAGGTGTAGAAAAGAATGGACAATGTTTCAAACCAGACTGACAAATGCAGAGAAAGCTTATTACAGGGAACTGGGAATTGATCCTGCTAATATCACAACTCATTAGCCTTCACCATAGATTTTTAACATCTTTACTCTTTTCTCTAACCTTTCCTTTTTTCGAGGAAAGTTCTTGAACTTACCTTTGTAGATGATTATTTTTAGAAAGAATATATAAAAATAAATTTATAGTCCGTCCACCTTCAAATTTTATAGTTTTTCACAAATCAAAATCAATCAAAAACTAAAAAGAAAAAAAGCAAAAAAGAAAAAAAGAAAAAAAAAGAAAATTAAACGTGTTTCACATAACAGCCTATCATTTTCAGGGACCAAACTTCTTAGGTAGATTTCCACTGTTGGTGTGAGTCAACCAAATCAGAGAGATTATAGGACTCAACTAAATCAGAAAGATTTCAGGAATAAATTAGAAAGATTATAGGAGTCAACAAAAAATAACGTAGAAAATTTCTCTCTAAATATATACAGAAAATTTCTCTATAAATATATACAATACCTCTATAATTTTAACGAATGAATGAAAAATATATTAAAACAAGGCTGACATTCCACAACCTCAAGTTTTCCATCTTCACCAAAATTTGTCAAAAGAGAAAGCACCAAAGGCAAATCAGTGATTCTAACGCGGGGTTTACTAAAAAATCAAGAACCGTAAGGTCCCTGCCTCGCCATGCGTAGTCCTAAGATTGGATACAGAAAAAGCAAGAAAGAGGAGGGTATCTAAGGACACGTGGTCTCCCCACGCTGCAAAGATCAACCCTGGTTTCTTACAATCTACCGTTTCATCACATCTTACCAACCTTACACGTGTTGTGAACTGGCATCATCAAAATACCATTCATCCCATTATTTATTTATTAATTTGGCTTAGTTGCCTCAAAGTGTTTGGTTTTCGGTGTGGGATTTTTTCTTTTGGTTTCTTCTCTGTTTTTCTATTTCTAGGACAAGAATTCAGCTCAGGTCCTTCTGTAAAAGGAAAAAAAGATCCAATCTTGGTAAAAGGGGTAAGGGAAAAGATGGGTCTTTATTGCTTTCCATGTCCTAGAGTAGAAGGTATGCTTCCATTGCTGCTGATAAACACCGTCGTATCAGTAGCTTTGCTAATGAACACATTGAGATCCCTGTTCTTGTTGATAGGTGGAGCAGGGGAATCATCATCAAATTCAGAAGAAGATTCATCAACATCCCAAGAAATTTGGAGGGCGAGAAGGGTTTCAATTTCTAGGTACGGATCTTTATGCAGAAACAGGTGTAGTAGTAGTAGTAATAGTAATGCCAGAACTGAGGATAATGATGATGACGCCGCCGCCTCTGTTACTACTACTTGTGGTTGGCCTTTAACGGAGTGTTGTGTGTGTCTGAGTAAGTTTGAAGCGCACGAGGAAGTTAGTGAATTGTCTTGTAAACATTTCTTTCACAAAGGTTGTTTAGAGAAATGGTTTAGTAACCATCATAGTACTTGCCCCCTTTGTCGCTCGGTCATGTAAGAAAAAGAAAAGAAAAACAACAGCAGATTTTAGTAGTAGTCTTGGCTTGGATTGAAGAATTGAATTTCAATGGCAGTTCTTGAATGCCCCCCAAGTTCCACTTTTTATCTTCTTTTTTTTTTTTCTTCTTCTTCTTTAACGTCAATCTTGTTTCTTTTCCTTTTTGTATTTGGAAGCAAGATAAGACGAAAAGTATTTAGTGTTGATTCAGTGTCCACCTTTCAATTACTTTTTTTTTTTTTGTGTGTGCGTTTAAGTTCTTAATCTTCCAATAACTCGTTCAAAGATTGAATCTTTTTTAAGATCTTTAATATATATATATATATATATATATATATATATATATATATATATATATATTGAACAATCAATAATATGTACAAGGGCAAAAACGTTAATTCACAAGTTAATAAAGTTAATAATCATGCACAAAAATGAGCTTTATGAGCCTATTACAATCGTGGAATTTTTCTTTTAATAAAATTTCTACAATCGTTTTTTCGTAACAGAAATTCACGAGCTTACATTGTTATAAGGATTATTCGGAAATTTACTTATAAGGATTATTCGAAAATTTACTTATAAAAGAAGAACGAAGATAAAAGGGGGACGGTCAATATTAGATATCCTAAAATTACTCTTTACACTTCTAACTGACTTGATTGTCAGAGAGTTCACGTGGGGATGTGGGTCCCCACCGAACTTTCTCTGTTTTGCAAGTTGCAAGTAACTGATACTTCGAGATTCTCAAAAATTCTTCTTACACAAATTTACTTTTTCACCCTTAAAATATCCTAACTAACTTTTAACGAATAAAAAATATATATATATATATGTCATGTTCTTATCCATTCGTACATACATACAGAGATGGGATAAGAAAAGTGGGGAAATTAGTTTCATTTTATGGCACATTGAAACAGAGGCGAAGAGCTCTGAATGAATATGGTGGTTGCGGGTATCTTTTCTGAAGCTTAATTAAACAAGCAGGGCAGCCGGAGTCAGGGCAGACAAGAGGAAATATTGAATCCAAATAGATACATACATATCTATATATATAAAACTCGAAAGAGTAACCATTAACTCAAATCCGTTTAAAAAATTTATCCTTGTTTTTAGTATTGGGATATTCCTATGCTTCCTAATATATAGTGATAAGCTGGTGCCAAAAGGGCTTTTTAGGCTAGTGTCTTAGTTATATATATAACATGAAAAGAGAAAGCAAAGTAATTAGAAATAATTGATAAATCCATGAATTTGACTTCTTTTAAAGAAAATGTTCACACCTTGTATGTATTGGATATCGGGGAATTTGGAAGATATTCCTTGCCAAAGAAGAAGAAGATATGACAATGGAAATCTCCCACAACTTTTCTTTCCCAACTTGAGAAAAATGTTTGGGATTTCTTATTTGAACATTATATACATAATATATAAAAGAAAAACATACAAAATGTCATAAATAATCATTCTAATCAATGCATGAAAAAAGAAAAAAGAAAAAAGATTTGCCATTTATTTATTGATAATAATAGTACACACCATATATCTCGTTACCCACAAAAAAAGAAAAAGCATTCAGCAATACTATGATATATATATATATTATATAGGAAGGCTGGGATGAATCAACCAGAACTCCGAGTCCGTTTAGGTTTATTATTATTCATAAGAAAGTTGAATTTCTTGTGCTCCATTTGAATAAATTCCTCAGCTTCATCGTTGATATCTTCATCATCTACTACAGCAGCCGTATGCATATTGGACGTATTATATGCATATTGATGGTGATCATGATGATGATTCTGCATAGGTGGACGGCTGTGATGAAGATGATGATTTCTGGCGGGACTTTGTGTCATCATCTGTTCTTCTTCAGATAATTTGAACGCCCCGGAATCGTAACAACTGAAAACAATATTTCCATAAGGTCTGCCATCTTTAACAAGCTGATATTCATTATTATCAGATCCGTACACCTGTTCTTGATCATGATAACGATCATGATGATGATGATGATGATGTTGTTGTTGTGGACCCTTAGCTTGCCACTGCATCATGTTCATAAATTGGTTCTTCATATATATATATGTGTGTGTGTGTGTGTGTGTGTATTTTCTCTGTGAAAAAGAAAATAAATTGGGAAGAAAGAAAGAACTGAAATGTGGTGATGATGGAATTGTAAAGGATTGGATCATCATTTTTATAGTGTAATTATTTTTTTGGATGGTACATTTGATACTGCTGAAATAACAACTGGGGGATGAAGAATCTGATTCTTTTGTAGACTTTTTTTTGTGTGGAAGTAATTGTTGAACATACAATTGAAATCAAGATCTTATCTTTTTCCTTTTTCTTCTTCTTGGAGCACTTTGGAGAAATGATTTCTTTGAATCTTCTGAAAAGTAGTAGCAGGAGCACCTGATTCGCACGTGGAATTCTTTGAACCAAAGACAAAGTTTTCGAATACAAGTCGCATGGAAAAGCAGCTTTGGAGAAGTCCAGGAAAGCATCTCAAATTAGGTAATTAAATAGCTTCTGGAGATTTTTGAATTTTCAAATTTTAGTTAGTTCATAAAGCACTGCGGCGGGATGGATGAGAATCTGGGAGAGTGAAACATAAATATATAAATTAATAACTTACGTACGAGTTTTAATTAAGTATTCTAGAAACATAGTATAAGGACAAGTAATACATCATTAATATTCGTTCATAAAAAATATTAACAAAATTTTTTTTTTGTTCTCAAATAAAACTCAAGTAAAGAGGAAAAAACATTTCAAACAAGAAATTGATCATAAACCAGTTTAGTATATAAATAATCTTACTTATAATTAAAAAAAAAAAGTACTAAAATCTTCTAATATATTTTTATTCTTTAATACTTTGGTGATATATATATTCTGAATCACTTAGTAATATTCTATTTAATAAGAATTGTATATATTTCCATTCTCTTGAAAAATATGGTATTACAAAAACTCAAATTATTATGAAGCATATTTCTTACTTCTTTATTCTTGCTGCTGGATATTGCAGAAGATTCATAATTAATTAATAAAGTCTTTATTTTAACATTAATTGTATCATCATTTCACCATATATACATATAATAGGTTTATATATTTCTAATTGTCTAGTGTTTTTGTTTATTCTTTGAAATCATTCAATATATAGATATCTTTGTAATTTAATCAAAAATATATATGTGGGTATATGTTTTCATTTCCAAGACTTCTTCCATATATATTTAAACTTGCATGTAAATATTTGTTCATTCCCATGCTTAAAGGTGAGAGATACACAGTTACAAACCATACGAGAGTACTATTAATAATTTATTTAAGGTAACACAACCAAAATAAAAAAGGGGACAAAAAAAAGAAAAAAAAAGTGTTATTTAGGGATAACTGCTGGTGGTGGCTGCAGATCCTCTAGAAACTTGATACGTTTTTTTTTTTTTTTTGTTTAAAGTTCATGCACGAAAAATCAAGAAAAGCTGATTTTCTTGATTTTCTCACTAATTAATTAATTTAGAGGCCCTTAGAAACCCACTCAGCATCATCAGAAACACCTTTAGCCGCAGCCCAGTGGTGGTTCTTGTTGTTGTGGTGGTGAGATTGCCCATAGTACGACGACATCGCCGGCGCCACCGTGGGGCAACGGTTGCGACCTTCCCCGTAATAGTCATAGTTCATTGATTCATATTTACCAGGTAACTTTTGTATGTACGATCCATGCTCACTTTCATATTCATACTTACTAGTAGCACTGGACCCACCACCACCGTGGTGGTGCATACCCATACCACCACCACCGACGAACGGAGAGGTGGGTTTAGGATATCCATGCATTTGCTGACCAAAGCTACCATGTCCATAACCCCCATGATGCATGTGGCCACCACCACCGCCGCCGCCGGAGAAGCCGTGATGACCACCACTACCGTAACTTCCGGAATGGTGACTTTCATTGCCATGAACGAAATGTTTGGGTGGTTCAGGAGTAATAATATTAGGCCTCACCATTTGCATGCTGGAACCGTTCTCAGAGGAATAATAATCCTCTTTGTGTCCACCACCACCACCGTACCCGTTCTTTGAGTAGTAATCTAGACCGTACCCTTGTTTCTGGTATCCGCCATGAGGGTAGAATTCTTCTTCCAACACCATTTTTCTTTTCTTTTCTTTTTTCTAAATTTGTTTTCTTTTTCCTTTGCTTATGAATAATTTGTTCATTGATGAGAACGCTATTTATAAGGCCTGTTTGGGATTCTAATTTGATAAGAACGAATCCAATCCTCTCTTGTAGCAAATTCCAAATGTTTGGAAAGAATCACATTTTCTGCGGTATGTAAATGATTGAATGCAAATTCGATCCAACTTGGGGTAGAGAATAATACTATGGGCGAACCAGCTAGCTATATCTTTTTCATTTCCCATTGAACAAATATATATATAGAATATAAATTTTTATACTTCCACGTATTATATGTTCTACTATAATTCTTGAAAACATTAAATTAAAGGAAGTTGAAATATTTAACTAATTAATCCGCTGTGCGAAGGCCATAGTGTTACAGAACGCATTATTAAATGGTGATGTAACTTTATAGTAAAATAATCTGGAAATATGGTTTCTCCAAATAGACAAAAGGAGTTTTCAGGACAATATTTTATAAATTAATTTAATCAAATAAAATATATATAAAAAAAAGAAATGTATGTACTACCATGATTAAGTAGGCACGTTCTTCATAGTCAATGATTCTCTCCCCCACCTATCCTCCCTCCCTACTTGTCAGGATATCAAGACATGCCACGCTTAAAAACATGAATCAAGCCAATTTATATATATATAATAATTATAATGGTATCAGATGCTTTATCCCTTCATTCCCTGTTTTAATTGGTCCAACAACCCCTCTCTCTCTCTCTCTCTTCCTCATCACTTTCTCCCTCATGAACAAGAAAGAAAAGCTTGAGCAATCAGTCTAATTACTTCCAAAAAACAGAGATTAAGCTGGCACTGATCTGGAACAACAACCTTATATATGGCAAAGAACAGAGAATCAAGAAATGAATTTGAATCTTATTCATGCAAAACTATGATTATTTTTCAGCAGCAATCAACATAAACCTCAAAAAATCTCGTGAAAAATAAGGAAGTCATCAATCAAACAGTCAGACACCCAGCAAACTTAAATCAACACCAATAAACAGTAAATGAGAGAGAGAGAGAGAGTTAAGCAAGAAAAATATATGAATAAATTAGTCTGGAATCAAAATTTCCTAACATCAGGAAAGCTAGGAAAAGGAAAAGGAAAAACAGAGTGGTTATCTGGGCAAACATTAGGGTGTTATATGATCATAGACATACAAAATGATACACAACAAGGCTCCCACATATTACACTACACCAGATTTTCCCTCCTTTTTGTAAATGGATATATAACTCCATTCTGCATCATATACGAGAAAGAGAGTTTTTTTTATGTACAAATCTCACCTAGGAATGATCATCAAAGAGTTTTTCCTTCCATCAAACTTAGCTTCCCCCCTCTGGAACATGTTTAAAAGAATGGTGATGTAAATTCTGCCAGGCATTTGCAGTCATGATTGCTCGCTAAAAAACCTCCATGACTAATGAAAACCACCACCTAGCTACTACACCTGAAACCTTTACAAAATGATTTATAAATGAATGAGGTTGTTCTCTCATCCATTTTTATAGTCAGCCACTTTCCCTCATACAATTCCCAGGCAAAAGAAATTTATACTTCTCAGCATTTTCCAAAAGAAAAGCTGGTAGATGAACAGCTGAAAATGAACGGGGTATAGGTCCCATTTTCCCAATGATCTCTCTGAAACTGTACTCTTCTGGAAGCATGTCAAACAGATCAGCACCTTTACAAATTACTCGTTGCACTCTTTTGGGGTTCAGAAAACGCGAGAATCGTACTCTGTCAAAGTGACTGTAGGCCCTCATCTTAAATATGAACTCGCTAATGTGGCGGAAACAAAAGCTACAATGCCAACCTGCATCAGCCAGTATCTCATCTGATTGTCTGTAATGAGCATAAGTTGTTTTTCCAGAAACGTATCTGTGGATGGAAGCCCTCCAGCTATTGTTATCGACCAGAAACTCAAATGAGTAGAGATAGTTTTTCAACCGTAGGTGTAGAATTGGGGGTATTTCATCACACCATCTCAAAAGATTAATAGTGTGGCTACTTGGTATTTCATCCACATCAGACATTATTAACAAGTCATCATCCTGAATACCAGCTCTTTTCAGAAGATAATCCAATGCCAACCTCTGATATGCTTCTTCAATAAAGGGGTTTTCTCCTTTCCTAGATCTTCCTGGAATTTGGCCATAAGTCAATCTTGACTCGATAAATTTAAATTGATCTCGATGCTTCTGAAAGACCAAATCCTTTGGCAATCCAGTGAACGTTGAATTTGACTCCAGAAGAACAAACTCTGTTATATAAGGGTATAATTCCTTCCAACGTATGGTAAGAATGTCCAGCTCGTTACTGAACAGAACTGCATCAAAGACACGCCTTGGGTATTCACGAACTCCCCAACCATGAAGTTTACATAGATTCTCCATTGATACATTTTCATGATAGTAGTGTGGGATTTCATTGAAAGGCTTAGGAGGAGATTCCCACAGCGGCCGCAGAAAGTATGAAATCTTCTGTCCATGTACATATATAACAAAGACACACGTCGGGACTAAAATGAATAAGAAGATAATGGCCTTCAAGTCCAGACCACGGAGAATGCATTTCAGTCTCGACATGCTTAATGCTCTTCCAGATTCCTGCAGCTGAAAGAAAAATGAACATGAGACAACTACATTAACGCAGGGACCAATATCATGGAAAGACAACTACATTATAAGCACTGAAATATATATATATATATATATATATATATATATATATATATCCAGATACATTCAAATACATTCAAAGCATATAGTTGCTCAATCAAGAAGGTGCCTTTTTCAGCTTGGCAAGATATAATTATTGGAAAATAGATGGAGGGCATCCCAGAAGGCACTATTGCAACTAAAACATCTTGATGTACATGAGATTTTTATTTTGTCAAGAAAACAGGAAGTCTTGAAGGTAACCCTTAACTTTCTCATCATCCATACAAGTCTCCAAAGAAATTGGAGGGGAGGGGGAACTAGAAGATAAGGGGCCTTCGCGAAACACCCAAAATAAAACATGCGAAAAAAGTTTGAATCTTCAATCTCAGGTCACCAATGGTTCTTCTCCCACAACTTTCAAGCAAAATAGAATTCCCAAACACTCACCTGCAAAGAATTGTTCCTAAGAAAACTGATACTTTTTTTAAGAAAAAGCACGGAATTTACAGAACTCAAGCATCTTTCGTTCACTTTTCTACATTTCTTTTCCCCTCTTCACAAAACAAAAAGTTCTATTTTAGGGAATTATTATTTTTTTTTTTTTGAAAGAAACCCAGAAATCACAATTCATAAACTGCCCCCCATAGCAAACCCAACAATGCTATCAGAAGAAAATCCCTTTTCAGCAATCAAAACATAAACTTGAAGCAAATCACATCATCAATTTCGAAACCATCCGCTACCTTAAAAAATCAACAGACTTTGGAAAACTAAAGGTAAAAGCAATAGAAAGAAAGAAGAACAGAAAAGGAAAAACAAAAAAAAAAAAGGGGGGGCAAGGTTTACCTCGTCATAGGCATCCCCACAAATATCATCAGTCTTCTTAGAACAATAATGAGATCCCCCTTCCGCAACCGTACAAATTTTCTCCCAAAATCTTGAGAAACTCCACATATTTCTCCCTCGATACTTTCGGTTTATACAATCAACTCAAACAATTATCCCAAAAAATATAGCCTTTTTTCTTTCTTCGCTTCCCAGATCAACCCCAGCAAAATAAGGGAAGAATGTAACCCACAAATCCTCCTCTCTATTCCAATCCAATCCCGAAAATACGAAAGAGATCTTTCCCTTCACAAATATTTAGCAACTCTGAGTTCACAAATAGGAAAAATAAAAACCAAGATATGTAACCCCTAAATCTTCTCCAACTCTCAAAATAAATTTCTCCCGTCAACAAATTTCTCACAACCCAAAAAGGAAAAAAAAATAAATTTCCCTTCCCTAAATCAAACCCCAATAAATCAAAGAATTTCCAAAACCCCCGAAAAGAAAATTCACAAACTCTAGAATTGAAGAAAAATGAAGAATTTAAAGTGAATCCCCAAAAAAAAATAAAATAATAATAATAATAAAAGAAAAGAAATAAACAACCAGCTGTTTATTTTGTGTTGTGTTGGAGCCTCTCTGTGTAATGGGTGGCAGTTGTAAAGATTTCAAGGAAGCCGTTTCTCTTGTCTTCTACCCCACTTCTATTCGTTTAGGGGTGCATTTATAATTTTTGAATGTGGGCTACAATTTTTTTTTTCCTTTTTCTCAAATTTTACCAATTTACCCCCAATTCTTTAAATTTTATTTAATCTCTTTTATTCAATAACATATTTTAAATACTTAAAACTTATTTTAAGTGGTTAATATAGACAATATATACAAGTAAAAGAAAAAGAGAAAAAAATATTTTTGAATTGGATAATTATGTATAGGGGTAGTTTAGTCATTTTGCAAGGAAATCGATTTTGGGCTTGGGGGAGGTTTCATTATACGCGCAATTGACTGGCTCTAAGCAAAACCATGGCGTCGTCGTGTGTGCTGTGTCCTGATTCGTTTAGAATTTGTGGTTTAACCCCCCCCCCCCACCCCCTCCACCCCTTTGAAAAGTTAATACGTGGTAGAAGATTAAAAGGTTTTTAGTCTCCAACTAATTAACATTATTAAATTTCATTACATTAAATAACATTATCTTTTTATTTATTCTAGATTTAAAATGCTAAAGAATTTTATAGTTAATATTTCTTCATGAGTTTGAGATGGTAAAAATAAAAATGTGTTATAAAATGAAGAATTTTATAATTTAAGATTGGAAAGTAATTTTTTTTTTTAATTTGGTATTTATTTTTCAATAGGATTATAATTCAAACACATGATTTACATTATGTTTTTTTGTTGGCTCTATAAAACGTATGCATATTTCCAATGCAACGGTTATATTCAAAGAATTCCAAAAGGTTGGTGACACGTGGAGTGATTTCTTCACTAAATAGTACTTACTAGTTACTAACTAGTATTGGAATTGTCCATTTTATTTTGTAAGGGGCGTGTGAGATAATTAACGTAGGTGACTAACCCCCCCCCCCCCCCCCCCTTCAATAATACATTTACTCATATGACACATGGTTACTCCTTTTAGTTATTAGGGGAAGGTATTTACACATTTGAGATATTTTTTTTTTGATAAATCTTGTTGACAACTTTAACAAAAAAAAAATTAATAAAAGAAAAGAAAAAAAGTATTACGAGGTTATTATTAATTATTTGTCAAATTTTTAAAAAAAATATTACAAAAATCTCACATATGGAAACTTTATAATATTTTTCACTCCAATAAATACTGGAATAGGATTTTTGAAGAATATTTAGGAAATAACGAAGGGACAAGAAACGGTAATAGTCAATGAGAGGGCAGGCACATGCACGCTGCTCTAATCATTCACAAGGTACACTTCTTATCAATTATACACAAAAATTTAAGATATTTCTCTATTTTTATTATTATTATTATTATTATTATATATATGTCTCGTTCTATTATTTGCATTTGGTATTTTATTGCGCGTGTTTTTATTTGATGTAATTTGCGTGTTGCATATGTAGGAAGTTAAAAGGGGACACTGTCTTCTTATATAACACGGGAAGACTCATTCAATTTTCTTTTTGTACGTTTTTTGAATTCATCATAATACCAAATTTATGTTTCTTTATAATACCTTGCTTTCTTGAACTGTTCCCCCACCCTTTTTTTTAAAAAGTAAAAAATAAAAAATTTAGTGACTGAAACAATCATAATTTGCCAACTTTATATATATATATATATATATATATATATATATATATATTCACATAACATACTATGGGACTTACTTAAAAAGAATAATGAAAAAGTACAAATATGGAAAGAAATCATTTTGAATATGCAAATCCCATTTCTTGAATTCATTCCAATAGTTGTAGTGAAGAATCAACCACAAAAAAAGAATACACAAATTCTCTCTTATCTTATGGTAGGTTATCAAATTTTTTTTTTTAATAAGTTTAAGTAATATTTTATATTTTAAAATAAATTCTCTTAATAAATAGCATGCCATGTTCACAAAAACAGAGGTTCATTTCACTACACTTGTTGAGCTGACTGACTGAAGTCCATAAATAAGTTTGGTGAACTAAATAAATACATTTTCTTCCATATGGGAATTTGTAGATTTACCATAAATGCACTGATTTACCATAAATACATCATCCACACCAATTTCTTGAAAAGTTGGGAAAAAAAAAAAGAATTTTAAAAAAGAAAAAACTATGGGTTTTATTTATTTTTTCTTTTTATAAAAGAAAAACTTCATTTTATGATTCGATTTAATTTTTAATTAGTCAGAAGATTATTATTTGGTGTGGAGAAAATATCTTTTCCTAAAAAAGAAATGCTACCAAAATCATACCAATACTTTTAGGTTTTTGTCTATTATCTTTTTGTACTAGTTGAAATATGAATGCAAAGGAAGTAGTCTAGCTTAGTTTGGGTAAGTGAACTTAGAAATTATAACTCATTTATCTAAAAATTCATACAAAATTGGTAAATTCAATGCATTGAAATTTAAAATGTATTTATTGATATTTTTGTTCTTATACTAACAAAATCATCATTTTTTGTGTTTGGTTAAAAGGTATATTTTGTGTATGCAACAAATATAGCAAGAATGTATTTTCAAATTTCTAATAAAAAATGATCACTTCTAATTGTTTATAATAAATGTTGAATTTATTCTAAATAAGATTTGATAATATATATATATATTATTATATATATTATATATATATATATATATATATATATAATATCATAATTAGATGGTGGATGATTTCCATTTGTACCCGTCATGCCCACTACGCACCATGTCAACTTTGTTTCTCTTACAAATTCAATAACTGCAAAGATAAGACTTTGTACAAACATATACATATTCAAGAAAAGGTTGTATCAAATGATTGAGAATGTGTTTGTGTAGACAAAAATATTGTTTAGAATTGTTCAAACAATTAAAACTTTGAATAGTCCATGTATGCACCTTTTGCGTGTGTATGTATGTATACATATATCTATATATATATATATATATATAGTTGAACATATAAGTAGAGTATTCAACTATATATCCTCTCATCCCATTATCACATTGCATTAAATACTACCAAGTCTACGTTTTTTCTTGCATAGTTCCAATTAATTCTAGTCAACTTTCTAACTTTCTCTTTAATAAATACAAGATCTTTTCACCAAGGTAATCACATATACATATATATATATATATATATTCTCAATAACAAAGAGAAATGATTTTTTTGATTTTTTTTTAATTGAAATTCAAATTTCAACTAAAGAATTATTCTCATCTTCATAATATTCATCAAGCAGCAATCAAGTTCATATTTAATCATTCTCTTCTCTATACATATAATAAATCTACAGCAATATACAGATATATATATAGGATGTAATAAATACAATTATAGAGGAGGGTATTATATATATATATATATATATATATAATCTGAAGGTGATCAAACTAATTGACTAATTAATTAATTAATTAGTCAGATGAAGTTAATTAATTACGTGCTTAAAAGAATAAACCTATCATTATCAATAAACCAGTGGTGTTGATTATGACCAATAGGAAACAGCATATGATCAAGGTAAGCAGTTAGCTGAGACAGATCATACTATGTAGTAGACTTAATTACGAACAAATATGCCTTACATATATATATATATATATATATATATACACAGTTTTCCTAAGTTAAATATTCTTGGAACAATGCCAACCTGTTCCAGTGCAGTACTTCTTTGTATCCTCAGTTTATATCGCTGAAAAACTTTGTTTATATAACAATGTATATATATATATATGTGTGTGTCAACAGTAACTAATTAATTAGCGGGTTTGATTATATACTGTCGTGATATATATATATATATATATATATATATATATGTGTGTGTGTGTGTGTGTGTGTGGTGTGTGTGCGTGTGTGTGACATATTGGGACAAATAAAACAAGTGAATGAAGACAGTAGACGAGGTTCCACTAGGAAAAAGTCCGATGAAACCAAAAGCAACAGTCAACTACTATGTATGTATGTATAGAGCGAGTTAAAGATTTAGACATTGTTTTATTAAAAAGTCTGTCGTCTCTCAGTCGTTTTCTTTGTGTTTTAATTAATTTTGTTTTGTACTTTTTCTCTGATATTTAGTGAAGTTTTCAAAGAATGAAAACGCTGCTTCTGAGTTTCCAAGCAATTGTTGCGGACGAAGAACTCAATGCCAAGTTGACAAACACATAATTTCTCATTCGAAAACCTTAAATTTTTGTAATTTACTTTGAATAGTTAACTGATTTGCATTTTTTAATAAACTAAAGTCATAACATATTCGAAACAAAAACATAAGAATTTTCGTCATATACCTCTTTTTTCTCAATAAAATGTCATAATCAGAGTTTAAATTACTTGACAAATTAATTTTAAATTTCATTTGGATAAAAAGAAAAGAAACGTTGGATTAAATTCCTTACAAGAAGACATAGAAAAAACTACAAAACTCAAAAACAAAAAATACTAGATGCCATTTACGTTTGGTTGCTTTCACTGATTCAAGAATCAGATTGGTTCCACAAAAACAAGAAGTATTCTCTTGGAACTCTCTCTCTCTCTCTCTCTCTCTCTCTATATATATATATATATATATGAGTGGTTATAATGGATTCCTCCACTTTCCCTTCTCTTCTTTCCGATTGAACAGTGAAAAATGTCACTGGAAGAAAAACTTGCACGCTTCAAAGATCGATGTTGGCCTGCTTTAGAGTGATCATATCCCCTTTTCTTTTTTTGTCTTCTAAAATTTTTGATCAACAAGAATTAAATTAATTACATCTCTTGTTTAATTTGTTTAAATTTAAGAAAGGAAAAAAAAAACATATGGAAACTTAAATACTAAGTAATAGTAGTAGTATCACATTCAAAGGCTTTAGATTACAAATAATTTGTCTTTTTCAATAAAAATAAATATAAGAGTATATTAATTTAGGTAAAAGACATTATAGGGCCCTTCATTGTGCAACTGCAATGGCTTTCTAAAAACACACCACGTGCTATATATATATATATATATACCTTAATCTATACCTTCCTTCCTCTCAAGATTTTTTTTTTTTTTTCTTCCATTACATACATATATATATATATACATACATATATATGTATCTATATATATATATGAAAGTATTGTGGGAGGATAAGTGGTTTCCTTTCCTTAACACCTTAGCTCATATATATATATAAAAGAAAAGCTTCCACTTTTCAGCTGCAAAAAAGTTCAAGACTGAACAAAAGATTCACCCTGTCATATATATATACATATATATAATTATATACGGCTCATCCACACCGATATGTATTGAAAATATCTTGGTTTCGTAAGAACATAAATACTTTATCCAGTTTTTTTTTTTTTTTTTTTTTTGAAAAGAAGAAAAAAGTAATGAAAGAGTTGAAGAAAGAAGAAGATAATCATGAACTTCAGAGCCGTTAGAAATTCCTTTTCACCTTTTATCTTCTTTTGAGATTCGGAAGAAGAAAGAAAGAAAGAAAAAAGAAATCGTTATTTTGTTACTTTTTCTTTTCGACCTAATTTATGGGGATATAACAGGGCTGTGTGAATTGGGTATTTTTTGGACAACAATTGATTTGATTTTGGCCCAATAAAAATTGGGCTTTTTAATTCTCACTAGAAGCAGTCACTCTATTAAAAATTGAACTATACATTGAGCAGATTTAATCTAGATTAGTTGTGCACACAACAAGGTATTGTATTAATTATTAGTAGTATTATTATGGGCAATATATATATATATATATATATTTATTTATTTATTTATTTATTTATGATAACTATGGGGAAAAGATTATTTGATTCCTTTTGCCTTTGGGATTAACTACTAATACTTGCTTTTAATGTATTTCTGAACCTTTAATACATTACACTTAATCTCTAATGATAAAATCAAGACTTTGAAGTAAAAAAAAGCTGCAGCATTCTCTCTTTCCTTCATTTTTTTTTAAAATTATTTTTCTTTATCTTCATTTTGCTTTTGTTCTATACTTTTTACTCCTTCCTATTTTATATATATATATATATATATATATATATATATGTATTTAGGAAAGTTTATTCTAGATAAGGTCGCTTTATATATATATATATATATATATATATGTATACAATAGATACAACATCCCGTAGTATGTAAATATGAATGTCTATATATTATAATTTTTTTTGGAATATTGAAAAAATTATATTTGTATTGGGCAAATATCTTTTCTTTTTTAGGCCCTGTAATTTGTTTTTTGGGTATTGATCTTTTACATACGCAAAATCTTTCTTTTAGGGCTACTTAATATTTTTTCTTATGGGCTAAATAATTATTTTTATTTTGGGCTAATATTCTTTAATTTTTGAACCCATTTATTTTTTCTATTGGGCTCCTAATTTTTAAATGGGCTAACTATTTAAGTTTTTAAATAGGCTATAACTTTAATATTTATTACAATTGATTTGATTTTGGCCCAATTCAAATTAGGTAGAAATTTAGCCCATTAGGTATTATTAATGGGCCTTTTAAAAGTTGCTTCTAGCCCATTACAGATTATTAATGGGCCATTAAAAAGTTGTTTGGCCCATTTATAGATTATTAACGGGCTTTTAAAAGTTGTTTTGGCCCATTACAGATTATTAATGGGTCTTTTAAAAATTATTTTTGGCCCATTTCGAATTAATTAGGGCTTATGTAGGCCTGTTAATTCATTTTAGATACAAAGTAAGGCCCAATAAAAGAGAAATTCAGGCCCATTAAATATTATTAATGGGCCTTTAAAGTTGCTTATGGCCCATTACAAAATATTTTGGACTTGCTTGGGACTTTTTCATTTTGAATAGAAAATGAGGCCCAATAAAATAGAAATTCAGACACATTAAATATTACTAATGGACCTTTAAAAGTTGCTTCTGACCCATTATGAATTATTTAGGGCTTATTTTAGCCCATGTAAGCCCTAAAGAATCTGTAATGGGCTAAAATTAAGTTTTTTAAAAGGCCTATTAACAATATTTAATGGATCTGAATTTCTCTTTTATTCGGCCTTATATTTTATCCATTTCATTTCAGCCTAATTCTTGAACCCATGGACTGTTGCTAGATATAAATGTGAGGTTTAGCCCAAATTATCACCTGATTCATTCTAAAGGGGCCAAAAAGTACAAGATATTTGTGGAATTGGGCCATAAAAACTAAGGAAAATAAAATATCCATTTCAATATGAAGATTGCATCTTTCTTTTTTCTCTCATTCTTTTCTTTTTTCAATATAGCTTTGTATTTCAATCATGAAATGAACTGCGATTTTAAGTCATATTTAAGTTTAAACTAATATTCGAAATAAATAAATTTAATATATATATATATATATATATAACCCAATAGATATATATATATATAGAGAGAGAGAGAGGGTCGGTAAACTTAGTTTCTGAAAAAAAAAAAAAACAGTGAGTCACTTGATTTTGAATTAATTGTGGCTTAAAAATGACAAAAAGTTTATATTTTATATGTGGTGTTTATAGATGCCTAACTTAGTACTAGTGGTTTAAGAAAGAACAAACAATATTTTGTTGGTAAAGATTTCTACATATATATATATATATATATATATATTCTCCCATGCATGGTAAGGGGCATTAAGATTGCACGTGTGGATGAAAGAAAGAAGAAGTGAATGATTTTTAGTGAATGTTCCCTTACCAACAGGCCATTTGACTCATTCATGTCTTCCTTTAAACCAATGAATGAAATTACATATATACATATATGTATGTATAGATACATATGAAACAATCTCACGTGTTTTCAAAATTTTGTGTCTTGACCTAAGCTAATTTGCTGCAGTAGAGGGCCAATGCGTTCTTGTCCATTATAGAACAACCAAGGCCATATATTGCTAATGAGACTCATGCCATTGTCTCCCATGCACTTTTTTCTTTTTCTTGTTTTGTTATAAACATATAAATCTCCTAATCTGTCATATATATATATATATATATATATATATATAAATATATGGAGCCCAATCTTTCATATTTGTTTCTGGCTGACAATTAAGATTTTTAGTATCTAATATATATATGACATATATTTATATTTGTCGAATATTGAATCCATTGATAATTAATTAAAGAGGAGCCCAAAAGTTTCCTTCTTCTTCTTCCTCCCCGCTTCCAAAGAAAAAAGAAAAAGCTTAATTTGCATTACATATATATATATATTTCTTTCGTGTAGGGTTTTCAGTGCAATAATTTGTGGGGGCTGATAAGCTATACATATACACATATATATTTATATTTATTATAACAGCCTAACACACCACGTACTCCATAGCTTTTGCTTGTTTTATGGAGGAATATATATAAAACCTTTTTTTCATTAATTAGATATATAATAGTTTAACATGATTAATGAATATATTATATAAAAAATGAATTCCAAAAGTTCAAATATTATTTCTTAAATAATCCAAAAACAAATCAATGTTAGATCCCCCATACCAGACGCTGCACGTTAATTAATTAATATATTATATGTATGTGTATGCATATAAAAGATATATATGGAAAAGGGCCGGCCAGCCGGCATAGGAAAAAAAGGAATTGAGGTGCAGAAAGAGTTAACATTTGGAGAGAGAGAGAGAGAGAGAGAGAGAGAGGAGTAATAATTTTTGGTTGCATCATGTGGTAGGGTAATATTGAAAAGCCATTAATTACTAAACCTGCACGCAGTACTATCTATGGACCATATACATATATATATATTTTGTATTTGCCGGGAATAATTACTTGTATGTACGTATCGATTCATCGATTATTTCTCATCTCCTCCATTTTTAGCCACGACGCTTTTTCCACAGGTAAAGCAAACTGTCAAAGTAATCAATTAAAGGCCATGCCAGAAGGGTTTATTTTCTGTCTCTCTCTCTCTCTCTCTATATATATATATATATATATATATATATATATATATGAATGTACAGGATATGAAGAAAACCCTAGAGGTATATATACCATTAACATTCATGTCAATATCTAAGTGGATTCAACCACACATGGTGTACCAATTTAACCGTTATATATAAATTTAATTAAAAAATTACTTTGAATATACAAAGATTTTGATTTCAAATTTATTCGTTCTATCAATTTATTGATTAAACATTATTAAAAAAAATTATAATCAATATTGTTAAGTCCACTACACGACATAGTGGAATCCTCCACTACACCACTACACAGCTTCTATATATATATATATATATATATAGCACCTCCACTACACAGCCTCTATATATATATGTATATTTATGTATAGCATATGGAGAGTAGGAAAAACAGAAAGACCAAAATTCTACATGGTATCAGAGCTGTGCCGCCGCAGGTTTTTCAGTTTGGAGTTGTTCTTCGAGTTTTCCCATTTCTCTCCCTCACGGTATTTGGGGGTTCTCTATCTTTAACTTGACCCTTTCTTCCTCTGCTACAATTTCTCTCGGCATCTACGACGACTGCCAAACCTGAGATAAAATCTGGAGCTTTCGAATTCAGAACCAACAAACCCTACCTAATAAACAGCTTCTTCTTCCATCACCTTCAAGCGCTTCTTCATCTTCGTCCATATCTCTCTTCATCTTCATCTTCGTCCATATCTCTCTTCATCTTCATCTTCGTCCATATCTCTCTTCATCTTCGTTCATCTTCGTCCATATCTTCAATTTCAGCGCCTACTCTCTTTGTTCGTTTCTGTACTGTCCGCCGGGAGAAGGAATTTCCAAATAATAATATTATCACTATTCAATTCGGACTTAAAAAAAAAAAAAAAAAAAAATTCAGTTTACTATCCTATCAATTCCACCCTTTACTATTTTATCATTTCATGCATATGGTCGGTTAATCCGCCTAAATATAATTATTGCATCTATATATTATATACTATATATGACCTCAATTATTTATTTATTTATTTATTTATTTTTTTTTTTTCTTTTCACCGTTTATCATTTTATCATTTCATGCATATGGTCGGTTAATCCGCCTGAATATAATTGTTGCATCTATATATTATATATTGTATCTATATAATATATGGCCGGTTTAACCGCCTAAATTACTCCGTAATTTTATTGTGTTCTCTCTTGCTTCAAAGCTTTCTTCAATGGCTGACACCCCTCATCTCGCATTCTCTGTCACAAATATCAAAACACACATCTCTGTTACTCTTGATTTTGTAGAATCTAATTATCAATACTGGACAACTTTATTCCTCGTTCTCCTTGGACGCTTTGCCCTCGACGATCACCTTGACAGCACAAAAACACCACCCTCTACAGACCCTTCCTATACCTCCTGGAAACAACTAGATTACCTTATACTCTCTTGGATCTATAGCACCATATCAAAAGACCTCTTCAAACAAGTACTCAAGAAAGACACCACGACCGCCGCAGTATGGAAATCCCTCAATGACCTCTTTACCTCTAATAAAGAAATCCGAGCCCTACAATTGGAAGACAAATTCCGTCTCCAAAAGAAAGGTACCCTCTCTATTCATGAGTATTGCTCACTAATGAAAGACCTTGCAGACCAACTTGGTGACGTTGATCATCAAATTTCAGACAAATCACTCATCATCACTATCCTCCGGGGTTTACCATCCGACTATGACACTCAAAAATCCACCATCCCCCTCCAAAAACCCTTCCCATCCTTCTTAGAAACTGAAAATATCCTTCATGCCAGAGAAATCACATTAAAAGAACAAGAAATTCAAAGCTTCATCCCTGCCACCGCCCTGAACACCACCACCACCACCACCCTTTCGCCGCCCCAAGCCGTCCTCTCTGCTCTTACTGTCACAAGTATGGACACTCCCATGATGTCTGCTACTCTCTCCATGGTTATCCACCCTCTCGTGGTGGACGCTCCTCTCGAAGTGGCCGTCGTGGAGGATATCGTGGTGTCTACACGCCACCGCGCAACAGCCTGCCTCTGCAGACCCGACAATTCTCTCAACAACCGACTGTTTTCCGGGCCGCCACCAACAGATCCGGCCTTCTTGGCCCAAGACCCACATTCGGTCTCTCTACCTTCATTCCCTCTCACCGCGTTTCTCAAGATGCAAACTCCTTTCAGCAATTTCACTCAACTGGCATTAACTCTCTCTCTCATCATATGCCTTTTAATAACCCTATGACTCAACAAGGGTTGATAAATCAATTTGACAATCTTGCCCTTCAAGTTCCCAATGACACATGGTACATGGATTCTGGAGCATCTTCCCACATGGCATCCAATGCAGGTATCCTTCACACTCCTTTCAATTTTAGTAATTATGCTCATCCTGATATTGTAGTTGGTAACGGTTCCACCTTACCTGTTTCACAAATCGGAAATTCCCAATTACCCTCTCATCCTAATTTAAAACTCAACAATATTTTAATCTCCCCTCCACTGGTCAAAAATTTAATTTCTGTCCGTCAATTCACTAAAGACAACAATTGTTCAATAGAATTTGACCCGTATGGTTTTTCTGTCAAGAACCTCACCAACCAAGTCGAGATCTTCAGATGCAATAGCCACGGAGACCTTTATCCAGTCACCAACCTCAAGAATCATTCATCACTCCTCGCCTATCCACGCACCTCTACTTTATGGCACCGAAGATTAGGTCATCCAGGTTCTCATGTTTTTCAATTTCTAGTTTCAAATAAATTCATTGATTGTAATCGAAACTCATCTTTAGATATTTGTGATGCCTGTCAATTGGGAAAACATGTAAAATTGCCTTTTAATAATTACTCCTCCCCTACCTTTGCCCCTTTTGATATTATCCATGCTGATTTGTGGACTTCACCTATTTACAGTGTTACTAGTTACAAATACTACCTTGTCTTACTTGATAACTTCACCCATTACTCTCTGGGTCTATCCTCTACGTCACAAATCTGAAGTCTATGCTAAATTTCAAGACTTCCATGCCCTGATAAAAACTCAGTTCAATTCTCAAATAAAAGCCTTTCAATGTGACCATGGAAGAGAATTTGACAATCAATCTTTTCAAAAATTCTTTGCTTCCCTCGGTATAATCTTTCGTTTCCCTTGCCCACATACCTCTCAACAAAATGGTAAAGCTGAACGTATCATTCGAACATTAAACAATATAAGTCGCACCCTCCTTTTCCAAGCTCGTCTCCCTCCGTCTTTCTGGGTAGAGAGTCTCTACATGGCTAATCATTTACTTAACCTCACTCCCACAACCACAATTAATTACATGACTCCCTATGAAAAACTCTTTCATAGCCCACCTACTTACTCTCATCTACGAGTCTTCGGCTGCCTATGCTATCCCAATACTTCTGCTACCATGCCCCACAAACTTGCCCCTCGTTCTCGTCAATGCATATTCCTGGGTTTTCCTGCTTATCACCGTGGTTACAAATGTCTGGATCTCGACACCGGCAAAATTATCATATCCCGCCATGTGGTCTTTAATGAAAATTGTTTCCCCTACTCTTCTGCTCCCCTAGACACCCTTATGATTTCCTCGAACCTCATGACTCGCCCTCACCTGCCTTCCACCTCCCCACCAAGCATCTATTCTCTCCCGCACCTACAATTAATAACCCTCCTAACCCCACTCCTTCCCAAGCCACCACCACAAACTCCTCATCTTCCCCTCCCTCATCTCACCCAATGGTTACTCGTCGAATGACAGGCAACCTCAAACCTCGCATCCTAATGAACCTCTCCACTTCCACCATATCCCCATTCCCATTCCTCATTCCTACAAACAAGCCCTAAAAGACTTGAACTGGACCAAAGCAATGCAGGATGAATATAATGCTCTAATTGAAAATGATACATGGGATCTTGTACCTTGTCCTACTAATGCTCCTATTGTCTCTGGAAAATGGTTGTATCGCCACAAATTCAATTCAGATGGCTCTCTTGAAAGACATAAAGCTCGTTGGGTAGTTCGAGGATTCACCCAAACTCCAGGGGTGGACTTTGATGAGACTTTTAGCCCTGTTGTGAAACCTGCCACCATTCGCACTGTCCTTAGCATAGCTGTTTCCCACAATTGGCCTATTCATCAAATGGACGTTAAAAATGCTTTCCTTCATGGGGACATCAAAGAAACCATTTACTGCCAACAACCTTCTGGTTTTGTTGATCCCTCTCATCCCAATCATGTCTGTCGTCTGAAGAAAGCTCTTTACGGCCTCAAACAAGCTCCCCGGGCCTGGTATCAAAAATTTGCTAGTTTCATCACCTCTATTGGCTTCACCAGTACCAAATCTGACTCCTCTCTCTTTGTCTACAACAAAGGTTCCCACATCGCTTACTTACTACTCTATGTTGATGATATCCTTCTCACTGCCTCCTCAGACACTCTCCTACGTGACATTATGACTCTTCTCTCCAAACAATTCTCTATGAAAGATCTGGGCACTTTAAACTACTTCCTGGGTATTTCCGCAACTTTCACCAATAATAGTCTCTTCCTGACTCAAGATAAATTTAGCAAAGAAATCCTCAAACGTGCCGGTATGGACTCATGTCATTCTGTATCCACCCCGGTTGACACTAACCCTAAACTCTCTGCAAACTCTGGGTCACCAATACCCAATCCTACGACCTATCGCGAACTTACTGGAGCCCTCCAATATCTCACCTTCACTAGACCTGACATAACCTATGCTGTGCAACAACTTTGTCTCTTTATGCATGACCCCCGAGAGCATCACTGGCAGGCTCTCAAACGTGTCCTCCGATATGTTAAAGGTACTTCTTCATACGGCCTTTGGATACACCCCTCCTCTACTGACCGCCTTGTTGCTTATTCTGATGCTGATTGGGCTGGTTGTCCTGACTCTCGCCGATCCACTTCAGGATTCTGTATCTTTCTTGGTGAAAATTTAGTTTCTTGGTCCTCTAAGCGCCAAACTACTGTCTCTCGCTCCAGTGCTGAAGCTGAATACCGCTCTGTTGCTAATACTGCTGCCGAGTGTTGTTGGTTAAGAAACCTGCTTACCGAACTTCTATGCCCAGTTTCCCAAGCCTCAATTATTTTCTGTGACAACATCTCAGCAGTCTACCTTTCTGGAAACCCGGTTCAACATCACCGAACCAAACACATTGAGATCGACATCCACTTCGTTCGTGATCTAGTCTCCATTAATCAAATTCGGGTTCTCCATGTTCCTTCCTCCTCTCAATTTGCGGACATCTTCACCAAAGGTTTGCCTAGCTCCCTGTTTCGACAATTCCGCTCCAGTCTCAGCATACGGCTTCCTCCCGCTTCGACTGTCCGGGCGTGTTAAGTCCACTACACGACATAGTGGAATCCTCCACTACACCACTACACAGCTTCTATATATATATATATATATATATATATATATATATATATATATGTATAGCACCTCCACTACACAGCCTCTATATATATGTATATTTATGTATAGCATATGGAGAGTAGGAAAAACAGAAAGACCAAAATTCTACAAATATATTAAAACGTTATATAATATACCACAATTTATCTCGATACTCTATTTTCTTGAATCTAAAACAAAATTCATATATATATATATATTTTTTGTTTCATAGCAAAGGTGATGAAGAGAGTACTGCTCTTCATGTTGATCATGAATGTGGTTGTATCATTTCAACTGCCACAACCTAACATGAGCTTTCTTTCTTTTCTATTTTCTTTCTTTCTTTCTTTCCTTCTTTCTTTTCTGTTTTCTTTCTTTCTTTCTTTCTTTCTTTTTTTAAATAATATAAAATAAAACTACTTATAATTGAAATTCAATGATCAAGATCATATATTCATGATTGTTCTAGCTAGTATGAAAAAAATAAATAAAACACTGCATGGGAGTTGAAAAGGTGGAATCTATATATATATATGTGCCGCAGGCATTCATCAACTTTTGTGATCATCGGACATTATCGCTGCCATCTGCTACATATCTATCTATAATCTGTAAAGCTTTTGCATAAACTTTGGGACCAATTCATTAATTAGCTTTTGACTGAAACTAATTATTTCCTATTTTCTCTGTATATAAATAAATAAATATATACATATATATATATTATGTATAATGATCAATTCTTTTTGTATATAAATTAAGAATAAATGAATAGTATATATATATACTATAAGCTTTTGGAAATCAGTCGACAAATGCAAGAAAATCAAGAATGTAATGATTATGGACAAACTTTTAGTTTTTTCTAACTTAAAAAGAAGCATTGCCACTCAGAGACACGTATATTCTTCTTAAAGATCCCAAAGGCTCTAGATTAAACTTATCTTTTGATACATATATATACACACACATATATATATATATAGTTCTTTTTCTTTTCTTTTTTCCCCTTCTCTCTCTCTCTAGGTAGCTTTAAAGAAATCATGGTTTTAACTTTAATAAAGATGAAATGATATTGCCCCAATTATTAAAACAGGAGGTCAAAATCATCTTTCTTTGTTTCTTTTTTGTGTGTTTTAAAATTAAATCAAGTCACTTTCTTTGTTAATTAATGCTTTGCCAAAGGCGGTGTGAAAACGCTAGCGTTTTAACCTCGTTATTTGTATATTACCGATGATTTTTTCCTCTTTTGTTTTTTCTTGTCCTAATCCCTCATGATTATCGCAACCACCCTTTCTCTTTTCTTCCAACATATTACATAAAAAATGTTATGATTTTCTTTTTCTTTTTTTTTTACTTTCCTTATCTTTTGCTTGCATATATACTTACTTGGAAGGGTCATTTCAAAAGAATAATTATTTTTTCTTTGTTTTTGAAAGAGAAAAGAATAATGATTATTATTCTTAGTAATCATTAAAATAGTGCAAGAATAAAATTCTTTCTCACCAAATTATATATATATAAAATAAAAAATACAAACATGCGAACAGTTACTTTAATAAAATATCGAATTCAAATATTCAGCAAAGTAGTGGATGAAGAAGATTTATGTATCATTTTCGTTATTGTCACTAATTTGAAGGTGGGAATGGTATCACAGAAGGGGAAAAAAAATATCGTCCAAAGTACAATTGAATGCTGGCAGATTCGAATATGAAATATTGGGAGCACAATCTAAGAAATTAATTGATGATATCTTTAAGGTTCACCAACTGCAGATTTAATCTACAATATATATATATATATATATATGTTGGACCAAAAGGAAAAAGGAATAAATATAGATGTAATGTATATATATATATATATATATTGGCGAAAAATACATCTTTAGCCCGACATCAACCGAAAAAGATCAACGAGGTTGATCCGCGTGTTTTTTCTTTTCCACTAATCTCACTTTTATAATTACACTTTGATATCTCTTTAAGAAAAAAAAAAACAGGTTATGAATAAAATGCTATATATATATATTTTTAAATGATTGGATATTTAAAATTATTAAAATGAATTTGAACAAAATATATAAATATATAAGAAAAATGGGGGGAAATAGTGAAGTAATAGTAATTAATTAAAGGGATGATTAAGCATGAGATGGACGCGAATCCTTTGAGATCTCATAATTTACCAACTACTAATTATTACTATAAATGTATATATAAAAACAAATGCTTTTACGAAGTTTGTTGATTTTGACTTAATTTCTTCCTACTTATATAAATCAAGACCCTACTTATCAATTCTTGTCTTCTTACCATCTTATCTTGTCATAGTTTACCTAATTTGTGTAAATGAAAATTTTTGAATTTAATTCATTCTAAATGATTTTATACTATATTTTCGAAAGATGTAATGTGATGGAGAAGGAAGCATACACAAAACCCTTCAAAGGGCCCAAAGAAAGAAATTTTTGTTAGTAAAGTGAGTGGATTTTGTGTATATATGTAATACAATAGAAATGGGATGAAAGAAAAAGATAAATATGGAGATGGAAGAACACATTTTGTGAAAAAAGATGAGAAGGACAAATGCATGGGTCATCAGTTCTTTTTCTTCTCAAGTTTTTGTCAGTTTCATTTCGAAGAAGAGATATGAAGAATGTGAATGTTACAACACACCATGATTAAAACCTTCCAAAGCTGAATAAAACACACAGTACACACGCACATACACCAACAGATTAAATCCCATGCACAGCCTGCAAATTGCAGAGAAAAAAATAGTGTTGCTATATATATATATATATATACACACGTACATATGTCTACTTCAGTGTTTAGTGACTAGTGAGTGTGATCGAGCTTTCGCATGTGTGCACATGCATGTGCTAATACATACAAAATGTACATTTATTCTTTAGCAATCTAAATGAGACAAATTTCTTTTTAACTCAGTATTTAATTTTTGAATTTGTGTTTAATTATAAAGAGTTTGATTCTAATTAAAATTTATTAAATTTCTGTCACAAATCTCTAATTTTTATCCTAAAATAAAATTTTAAACTGAAATCACAAAATTCCAATATACTAAATGAAATAAGCGATGTGGGACGTGGTATGAGATGAGAGAATTAATTAGACAGATCATTGTATAACCGCAGGCTTGACCTTCCGCTGTCATCTCTGAGGTTCTCTCTTCAAAAATATCATACAACACAATTTCTTCAATACATGACTTATAACCACAATTATGGTCCTCCTCCAACCACCGCCTCTTTTTTTTTTTCTTTTAATATTTTTTGAAGAACGATAAATATATATTGGAAAAAAAGGATAGATATTAATTAAAACGGAGAGAAAAGGGAAAAGGAAGGAAGGAAGGGGTACCGTAATTCAACCAAAAAAAAGTAGTGGGAAAAGAAAAGGGACCCACGTGTCGTTTGGTAACCCCGTTGGGTAACACCGTAGTACAGACATGGACCCCCACCGTAAGCCGTTCAGGACTATGCCGTTTCGCATAGGATATCAAGATCCCTTGAAACCCCTCAGTTATGAACTATATTTCAAATTTGCCATTCATCCGGTTCATCGAGTCAATCCCCGGTTCAACCGCAACACTCGGCTCTTTATGTTTCTTGGAGTTTAGTGTACGTGTTTGGTGAACATAATCTCAGTCCCGTCTCCTTCATTCTATTTAAATCTCTTTTTTTTTTCTAAATAAAAATAATTATAATAATTAAGAAGAAAATAATATTTATTATTTCAAATTGACACCTAGTATTGGGAGATAATGAAATGTTATATATATTGAAAAGGAAAAGGTATTAAGAAAAGAACATATTTATATTTAGATAAAGACAAAGATATTTTTCATGAAATAATACTAATGACTTCACATAAAATATTTAAATATTGGCAAAAAAACTTTTTAAAATGATATTATCTAGAAAAGAAAAGAAAAAGTGAGTGGCACATATTAAACTTCTCCTTCACTATCTCTATCTGCTACTACAGATTTCGCTCAAGAAGAAGATATAATATATGTATATATGTGAGTGGACCCTTCATATATATATATATATATTATATCATCTTATACACAGTTTTATTCGAATTTATGGAATTTATGATATTATATAATATTTATAAAGAAATTAAAAATAAAATTGAGAAAAAAAGAGAAAGGGAAAAAGGGGAATTCAAGAATCCAATGCATAATTACATTGACTAAAACCTTCAACTGCCAAATTAATGCATTTCATATATATCTTTCTATGTAAACAAACTTTTTCACCAACAATTTGTTTATTTATGTCTACACCTACTCATAAGATTATATATATATTTTTTAAGTTTGTATTAAAAATAAATAAATAAATATATATATATATATATTTATTTATTTTTAATAAATAAATATAGTAGTTTCTCTATTTCACACAAAAGATAGAAACATTGAATGGCTATGGCCCCCTCAAACTATAAATGCTTGGAAAAATGATCTTTATTTTTTTGTGTGTTAATCTATTGAAAAAAGAACAGCATTTTATTTATTTATTTTCTTTTTAAAATCCTCTCCTCTCTCTCTCTCTCTCTCTCTCTCTCTCTATAATATATATAATATAATATATATATATATATATATATATATATCAAGAACTTGAGGCCAATATGTAAGAATAATTAAAATACACCACCTTTGATTGACAGTGATTTGCATATCCTATTCTTCTTTCTTTCAGCATCTCTTTATCCCCACAACAACTTGCTAATTTCCTTATTCTTTCTTCCAAAAAAAAAAAAAGCATTAAATATATATATATATATATATATATATATATATATAAACATGTTGAAGACGTAATTCAATTAATAAATAGATTAAAACTAAATATTTAAAGTTAAAAAGATTATCTTTTAAAAGGAGGAAGTAAAAGTAAAAAGAAATCTTTAAAATGATTTGGATGAAGGTAAGGAAGAAGAAGGAAGGTTGTATTTATAGTATTATAAATAATAATAGTAGTGTTTGACTAAAATAATCAGGCGGAGGGAAAGAACAGTGGTACTGATAAATTTGGTCTGGCAATGATGAGAAAGAAGGACAGAAGTGGGCACAGGATAAGCACGTGGGCCTCGCCTTTCTCTCATTGCTTGCACGCTGGCAATGGAGGTTAGCAACCTCTGCTTAAACACTATTACTACTATTATTATTATTATTATTGTTTAGTATCATTTTCTGCACCAAGAAACGATTTTTTCACTTCCAAAGTTTCCATCTTTTTATTATACATAAAGAAACCATTTTGGGCATTTTCATGGAATGATTGGCATTTTTTTTTTTTTTTTTTTTTTTAGTTTGAGTTCTGTACTGTATTCTTGGGAGGTATTGTTTCATACTTAGGTTGTTTCGGTGGAACTTTTTTTTCTGTTTTTTTTTTTTATTTGTGTGTGTGAATGGATTTGAATTTGCATTTAAAAGGGTCGTTCTTGATGGGATTTTGGTGTGCCATCATCCATGCCTTCAGTTTGGCTGTCTGTATCAAACTGAGTTTGACAATGTGACTGAAGAGAAGAGACATGAATTTTACTTTTTTTTTTTTTTAAATTTCTTGGGGGGTTATGTAATTTTGGTTCGTTATTTTATATATGAATTTCCCAATTTGCCAGTAACTGACAACATAGACCAACAAATTCTTCTTCAACTTCTTTAGTTAAAACCTTTCTGTTCTGTTCTGCCTTCTAATATATGAATATATATATGGTTTTTCTTGGTGTTAATTTTGAGTTTTTTCTTCTTTATTTTTTTGTGGGGATACAAAAAAATTTACAGGATTATAAACTAGTCTTCTTACA
Organism: Asclepias syriaca; assembly: GCA_027405835.1. NCBI lineage: Eukaryota > Viridiplantae > Streptophyta > Magnoliopsida > Gentianales > Apocynaceae > Asclepias > Asclepias syriaca. The sequence goes on from JAPHNG010000660.1 coordinate 357,557, forward strand.
TTAGTGGTCATATTACCTCCGACAAAATCTATTGCTTGTAGCTGGACTGGAGGAGATTAGAACTTTCCAAAGTTAGTGGTGTCCTTAAAAGTGAGGAGTTTTGGCCAAGCATGAACTTTGCTTTGTCTAACTCTGCCACACAGTTTCTACTTATCTTGTAAATACCTAATCTAACCACCTCTCCAAGAAAAGAAAAACAAAAAACAAACTTTCAGAGATGAAGTTCATGAAATTAGGCTCTCGTCCAGACACTTTCTACACTACTGAGGCTGTAAGGTAATCAATGTATTCTCATCTTTTTCTTTTCTTTTCTTTTCTTTTCTTTTGCAAGAAAGAAAATTTGCTTCTCTTTTTTGATGATGATCCGTTCAGGTCAGTGTCATCTGAGGTTTCTAGTGATCTCATAGTTCAGGTGAAGGGTAGCAGGTATCTGCTTCACAAGGTGAGATTTTTATTTTTTATTTTTTCTTGAATCTTGTAAAGTTGTGATTTTTATTGTTTATGAGTTTTTCTTTTGCTGCAGTTTCCCCTGCTTTCCAAGTGTCTACGTCTGCAGAGGTTGTGTTCTGAAAGTCCTGAATCCTCACAGCCTCAGATTATTCAACTCCATGATTTTCCTGGTGGGGTTGAGGCATTTGAATTGTGTGCTAAATTCTGCTATGGAATTACCATCACTCTGAGTGCATACAACATCGTGGCAGTCAGATGTGCTGCAGAATATCTACAGATGACAGAAGATGTTGAGAAAGGTAATCTGATATACAAAGTTGAAGTTTTCTTCAATTCTTGCATACTCCATGGATGGAGGGACTCAATTGTGACATTGCAAAGCACCAAAGCTTTTTCTATATGGTCAGAAGACCTTGGGATAACTAGCAGATGTATTGAAGCCATTGCTGCTAAAGTCTTGACTAACCCTTCAAAAGTTAGCTTATCCCACAGCTATTCAAGAAGAGGAGGAGGTGGCGGTAGAGATGACATTTCTTCTTGCAATGGTTCAGAAAGCCAAAGACATCATCATCCTACTACCACCAAGGGCTGGTGGGCAGAAGACCTGGCCGAATTGGGAGTAGACCTGTACTGGAGAACACTGATAGCCATTAAATCCGGTGGGAAGGTACCTTCAAATCTGATAGGTGATGCATTAAGGATGTATGCAGCAAGATGGCTACCAAACATATCAAGACACATAAATGCTGTAGTTGACAGTAAATTAGAGTCTGAGAAAGAAATGGATTCAGTTAAAGAAGTCACTTCTAAACACAGGCTGCTGTTAGAATCCATTGTTAGCCTTTTACCAGCAGAGAAAGGATCAGTTTCTTGTGGATTCTTGTCAAAATTACTCAAAGCAGCAAATATGCTCAAAGCTTCTTCATCTTCAAAGATGGATTTAGCAAGAAGAATTGGGATTCAATTAGATGAAGCTTCTGTTGGTGATTTGTTAATACCTTCATTACCATATTCAAGTGACATGCTTTATGATGTTGATATAGTCATTACCATATTAGAACAATTCATGTTACAAGGACAGAGTCCTCCAACCAGTCCTCCAAGAAAAACAAAAGGGGATTTCGAGAGAAGAAGATCGCGCTCAGCTGAGAACATTGATTTCGAGTTTCAGGAGAGTAGAAGAAGATCATCCTCTGCTTCACACAGTTCCAAACTCAAAGTGGCAAAACTTGTGGATGGATATCTTCAAGAGATAGCCAGAGATGTGAATTTGTCCCTTTCTAAATTCATAGCCATTGCTGAATCCATTCCCGAATTCGCCAGGGTCGACCACGATGATCTCTACAAAGCCATTGACATTTTCCTCAAGGTAGTTCTAATTTCCTCAAGTTAGTCAAAAGAGTTGCTAGAAATTTGGATTTTTGTCACTGTCATTGATCAGTAGATAAAAACAACTACTTTGACCTTTAAAAGGATAGGATTAGTTAAATTAGTCATCTTTCTAAATTGTCCATTTGATATATATATGCAGGGACATCCATCACTTAGCAAGAGTGAAAGAAAGCGACTTTGCAGGATACTAGATTGCAGGAAACTATCTATGCAGGCATGTATGCATGCTGCACAGAACGAGTTACTACCATTGAGGGTTGTAGTGCAAGTTCTTTTCTTTGAACAAGCTCGAGCTGGCAGGGCAGGGGGTGGTGGTGGTGGTCAAATGACAGAATTGCCCAGTAACATAAAAGCACTTCTAGCTGCACAAGATGATCATTCATCAAGAACTGCAGCATCATTAAGCAACACCAACACACAAGCAGCAGATGATCAATGGAGTGTCTCTGGAGGAGGATTTAAATCACCAAAATCAAAGATTCCAACTTTAAAAATGAAATTAGCCGAAGATATTAATGATGATTTGGAAGAAAACTACACAAATGGGATCGGTAAATCTTCAAGAGTTAAGGCATCTTGTATGCTTCCGAATCGACCAAAACGAATGTTCAGTAAGTTATGGTCCATCAACAAAAGTACAAACGAGAAAAATGGATAGAAATTTTTTCTTTTTCTTTCATTTTGGAATTGTTTTTCTTTACTTGTTAACATATACCCTGCAAATGCTCTGTAATCTTTAGGATTAATTATAATCCAATGTGCATTATTATTGGTGTATTTTATGCAATAAAATCAAGAAAAAAAAAACACATTAAAAAAAAAGGTGCAAAGAAGTTCCTCTGTTTATATCTCCACTTTAGTTATCCAATAATTGATTGACAGATCATCTCCTGAAACATACATATATACAGAGTTTGTTTATTCTCTTGTTTCGGACCATTACTATGATTTGCTTAGCTGCTCCCTAATTCCAATTACTTAGTTGTCCAAATTTAATAATTTCATGATAAGACAAAAACAAGAAAAGTAATGTTCCGATTCTTTCCATCCAATATTTGCTTACTCATTATTAGTATAGTAAATAATGAACAACATGTGGTCTCATCTAGCTCTACCTTCTCCTAAGAAGCATAAAAAAATCAACCATCCCTAGATTCAGATATACATATATAATTTTACATTATACATAATAATGAATACATGTAACAAATTAATAATATGTATATATATATAATTAACTTGCATGACACGAAACAATTAGATATGAAAATTAGGAGATAAGTAAATCTAGGTTGGCTTAGATGAGTCTTCCTCGTGAATTTTTGTTGTTGATTCAATACTTTTAGTCCTCTGAAGACTTGGTGCTCTGTGAAGCCGACACCGGAAAGAACCTGCATGGGTGGTCGGAGAACAAAGACATGAATTGTTGTTGTTCTTTGATATGCTTCCCTGCCTAGCCAGCCCTCCTCCTCCTCCTCCTCCGCCGGCGCCGGCGCCGGCACCGGCTGCCATTAGTACTGCTTCCACCTCCCCTGGATTAATATCCACCTTATTCATCCCTTGCTGCTGCTGCTGCTTGTTGCTCATTGCACCATTAATTTCTTCTTTTTTTTCCCTTTTCCATTCAAGAAATTAATTAATTACACTCTAAATATTATTATCAAAAAGAAAAAGGGAAGAAAGAGAGAAGATAGCTAGAACTTACCGTGTACAAGGAATAATGGGTAGATGATGAGACTTTGGATAGCTTTAAATAATGAAAGAAAAGGGATTTAAGCTCCAAAAAAAGTTAAAAGAAAAAGGTGAATCCACCCATGTTTACTTATTAAATGAAATGTGGATATAAATACATACACACACAATCCACTTTTTTTTTTTTTTTTTTACTTTATTTCACGTATTTTAAGTTATATATATATATATATATATATAATATTATATATAATGAATTAATCATTTTAATCATCACTTAGATAAGATAAATTGTATTCTAAATTTTAAGTAATTATAAGTTTAATTACAACATCAGTTTTTTATCCATTTATTTACGTGCACGAAAAAGGAGTTTAAGATATAGCATTATTATCTTTAAGGAACACTTTTTTAAAAAATTTGTTTGATTTCTATCACGGGTTTGGTAATGCTACCCCAACTGCATCCATCAACTTTTTACATAGTGCTTTCAACCACCACAAATGGATACCATAAATGATTTTGATTATATTAGATTTACTGATTTAGACCCCTTTCCTTTGTTTAGAGTTTATATATATATATATATATATATATATATATATATTTCTTGCACTTTCATGGCAGACACTCCATACATACATACATATTTTCTGAAGTTGGATTTGATCATCATAATCACCTTTTGCTTTTCTTCTAGTTTTTTCTTCTCTTTTGTCATACAATCTTGGTTAATGGTGGGTCAATACTTCCACTCATCACTACATCTATGATCGTGCCATATATATATATATATATATATATATATATATATATCTCAAATAATTTATTTGAATTTTAATTAATATAGAATGTTATGACTGAATTTTAATTGATGGATAACTCAGTTTGGGCTTTAACGAACTTTGTAAAAGCCCTAAACCTGATATTATTCAATCATACAGCTGGCCTGATTTCAAAGTGGACTTCTGTCGTCCGGCCCATCATACTTCACGGTACCCACAATGGGGCATTTCTCTGGGCCAAACTTTTTTTCAAAAAAGTCCTCAATTTTTTGATAAATTACTAATTTAAGACAAGAAAATTTAACTATCTATTGGAAAAGAATACATATCCCATAGAATCTTAAACTGTCACTGTAATTACTCTGCCCTAGACATTACGATTTGTTTAGGTTTAAGATGGTCCAAAATATGCTTATTTTCAAATTCAATTCTAAGACAACTGGAAACCCTTCCGAAATCCAATGTATTCCGCATTTAATTCCATCATTGAAAACTTTACATTTTTTTTTCTTTTTCTTTAGTCCATAATTAGTATATTCTCATTTTCTTCATGCATTCTACAAACACAAATCCCTTTTACAATTTGAAAGATCACAAACTTTAAAAAAAAAAGTGTTAATTTTGACTTCTAGAGCATAAATACTTTCACACTACACCATAACTACCCCTACTACTAATTAAAGAAAATTTAGGGTTTTTCCTCTCTTTAGATGGACAGGAAAAAGGAAGATATGTATGCCCATCTTCAAACCCTAGAATGTTCAGCACCACCAGCCAACCCCACGTGAAAATAAGGTTTTCCACTCTTCATATATATATATATATATATATATATATATATATATTCTCACGTCCAAATAATGTATAAAGAAAAGAATGAAGAATGTCTACATATATATATCCGTGAAATTCCTTTGTCCCACAAAATCCGAGATTGAAACGAAAAAAAAAAAAAAGTAGCACTACTTTTTTCGCAAAAGTTTCTTCGAGTACTATAAATCCTAGTAAGAAATAGTGATGGAAGAGAGCCCCCAAAATCTGCACAAATCTAAGTTTTACGTCTCACTCGTCAATTTCATCAGTATTACCAAAATCCATATTTTCAACTTGTTTTTTTTCTTTTCCTTTTACCAATCAATTGTGGGATCACACACATTTTCAAACGTACCATTGGAATTATAAAAATTAAAAAAGATCATAGAAATTAATAACAATAATAGGTTGCGGTTAATTAATTAAAGGAAAAAAAAATACTAAAATGTAAACGAAAATTAATAAAAAAAAACGGTAATAATAATTAATTGGCAGCAAAGGCACCCAGAAAATCCGGGTACTGAAAAAAATCCGCCAGCATGGTTTCCGGCGATTCTTGTAGATTTCCCGCCGGATATTCATTGAAGAAATTACCTAGTGGCTGCGAAAACGGAACCGGTACTCCGTGGTACAGAATCTGCTGCTGCTGTCTCACAGGAACACCAACATCAAGACCCCCCGCCGCCGCCGCCGCCGCCGCGGGCGGAGGAGGAAGAGAAGTATCATTATAATAACTACTACTAAAACCGTCCGCGGTTGCAGTAGCAGTAGCAGTGGTGGTCGCGGAAATCGAGGCCGGTGGGAAAATCAATGGTTCTGATGATGACTTTCCAGCTTTGGCTTTCGGAAAAAACCCTTGAATGACTTCTTCCAGTAATCCCGAATCTGACGGCTCTGATTGAAACAACAAATCCTCCATGCAATAATCCACGTTCTGATTATTATTACTATTAGTAATCGTAGCAGACGAAACTGTTTGATCATGAACTTGATCAAATTTCTGTACTCCGCCCCCGGTCGCCGCCACCGCCGCCGTCGAAAATAACTGACCTAGAAATATGTCATGAGTCACGTTGTTCAAGTTGTTATTGTTATTATTCTGATTTTTTGCTATGCTACTAACATTATTGACGTAATTATTATTATTATTATTATAAGGTGACTGATCATATAGTGACGTGGCAGCGTTTGAGGAGCTATTGATAAAATCACGAAAGAGGAACATATTATTGGTGCTACCGGCGTTTGATCTCTGCTGCCAAGAAGAAGAAGAAGAAGAGGTTGGATATTTAGGGAAGTGGTAATCAGGTGCGGTGGGTGTATGGTGGGGATGCGCAGGAGGAGGTGGCGGAGGAGGTGAATTAGGGTAGACAAAATTAGTTCTAGCTTTAACACCTCGCATTGCTCGAGCTGCACAGTCATAAGCGCATGCTGCTTCCTCAGCCGTATCGAATGTTCCGAGCCAACGTCTTTCCTTCGACTGAGGATCTCTTATCTCGGCTGCATACCTACCCCACGGACGGCGCCTGACGCCTCGGTATCTCATGGTAGCCCCACCGCCGACGCCGACAACGGAAGATGAATTGATGTTGGAAGCTTCTTTGGCTCTCTTGGCGGCGGTGGTGGTGGTGGAGCACCGCTTGTGCGTCGTGTTGTGGTGGTGCTGGGCGGTGGCGGTGGTGTTGGAGTTGTGAAGTGAATCGGCTGAGTCGGGAACTTGAGTGAGACAGCCGAGTCTTCTCATGGCTTCTTCCATTTTTTTCTAATTATTAGTATTATGAACGCAGAAAGGAAAGAACGAAACGATGTTGTGAATTTCTAAAAGGTTGGGAAGGAAAAAAACAACTGTAGTATGATTATAGAGAGAATTTATGTATTGGTTCTTCTTCTTCTTCACTGGGGAAATGGGAGGTTTTGCTAAATTGCGCCCTGTGTGAAAAAACCCGCAGTAGCTTGAGATCGAGGGAGGTTGTATTTATAGCTGAGGATGGCTGCATTATTCTCCCTCAATATTTTTCTTTAATTATCTTCGCTTATAATTTAAAAAAATTATGAGTTCAAAATATAACATAAATAATAAATTTTATAAAAAAGGGATTATTTTTTTAAAAGAAAATTGAACTTAATTGAGTTTCTTGAATTATTATTGTTGTGAATTTGTTGATAATTAATAAATAGTAATAAAATTAGGATCTGAGATCTCTATATGACAAACATCTATCTCTTCTTCTTCTTCGTTTAAAAAAAAAAAAAAAAGACAATAATTTGGAGAGGTGAGAATGGTAAATATAAATATTGTTGTTATTCTTCAAATTAGTAAAAACTGATTTCCAAAAGTATGCAAAAAATGGAGAAACATGCTCACTATTCCATGTACGGTCTGTTTCCCATGCCAAATAATTAATCTTCTATTCCCTTCCTTATTATTATTATTATTATTTAAAAGTTAAAACAAGAAGGATTTTAATTTAGGTATTTAGGGATTTTATTTTTTGCCCTAAAAATTTAAAAGTACATCCAAATAAATTGATGGCACTAAGAGTTTGGAGAATGAAAGCAATAAATATGTACTCGATTTTCCAAAGGTCTATAATCAAGAAAGTTTAATAAATAAAAAACTGGTCCCCCAATTATTTATTTTGGAAGTACGATTTTTCATACTCTAAATACACTAAAAAACTAGATTCAATTACACCTCCATTGGCGTACTCTTTTCTGAAAAAATAATAAATAAAAATTAATCCAATTATTGTGCTAATAATACTTCACAGAGTACTGGAAAATACTGTTCTTTATCTCATTTTTTGTGTCACAATTATTCAAATTAATAAGAGTTAATTTATATTTACATGTATTTGTAAAAGCAAGGAGACGAGTATAAAAAAAACATTCTTGGATTGTTCATCTCGTGTCCAATGAGAACCGGCCTGTGTTAGAAGAGGAAGAATTTATGATTAATGAGTGATGCATGGGAGAAGAAAGAAGAGGTGCATTTGTGATTCGCTTCAATTGGTTGGCTTTCATGCAATTGATTCAGCTCTGAAGACAAAGACAAGGGTTTTAAAACTCTGTACCATTACAAGTTGTTGTTATCAGGAGACAATAAAGTTCATATATATATATATATATAGTGAATTAAAAAGGGCAAGAAAAAAACAGTAGTAGTAGTAGTAAGAGAAAGAGAGATATAAATGACGGTTGGAAAAAGGAGGAGACGTCAAAAAAGCAGACGATGGAGTAGATTTTTAACGACAATAGAAGATCATCGTCTCAGGTCAGCTGTCAGACTCCCTTTTTTCCATTCCAAGATCTTCCTTTTTTTTTTTTTTGTTTTATTCTTTACAGAAACCTTTCATTTTTTATTTTATTTTATTTTAAGGTCCCCAGAAACATATATATATATATAATGGGTGTGATTGAAAAAAACTAAGAGGCGTTTTTCTCTGTAGATTGGAACGTAAAACAATAGTAGGATGGATGGTATAGTATTAATGCACATTATTATGAAAAAAAGTAGAAGAATGTCTGAGGTGACTTTCTTGTCTTGTCTCTCTGTCTTTTCCATTTCTTTTCCTCCTAAAAAAAATTCATATTTTCAAGTTGCATTAACTTTCTTTTTTATGCAAAAACAAAAGAAACTTTTCCAACATCTAATTTTCTCAACATAATTTTCCTTTGCTCATAATGAAATGCAAACTAATCATGTGATGAATGATCAACAAGCAGTATGCATGTATATCAATGCAAATATAATTATAATATTGATTTCAAAAGTATATTAACATATTCAATTTAAAGTATTTTTAAATATAATAGCGACAATACAAAGTTATCTAAATTATGAAAAATAAAAGTTATATTTAAAATAATTACGAGTTTGAATCGTGATAATAATAAACTAATATATTTGTGGGATGGGGATAGGGATAGGATAGGGGGAGGGGGAGGATTACAGAAAATGTACCTGCATATAGATATATATATATATATAAAATAGATGGAAGGGAGTAGAATTGAAGTTAGGGAAGGAAGGAAGGAATAAAGAAAGAAAAGGAGAGATGCATAGGTTGTTTGGCCATGTAAGGAGTTTTTAATATTATGAGATCTTTGGATTAGACGAGTGTGGGTATGCCTGTCGGCTTCTGCTCTTATTTTGGAAAACTGAGACAAAAGTGGGATTTTCCTCTCTTACAAAAACCAAAAACCAAAAAGAAGAAAGAAAAAACATAAGCTTGTGATCGAGTCTGTCAAAATTATGAAAGAAAAAAAGAAATCAACAAAAGTGGATCTCTTTTTTCTCTTCTTCTTCTTCTTCTACTACTTCTACTACTCACTCACTTACGATCTTCTGTGGCATGCAGCATGCACCTACTTTACACCCCCCCCTCCAGGCTCTATTCTCAAGGATTTCTTTCTTTTTCTTTTTCTTTTTTTTTAACATACATATGAATATAAACCATAACTTAAAAATACTATTTTTTATATATATAAATGTGTCTATTGCATGAGAAACACACAATACACACAGTGAGTGAGTGAGTGAGAGAGAGAGTGTGTGTGTGTGTGTGCATGCATGCATGGAAGACAAAGAAAAGCACACGACTGATAAGTATTCGACAGATAGAGAGATAGAGAGATAGAGAGATAGAGAGACAGAGAGAGAGAGAGAGAGAGAGAGAGAAAACAAAAAGAAAAGGGAAGCGAGAAGAGGCTTAAAGTCGTATTTGGTTGTTTTCAATTTTTAGGTAACAAAAGTATTTGATTGTTTCAAAGTTTTAATAGGTGCAAAAAATTCTTTTTTCCTTGTTCAAATTCAAATTTATTTCTAATAGAGACAAGAGGGGATGGGAGAGATTTATACATACATACTACATACATATATATATAATATATATATATATATATTATATAGAACCTACTACTTATATATATATATATAGCTAGATTTCAACTTTTTCTTTCTCAATAATGCCCCCCGATCGAACCAAATCTTGAGAGGAGAAAAAATATTCCAAAGATCGTTTGTACTTATTACAGTTTCTTGGAGAATTTACATTCAAAATCTTGGTTCCTTCGCCTATACATATATACATGCATACATACATATTTATTTTGATGATCAACCATGAGTAGCATATTATGTACAATAATTGTCTGAAAAGAACATACATAATGATAAATCAGGTTTATACAAATCCATCCACCATAGAATTTCGTAGGAAAAAATTTCCCCCAACAAAATTATGATTCCAGCAGTAAAAGGTGGTGGAGGACATTACTACTGGTTAACAAGATCTTGAAATATTGTATGAAATTTTCCACCACATGTGCTTATCCAATGTACATACAACAGTATAAGGCACTGGTACTATATATATATATATATATATATATATATGTATTTTCACAGATACAAAATAAATGAATGAAGAAGACACCCTCATATTCTGTATGTATATTAATTTAAGAAGAAGAATAATAATAATAAATAAGGTGTTGTGGGAAGCATTTCTGGAGAGAAAGCAGAGAATAGTAGTAGCTTAGGCAGTGCATAAGTGAGAGGGGGCGGTTTGTCAGATTCCTGCATGCTCATCATTTTGTCCCCTAAACCCTAACTGTATCTATCTATTTCTAAACCCCGTTCCATCCACAGCGTTTCCGCTCATACATACATATATCTATATATCTATTTTAAAAGGAAAACCTCCGTAAAGAGCAGAAAAGCCTGCTGATCCTCAGCTTCAACATACCTGCAGAAAACCAGGCAGGGTTTGAAAGGGCAACAAAAAAAAAAAAAAAAAAACCCTAAAAGCTTAAATGCATTCCCACGCCAACCCTATAATATGTATATTATCATATTCATAACTGATCCATTTGTACTTTCTCATCAGTTTTGTCACCTCTTTTACCTATCAATATATTAAAAATGATTCTTCATTTTTTATATAAAAAATATATAAATGAAATAGTTGGGAAAATTGGAGCTGGTTAGAATGAAGGATTCAAGATGTGGGGAAATGGAGAAATTAGTGGTTGAGGATGTAAATATTTGTAATTAAAAAAGAAGAAGAAAAAAAAGAAGAAGGAGATTAAATTATTAGGCTTTATGCAGAGAGGAGCAGCTTTTAGGGTGGGCAATGAGTGCCTATAAAACACCATTGCGGCTGCCCCGTGCAACCGTTGACTTTTCTTACTTTTCTTCTAGTTTTACATTTCTACTTTAAGTAATTCTTTCTTTCTTTTTTTCCTTTTCTCTGTATTATTATTTTTTACTATTATTATTATTATCCATTAATAATAACAGCAATTAACTTTTTTTATTTTTTTAAATATTGCAACCAATGGGAGATGGATTGACGAAGCATGGCGTGCAAATGAATCTGAAACTTTGTTACCGCTTTAAGACACATACAAACTGCCAAAGTAGAACCCATAAATATTATTACTTCCGGCATTTATTGATAATATTTTATTTATACCTCATATTTTCATTCCTTTTTTATATCTTTATTTAATATATTTGTAAATTATTAACGTGACATATAATAAATAATAATTTTTTTATTAAAATAAGTAAAAATAAATAAAGAAATTATTAAAAATTAAAAATTATATTTTTTTAATAATCTAACAAAAAATTATCTATAAATTTAATTTAATGTAAATTTCTCTCATAATTGAAAGTTATTTAATTATAAATAATAATAATAATAATAATAATAATAGAGATGGATGGAGGAAAAAAAGGAAGAGAGTACAAACAAATACTAGAAGTATAAGTGAATAATTAGGGTTCTTTTGTACCTTTTCTTAAGATGGGTCACCCCCAATATTTTTAAACCCTAAAACCTCTTTTTTTTTAATATATAATATTTTTAATGAGACTTTCAGTATTTATTGTAATTTTTTAAAAGAATAATTGGTGAGTTTGATTCCAAACAAATTTATCTTTAGCAAGTTGAGTTCTAAAATATTTTTTTTAACTTTTAATGTTTCAAACTTTTTTTGTACAGAATAATAAGGTCATTCTTGACAGATTCTATCAAAATTTCTAAAATTTTAACGGTTGTTTGTCTTTAGTTAATTAAAGATAAGGATAAAAAAGTCATTATATATGAAAATAATGAAAGAAAATAATAATAATAAAAAAATTAAACGCATAGATAAAAATGTCCTCATCTTTTTTAAATTTTTATTTTGAAAATGTCCTCATATTTAAAATTTTAAAAATAAAAAATTTATTAAAATAGTGAGAATATCAAAAGTCATCGTCAATCTTCTTCTTTTTCTCTCTGACACAAGATTTTTATCTTTTTCTAACATCTTTGAAGAAAGAAAAAAGAAAAAAAATAATTGAAGAAGAGGTCTTTATAGAAAGAAAAAAGAAAAAAACGAGAAAGAGAAATTTAAAAAATTCAAATTTTAACCAATGAAAATAAATAAAGTTACTTTGTTTCAAAAGAAAGAGTACAGTGGTGATATTGAAAATACTCAGTGAATCTTCAATCATTAAAACTCATTTGACAAATCAAAGTTGTTCTAGACGACAAGAAACGAATTCAAGTGGGAGCAAAAATGGAATAGCCTGAGTACACAATTATTGGATGGGTGGTGTCCGGTATCATCAATTTTGATGAAGAATCAGTATTGATGAACATATCACAAGAGTTTGAAGATCTATGGGTAAGAAGAGGATGAACAATAATTTAAACTCAGATTCATATTAAAATTTCTCTTATCTTGTTTTTCTTTCTCTTTCTACAAAGACACTCTTATTCTTCTCTATTTTTTTCTTTTTTCTTTCTTCAAAAATGTCAAAAACGAATAAAAATTTTGTAAGAAAGAAGAAGATTGACGAAAGATTTTGATATCCTTTGATACATTTTTATTCTTTGTTTAAATATTTCTTTATTTATTTTCACATGTAATGACTTTTTTATCTTTGTCTTTAATTAACTAAAGACAAACAACCGTTAAAGTTTTAGGAATTTTGACAGAATCTGTCAAGAATGACCTTATTATTCTCTACAAAAAAAATTTGGGACCTTAAAAATTAAAAAAAATATTTTAAGACTAAGCTTTACAAAACTAAATTTGTTTGGGATCAAACTCACCCATTATTCTTTTTTAAAATTATACATAAAAATACTTTTTTAACCTAAAATCTCTTAATAATAGCAATAAATTCTTCTACTTTCGATGCTCTCATTTGTGCCGACAATTCAGTGGCACAATTAATTCATTTTCATATTTATTCACACTCATGTTATTATATTATTAAATTTTTTAGCAGAGAAAATTCTCTTTAAAATAGAATGAATTTGAGATTTTATTATTAATAATAAAATATAAAATGGAATTTTAGGAGAAAAAAAATTATATATATATAAATAAGGAAGAAGGGGGAGGCCCAGATACGGCGGCGAACAAGGGGGATATGTAGGCCCAATAAGAAGGTACGACGGTTCAGATGCAGAGCAGAATTGTCCTCGGTAAAGTAAACACCATCCTCCATGAATCCATGCCCTACTTATATATATCTTAGCCGTTGGATCATACCTATTATTAACGCTCCTCAAAAACCTAACCCCTTTTCCAATGACGATGCAAAGAAAGACATAATCATGATACATATGTCTTTTCACCTCTTTACTTACTACTACCAAATTTTATATCATTATATATATATATTTTTTTTTTGATTTAACAAAAAATAAAATAAAAATGTCTCTTTGATGATTGATTGATTTTTTTTTTTTTTTTTTTGCCCTTTTATCTCCTTGCTCATTTGTTTATGTATTTATATTTTTAAGTGAAAAATGATTGTATAGCTCCAAAAAGGTATATAATGTGCAAAATATTTAGGCTTCAACCAATGTAAAGAAACTTTTCTGTCTCTTTGTTTAAAAGCACGGTAGATTGGGTTATTAAATAATCCCTTTTTTTGAAGATTTTGATCCAATATAAAAAATGTCTGAGCCTAATAATTCAATCCTATAGCTTGGCCCAATTTAAAATAATACACCAAATATTTTAAATATTTTCAAAGCGTTAACATAAAATTTGAAATTTTTCTTAACCAGCCATAAAATAGAAAAGCGAAAGGAATTAGTTGGATACTTTTTTTGTTTTTTTAAGACAAAAAAAAAGGGAAAACTTCTTAATATGTCTTGAATTATAAATTATACAACGTGAGTAACATATCTAACGGGAATATTGGGATATGCATTAGCGTTAGTTGTAATCATAAAATTTGTCTTTTATCCACATTTTTCTCTCATAGGGAATAATTATTATTGACTAATGCTATGCTGTTCTAAATGTTAGAACGGCTACTGATCCAGAATTCTGTGAATTCCAGCTATTATATCCATTGAAGCTTCAAGCAATTATATCACTCTTCGCCAAATATCGATCTCTGTCTTCATTATGAACTCCTTGACATACTGAGCCTCCTTCCCCACAAACTCATCAATGGGAGGGAATATCAATGGATTTTCTTCAAAGTTAAGTTTTACTAAGTTATCGAGCTTAAAGAATGTACCAGGAAGAAACTGAATGTGGTTGAAACTTATATCAAGCTCTCTGAGTTTTGACAAATTACCGATGGATTCAGGGATCTCTGTTAAGTCGTTGAAGTTCTTGCTTAAGTTCAAAACCTCAAGGGTAGTCGCTCTCCCGATTTCAGATGGTATTCTGCACAGTTGATTTAAATGTGCGTCCAAGTATCTCAGCGATTTCATTTCGCCGATGCAGGTTGGAAGAGCTAAGATCCTGTTCAATTGAATATGGAGTTTTTGAAGATTCACCAATCCGTAACCCATGTTTTTTGGCAAATACGTCAAGTTATTGAAACTCGCATCCAAATCAATCAAAGATCTGTCCATATATGGAATCACATTTTTTGTTTCTCGTCATGAGGCGGTTAATTAATTAGGTTAAAATAACATTCAATGTTCCGAGAGAGGAAAATTGACTCTGTCAAATTACCTGCAGTTGCCGATGGTTTCGGGTAGGGCATCAAGCTTATTGCAGGAAACATTCAAGATCTTTAGGTTTGTAAGTAAACCAATGGAATCAGGTAAGGCTTCCAATTGGTTCGATGATAAATAGAGTTCCTCTAAGCTCTCCAATCCCCCAACTGAATCTGGAATAACCTATCGTGAATCAGGGATCAATAAGATGTACGTACGTACATATATATTCTTGTGGAAAAAAAAGAGAATCTGTAACAGATATTAAAACAAAATTGGGATTGGATTAATGCTACCTCCAATTGATTTTGTGAGAGATTGAGACGGACCAGATGATGAAGTTTCCAAAACGCCTCCGGTAGAAACTTTAATTGAAGACGTGAAAGCTCTACCTTATCAACGACATTTCTAGAGGCTTCTTGGAGGATAACAATAACATTGTCATCGATTTTTTCTTCATCATATTCAGATTCGTCCGCCGTCGTTGTTGTACAAGGCTCCCTTTTCCCACCATTTTCTTCCATTTTGGAGCTCTGATCTTCCAACAACTCTAACTCTCTCACACCATTCCCTCTCATCTTTGACGCTCAGAGATCTTCACGATTCAAGCGCCACAGATGAGATGATCAACAGGTGCAGGCGTATCAACGTGAATCCTTCTTCACGTCCGACACGAGAGAGAATCATGAATTTGGAAAATTGAGTTTATAAAAAAGAAAATACTGGAAGAAAATCCGAGAGGGAAGCCGCCCATTGGCAGAAGAATGTGTTTATTTATAGTTTTAACAGTTAAATTTTAGAATTTTTCATTTTAAATTTTGGCCCCTAAATTTCATTATTATTACTATGAATTTAATAATAATAATAATAATAATAACAACAAATTCAATGGTATACAAACAGAAATGAAAAACGTCTTTTAAGACATTAAAATTCACCAAAAATTTTGCCCCTTCAAAGAGCATATCATCATATGCAAAATACAGCCTCTAACTACCAAAGACTACTAAAGAACCATTCTCTGTCTCTCACTGGGATCTTCATGTTCAACCTAAGGAATCAAACAACATTGATTTGTCAAAATACAAGTCTCTACTATAAGAGTATATGATAATGCCTGCAATGAAACCAAAGGAAAAACGTCTAACCTCAACATGAACTTTAGCTTTTTTCTTCTGTTTAGCTCCAGATTCATCTTTGTCGAGCCTCCTTTGAGAAAAGATGGAATCTTTTCTACTTCTCCCATGAGATTTAGTATCATCTTCGCTATTACCATCATCCTCATCCTCATCCTCCGTTCCTACTGTGTCATAAAATATCAGTACCAGAGAACTTATGGAATTAGAATAACATATTTACAAGTTTGTCCCACCAATATAAATGATTGGAGTATATTTCTACATCCATTGTATCTCCATAGTCAAAGACATATAAGGTTCTGTCAAAAGCAATCTTACCATCATCATCATCTGCACCGGTCTCTCCCAGTGCAAAATTGCCCAAGTCTTCCATGTCTTCCTCCTCTTCGAGTTCTTCGTAGCCTTCAACATACTCGATATCAGGTTCCTGCACAACATAAAGTTATAGCAGAACATTAAGGACTTTGATAGGTACAAAGTCTAAGAAGAGACACAGAGAGAGTAACAAGTAATGAATAGATGCATCAAAGCTTCCAGTCCACACCTCTTCATCTTCATTTTCAACCTCCAGCTCCTCTAAATCAAGAACTTTGTTGTACTCTTTGACTGGATAATTATAGATGTCACCATAGACTCCCTTCTTCAGGCGTTCAAGGAGTTCCTTCTCAATACTCTGTTGAGGCAGAAACCATGAGTTCAATACTATTTCTAAATACACAATCATCCTTAAACAGATAAAAAGGCTTCAATAAAGAATGCTATGAGAAATGATTCCTAATGCAAACCTCAGGAAGACGTGCAGCAACTTCAGCTTTTTCTGCTCTTCGTTTCTCCCTCTTCTGTTCCCTCCGGGGCATGGTCATTATCTTTTCTCTACAAGGCAGCAGAAAGAAAAATACAAACATCTCAGAAGCCATTTCTTCACACGTATTGTTTTTATAATACTAAAATCTAGTCAACTGCTATTAACCAGAAAAGAGACAATCAAAAAAATAAAAATAAAAAAACACAAACACTAACCTTGTCTTCAAGGCCAGCTTCCTCATACGTATTCGCATCTGAGTCATTTTGGTTAATCTTTGTTTTGTCTTATGAACAAGAAACTTTGGCCAATACATCTGTGCAAATGACAGAGAACACATTTATAAAGTTAGTAACTGAGATACAAGTGCAAGGTAATGAAAACTCAATGAGAACATGAAAAATATATAGATTTCTGATACCAAATGCTTGTCAATGATTTCAAGGGCCTTCTCATAATTTCTTGGCAACTTAACTCTTTCCCACAACTTATTTGGCATATGGGCCCTTTCTATAGTCTTCATGTACAAGTAAAACACACCTACAGAATAATAAAGTAATGATTAGTCAGAGACTGAATTGCACTTATAAATGAAGCCTTTTCTACAGTCTTCATTACAAATAAAACACTTCCACAGAACAACAAAGCCAATGACTTAATTGCACTTCCTCATAAATGAATATTGAGCACATTGGGGAGCTAATTTTTGAGTAACTTTCATTCCATGAGTTAAAAGGGCCCTAACAAGTTACCAAAACTAAAATGATGGAGATCAAGGAGAAAAGCATTCCAACGAGGGTTCATATCGTTAAATCTTTTGTGAACCAAAAATGAACTTCCTTTCCCCTTTAATGTTTTTTGTTTCAGCAGAAGAAATAAAACTGTACAATTAGATTGATGTGGACTTTTTCTCAATGTAACTTCTGTTTTACCTCCCATCACACATCTATCTCTTATTTACTCTAAACTTCTAAGACACGCATAGATTATTGGAAAGGGAGAACAATTTTGCTGCATACTTCATCATGCCAAAATTCAAAGGGGCTTAAGGCAGTCTAGTTTCATCAATAACATTATAAAACATTCTCTGCAGCTGCCACACTGGGACAAGAAGTTTTTATTTTTCCCTTAAAAGGGGAATCTTTTTCCTTTAGAATGTCTTATACACATTTTTCTTTTCATAAAATGGTGGATGTAGTGTGGTTCATTACGCCAACAATTCCCTATTCCATTCAAATGCAACTCATTAAATCAATGCTAAGCAACTAAGCTTAATTATGACCAAAACAGTTGCTTCTCAATATTTAAAGAACTAGCTACCGCTCCAAATAAGCTAAAAAGATAATCTTGCATCTAACCGTTCACTTCTTCCGTATTAAAAAGCCAAAACTTTGTTTCCAAAAATCAGGAAGAAATTAGTTTCAGAAAAGAAAGAGTGCAGATTCACTCACACGCAGAAAGAACAGGGAATAGGTACCTACCGTCGTGGTCACGAATGGTGGCGTAGCGGCTATTAGCAAGAGGGCAAGAACTCCGGTTACAAATCCCAGTCACATTATACGGATTCCGGCAAAAAATTCCCGTTTCAATTCTATCATAGAATCAGAACCCCTCCGAATCAAAATGAAAACAACAAAGGAAAAAGGAAAAAAAGAATCAGTAAAATGGAAATTAGAAATAGAAAACTTACTTGGCCATAAAACTGCAATGATTGTGCCTAATAACTTGCCATATAACTTCATCGTGCTGCATCTTTGATCCCCAATTACTCTAAATGTTTCTCTCCTTTTTGTTCCTCGCTCCTTCAGTTCTTGAAAAGCTGAAATCAGAGCAGAGGACTTTGGGTTTAGGGTTTTTTCTTCTAATTTCGTCACGGGCAAATTAGGTATTTTGTATTTGTGGGTTTTTATTTATTTAAAATATTACCCACCAATAAAAATTCCCCCCTATATTTTCTAATAATTACACTATAGCCACCTTCCAAGTTTTAAACAAGATATATAATTTTTCCTTTTAAATCAAAGTGTATATATATTGTTTCAGAAATTAGTGTTTTATAGAAAAGCATAATTATAATTGAAATTGGGTATATATATATAAATATATATATATATATTTCTCCCTCTCTTCTTATCTTGATGAAGATCTAGACAAGTTACTAGGGCCGTGTATTTTGTTGTTACTTTACAATTAATGGGATTCAATCTCCCAAATTGTACATGTTTTTGTTTCTTTCTTCTTATGAATTGTATATCATGTAATTTCAGAATCTTTAAATTATATTATATAATTTGATTAAAATTTTCGTTTTCAAATTGAATGAATCATAAACAAAAAAATCTACACTTATATATATATATATGTATGTATATGTATGTATATATCTTGGTCATTGGATTGGATTGGAATGCTCCGTTAGATAAGATTATATAGAACTTTCCCATCCTCAATAGAATTGTACAATTATTTGTTCTACTGGTGGGTGACATGATTGCCAATTTGAGAAGACCTCCTAAACAGTTCCAATTTTACAACTGAGTATAGTTTGTTTCAAAGAATATTTCTTTTGCCATATTTGTTATATATATATATATAAAAGTATTACTCTTTTGAATATTTTTTATAAAAGATTAAATTTTTTTTATATAAAAAAAGTAGAAATAATTAACAAGATTAGTATAAGAAAAATGAAGGTGAAATACATATGTTGGATATTCTCCTTTTATGGTCAACAACTGCTGCGTTCAAGGGTGACTGCTCTCTACACGATTCAACATAAGTGACCTTCAACATAAATTTATATATATATATATATATATATATATATATATATATAACTATTTATGTTGAAGGTCACTTATGTTGAATCGTGTAGAGAGCAGTCACCCTTGAACGCAGCAGTTGTTGACCATAAAAGGAGAGTATCCAACAACGTATGTATAGCTATATATGAAATTCTTATTATTTGAACGCAAACGCAAAAATATCATATCATTGGGATATTGGTTTTGATCATGCATGCATTCTTGATGTTAACTTCCCATCATCAACTGATATATATATATAATTTCATATATTTAAACAATCAAAGATGGATGAGTTTAATTGACAGTGGAATGGGGTAGGATAAACCTTATACCACTTTTTTCTTTTATCTTCAACAATGGATTCCCAAATCTAAAGAGAAAAGATTCTGTTTCCTTTTTATATTGTTTTCCATTCATATATATATATATATATATATATCATCTCCATGCCCTTTCTGAATGCTACACCAGTGGACACCGATCATCCTTCTTTTCAAAACCCCCCAAAAACTATGGCATCCCGCACTCCCTCCACATCTTCAATATTATATATATATATATATATATATATATATAGAGAGAGAGAGAGAGAGAGAGAGAGAGAGAAAGAAGAAGAAGAAAAGTCCCTTTCTTTTCCATTTCTATAGTTCCTAATAATTTGTCCATTTCATGCACGCCAGCTGGATTTGGCCCACGGAAAAATATGGAAAAAAAAGTCCTCGTCTTCATCATCATCTTCAATAAATTTAGGTTTTTTTTTTTTTCCATGATGATTATGATAAAATTTAATGAAGTTATGTTTATTAAATAAATTTTTTATAAAATTATTTTTATTTACAATTTAAAAAATCAATTAGATACCATTCACTGATTTTTTTTTCTTTTTTTGCGTGCTGTAATGGTCACGTCCAATAATTCCAACCACTGAGAGGAGAGCGTTGATAAAGAATCTGGAAATGAATGAATACAAAAATGGTCAATTTTCTCGGTATCACTTCTATTTATATACATAAGAAACAAAATATCAGCATAGCTTTCATTTAAGGGAAGACAAAAACACTTAAGCATTACAAAAAAAAAAAAAAAATCATGATATTTTCTTTATGTGGTAGATTAACAGGGAAAAAAGAAAATTCTATTAAAAGAAGCAAAAAAAATTTGATAATAATAAAAGAAAAAATTTATATATATATAACTCAACGGAAAAAGATCATAAGATTTAAATTATTGCTGGTGGGAAAGGAAAGAATCTTATCACATGCAGGGTTTGGTAATACAATGTTGATCTTCATCTTCTTCGCATAATTAACTAACTCGTCACATATATATACACACACACACACATATATATATATATATATTCAATTCAGAGTTTTTACTTTGAAAACATCTAAAAAAATTCACTTCAAGAAGGGATAAATTATAAAAGTTATATATATATATATATATATATATATACTTACTGTTTTTGTATATAGTATTATATAGATTTCTGATCATATACACATCCATGGTACGTAAGTAACCTGCAAAAACAAAATTAACACAAGATTCGGGATTAGAAAAAGATTAAATTAAACAAAATTATCACAGAACTTAATTATATATAACCCTAACATAACCTAACCTGCAGAAATTAGGAAAAAGTCCGGTTCTACCATAAACATTAACAGACCACACACACAGAATAATAATAATCATAATATTTTCAGGATAAGCAAAACGTGGCACGCGTACAATCAATCGAATGATTATGCATGGTGACACATGATCAAGATGCATGCATGTAGAGAAAACAGAACAGAACAGAACGGAACGGAACAGTGCACGCAATATATAGTAGGCAAATATTGCCAAACGGTACGTGGATATTAATTTAATTGATTAAATTAACAAGACTCACCATGCATCATCATCAACGTACACTTGAAGTTGTGATCCCCGAAAGGAAATTGTTTTTTTGAATTTCCATTAAAATTGCCATTTTCCTTTGTCAAGGGTCAAGAAAATAAAAAAAGCACCAGTCCCTTGTAAAAAGATATATACTTTCTGTGTTACATCATATCGTGTATATATATATATATATATACTTCTTCTTTCTTCTTTCATTTTTCTTATCTTCTTTGGAATATATATATATATATGATAATGGTTTCTGTTGCTATGGCCAATGGTTGCCATTGTGAACCTTAGTAGTATAGTATGCATACTGAGGAGGAAACCTGCTGCCGGCAGCAGCTACACCTTTCCCGTAACTATTATTATTATAAAAAGGCTGTGGAGGGATTAATTTCATGACCGGCAGCTTTCTGTTGGACATTTGATGGATGCACCTATTAGTAGTAGGGGGTAGTACTACTTTTGGCCACCTGCAACCGGAACTACTATTCTTGACCATCAGGATAGGTGTAGTAGAAACAGGGGTGGAAACAGGGGATGATGATGTTGTTTGGGAAATATTTGAGGCGATTGAAGAAGAAGGGGATAATTTTTTATTAGGGTTTGAAAGGAAAGCTCGAATTTTGTGGTGAGTGGTGGAGGAGGAGGTTATTCCGGCGGCGGCTCGGTCGTATTCCTCGATGAGATTACCGAGATCTTCATCGGAAGTTATGGATATCAGTGCATCCAAATCTTCTGTTGGTAATTGACATCTTAAATTGACTACTGTTGTTCCACACATCTCCCCTAGCTTCACCAACAGCTCTGCCAATCAATCAAATCAAATCAAATCAAAATCCCCAAATTAATTTCCCTAATTTATATATATACACACATAGAGTAAAGACTAACCGGAGAAGGAAATGGAACGATTGACGGCGAGAACACGGGTTTCGCCACCGTGGTAACGGAGTTTACCGTCGGGGTAACGAGGAAGGATTTTGCCACCGTAACTACAGAGAAATTTAATGGTGGTAGACTTAAGGGAAAGATTACAAGGTCCAACCATGGTTTTTTTTTTCCCTAAATTTTTCAAGAAAAGAAGCTGGAGATGTGGTCCAAGATTCCCGAAAGAAAAAAGAAAAAGGAAAAGAAGGAACTTCCAAGTATGTTTGAAGAATCGAAGAAGAAGAGAGAAGAGAGAGAAGAAAGAGGAATGAAGAAGATGCTGTGGAGACTGGCTTCTTCAAGCCTATGTAAGGTACCCTATAATACGTATTTATAGACTTCTTCAATCTCTTCTCCTTCCAAGGAAGGAAGGGGAAGGGATTAGGTGTGACGAAATTAGAAAGCGAAAATTGTACCCGGGTCCCACTGCTTAGTCACCCTAGATTCCCATCACTTCTTCCTCCTTAATTAACCCATAATCGTGTTTATATAAATATTATATTCAAAATATTAGTTAATAACGGGAGAGATAAAGATAATTCAAATTTTAAAATTGCCACTAGATAAATATATAATAAAAGAATACAAAGGTCCAATCCAGTTTTTATTTTTATTTTTATTTTCATTTCTCATATATTGATTTTTGGTAGTTGAAAATAAAAAAAAAAAATTATTTAAAAGAATATGAGTTATTAATTATATAGGAAAATTTGACTAAAATTATTTTTCAATTTATGTTCGAAAACATTAACATTACTTTTATAATTACTTATTAAAATCATTAATATACCATAAAGATACGAATTCCAATAAGAACCATACCACTTTAATTTTACTCTATTATTTCTAGAGAATATCTTACGCGATATGATAGATTATTTTTGTTCAAATTATCTTGAAACTCATGTATATATAATATATAAAGGGTGGGGGACATTTTAGACTTTTCAATTACATTTATTTGGCATAACTGTAGTCGCGTAGGACCATTAACAATTAATAAAATTTTGGACTATTAAGTGAAATTTATAGAAAAAAAATACAAAAAAAAAAAAATAAATTGAAGGTGGCCAAGTTGGGTAGATATATTTTATGTATATATTCTCAGGGTAAATAATATCTTAATTTCAAATTTTTTTTTTTCAAATTTATTTATTTATCTATTTATTTTTTGTTTTGTTTTAGACGCGTGTTTGGATTTCATAATGGGAAAAGGAAAGAAAAAGAAAAAAAAACTTATATTCTTAGTTTTTTCATGGATCCCACTGGAACATGCTGATGTGCTTACGTGGCTCCCACTTTATGGGACCCAATTTTTTCCCCTTTATTTATTTATTTTCCCATTTTCTTCCGGGGAAAAAAAATATTAGTTGAATTGGAAAATGAAGTAGGCATATCCTTCTTTTATCCACCTTATCTTGAAATTGATATATCATTTTCTTAGATAGAAGAGAGAGAGAGAGAGAGAGAAAAAAAAAAAAAACTCATTTCATAAATTAAATTTATAAGGATAAATTTTATATATATATATATATATATATATATATATATAATATTTAGAATTTAATTTTAAAAATTCAGTATAAAAAATAGAAATAAAAAAGAAAGAGATTACCAAATAGAACTTGTTAAAAGAGATGCATCGTATAAAAAATATTTTAATTAGGCTTATATAAAAAATTCGAAAATGAAAATAAAAAATCAAGAAATTAAATGAAGGAAAATTAATGCGTCTTATCTAATTAGGCTTTTGGATTATATTTCAAATTGGATAGGGACAAATATTGGTTTAACGTTAAATGTATCTTTTAATATATTCTTCCAACCTAAACATATAAAAAAAACAATATTTTTCTTCTATTATATTCTAAAATTGTAATTAAAATTTACTATCAATTAAACTATAATTTTATTTTTCAATAAAATACATGAATATTAAAAATTGTTTTATATTTTTTTTTCTTTATGTCCACATTTCATTAAATTCCAACAGGATAATATTCTTTACCCGAAACCTTGAAGTCAGATATAGTGCACTTAGACGTAACCATTATTGATTTCTAGTTTCCACACCAAAAAGAACAAGAGACAAAAAGAAAAAGAAGAGACCATATGGCCTCTATGACAAACCAATATAACACACACACAGATATATATATATATAATGCCAAAAACCAAATTTGTACTTCTTGTGAAAGAAAGATTTCCAAAACTAAAAAATTTATTAATTGCCTTCCAAATTTATCAAGAAATCCAAATTAGGGAAAGTGTGGTTTGAAATGGGAAAAGGAAATAGAGAGATCTCTAGAATTGGTAAATTAATGACTGCTGGATGAGTCAGTGTTGTATCATCTCGGATTGGATCTTTCATTATAGACTTTTAAGGTATAGGTGGCCATATCATCAAGAGCCATGCATATATATATATATATATATATCCACCATTTCCAATATAATTTGAATAATATAAACTTTTATTATAATATGGGATGACATTATTTTGAATAATTTAAATTTGATATAAGTTAATATATATAAAGTTTGATTATTATTTTTTTAAAAAAATTCATCTTAATTTTTACGTAACATTTACAATAAATGTAGAATTTATAATTTTATATAACATTTATAATACTAAAAATATTTTGCAGTGAGATTGGAAGTGACCTCAAATATTATTGATCCATGGAGGAAGACCATGCATATGTGAATAAAGGAAAGGTGGAAACTCTGCTTGTGATTTGTGATACACAAAAATCCCATTTTTCTTTTTTGTTTCCTACACATCTATATCATAATTTAGAGCCATTTGAATTAGTTTGGCATTTGTTTTTTATGGTATATTTATTGACTAATTGAATTGAAATTGCAGTATAAATTCATGATATGTGTGGAATTTAATTTTCTTAAATAGATCATATAAGATATTTAAAAAGAAAAATTAAATTAATTAGACAATCATTTTTTTATTTATCATAAAATTTTTAATTAAAAAATAATTCGAAACAAAAGAATGTCAAATCAAATGATATAAATTATAAAGTATATTTTGAATCCTTGAACAATCAATCTAGACAGGCCTAACAATCTTACCGACTAAAATTGGGAAACTAATTTGAAACTGTCGACAAATAGTTTTCTTACACATGAAAGAACAATTAATGAATACTTTTGTGCAATATGTATGGTTTTGTTTATGACCAGCTGCCAAACTACACACATATATCTTGCATATCGAATAGCTTGGTTACATTTGTAAGAATACAAAACAGTAGTGCTAATATCTGACTAGCTAGATAATTACTTATATATATATATATATATATGATCGAAAAGAAAATGACCCTTTTTTTATGTGGCTTTTGTTTTTCTAGTTTGGTATATATATATGTATGTATATACGTGCATGAGCTAGCTAAGAAGATGCCGAGAGCTAACATACCACATTCTTGGATTGATGACGATGATATTGTGCTGTGCATGCCATGCACCCTACATATGGGGTTAGGCATCTCTAGTCCATTCAACTGGAACACATACAAAGCAGTTAACTCTGTCATAAATAATAAACAATTTATGAATGTTACACGAAAGTTTGGTAATTATTGTAAATGAACTAAATCTTAATTAGTCGGAGAAGTGATTTTAACTATTGAATGATCAAATAAATAAATAGAATATAAATAAAAATTATATTTTTATTTAAAAATATTTTTAAAATTTTCTTTGTTTGTAATTTTTTGAATTCATGACTGCTAAAAGTTAGTAGTAAATGTGTTACTAATTTAGAAAAGTAGGGAATATCTATAAATTTGTGGTGTTGCATGCATGTGTTCTTATTAGTAATGTAATTACAAATATGCCCGCGAAAGTTATACACGGAAAGAAAGACAGAAACAGACAGTTGGGGGGTAAGATTGGTAATCTGAACAGTATTTTTAATTAGGTCTTCACGATCAGAATATACTCTCCGAGATTCTGGAAGAAGTTTCATACTGCGTCCAGGGGGGACTAATAATATCCATGGATTCCTGAATGATGTGAACAAAATTAAGCTTGACGTGAATGAAAAAAAAACGTAATTATTATACTAATTCAGTTGCATATTTTAAAATGTGTTTTAAAACAATTTGTATATTTATAATATTACGTATTTTATATATACACGCATCAATGATGAAAATGTTAGGCATACATTACTGAAGATGGAAAATTTTTAAGAAGAAAGAGAGAAGGCCACGATCCTGCATCATGGTTTTCATTATCCACAATTCATTATTAATTAAGATATATATATATATATATATATATATATATATATATATATATGATGTAAATAATCAATTGCGGGGGAGCTTCCTATTAGGAAACTCTCCGTACACTGGTTGTTGGGTATAGAATATTTGTTTTTAGTATACAAAAAATAGTAGAAGTATATTAAGCCCATATGAAATAAGATATTGGCTGATTTTTTATCAATGCCTTCATATTAGTGGGCTAAAATATGACCCAAATAAGAACCTAACTGTTCCAAAAGTCCGAATTGATTTTTCTTGGCCAATAATGGAAATGAATTTCTTGAAGATTGTGTGGAAAAATATGAGTGTTTTTTTGGAAGTTTTTCTTGAAAAAAAAT
Organism: Asclepias syriaca; assembly: GCA_027405835.1. Classification (NCBI taxonomy): domain Eukaryota; kingdom Viridiplantae; phylum Streptophyta; class Magnoliopsida; order Gentianales; family Apocynaceae; genus Asclepias; species Asclepias syriaca. The sequence goes on from JAPHNG010000660.1 coordinate 384,873, forward strand.
ATCTATTTGGTATGAATTACATTGGAAGATAGTTAAGGAAAAAGAGAAAGGAATTTGTTGCAGTATCTTGGGCAAATAAAGGATATTCTAATCTAATGAAGGGAGGAGAAGCAAAAGACACCATTTTTGTTGACACATTCCTCCGTCCTATTTAGTATCGCCTGGACTCATGTTAAAAAACAGTAGTCTGAATTCTGGAAAATGGGTTTGGTTTCTACAACTTTTCTATTGTAGTTTCTTGATTTCGTTGTAAGTCATAATTAATGGAGTAAATGGGTATCCTGCAAATTTCTGCTGCCGTTCAAGAATTTAACCCACCATTAAGCGGTAATCTATGTCTTCCATGGCTTTTTTTTGGTCTTTCAATCGGGAATGCGGGAGGTGAACCATGTTCAAGTTGTTTCTTCTTCAGATTCTTCTCAATTTCTCCGCATTACATTGTATTGAGTTTCTTTTCAATTCCTTTGCTGGTGTCCTTTGCTAGTGAATTATTTCTCATCTCTGTTGAACAGAATCTATTGTTGCTATTTTGTAGAAAGAGTGAATTATACTCCACAAAAATTGTAAGGCTGGAGAAAAACTTGATTTTTTTCTCTTTTTCTTTTTTCAGCTCAAATGGAAACTATGTATCCACGAAAAATATGATATAAATACATCAATTTTGTCTGGAAATCCATTTTTTGTTGGTGTGTTAAGAACAGTGTTGAAAAGTTAGCTTTTTTGTTTTCCTTTCTTTTGTTTCTTGCTCTGATAGTTGGAATTCTGGTGCAGGGTAATTTTTGAAGTTCCTTCAAGTAATAAATGTTGAAAGAGACCCTAATGTTAGAAGGGGAAAATAAATCCTTACGGATTGACGAACAGATTAAAAAAAAGACAAAGAGGATTCTTTTGGCTCCTTCAAGGATCTTATATTTGTTGGGGATATGATACTGTATGAGTAATGCCTTCCCAAAGAACACCACCACCACACATTCCTGTCAACCAAAGCAATCAGACAAATCCCAATTCTCTCCTTACCTTTTCCACCAAAGAAAATGCATTCTCTTCAAGAGTTTCTTCTCTTTCAACTACTTTCCCATTTTCTTCTCCACATCTACATTCCATGGCCTAGAATCAACCTGAATAGTTCTCCTCTCACACTCGTGCTCCTCATTTTCTCTTTCCCCTGAGGTTTTTCCCACAAGTCATGGCTTCCTTTTACTGTTTATCATCATCTAGAAACAGGACTGCAGCAGAAGCTTTCTTAGCTCAAAATTCTAATCTTTTCCTTCCCAGGCAGAGGAATTGTGCTTTTGTAAATGAAACCCAATTTCCTAAGAAAGAGGCAATTTTTTTAAAGCCTCAGCTACGTCTGTCTAAGCCGTCTCTTCTGCTAATAATACCAAGGAACTCTGGCTTCTTACAACCTAATGCTGCCTTGTCATCTTTTGCAGAAGGTCAAGAAGGTGATGGCATTGAAAGTGGTGGGCACGAGGAAGATTCTAAGTCAGATGATGACTTACCTGGAATGGCTCAAGCTTTTCATATATCCTCAAAAACTGCAGCTGCCATTTCAGTATGCATAGCAGTGGCTGCTCTTAGTTTTCCATTTTTCATGAAGTCTCTGTGTCAGGGGGTTGGTTTGAAGATTAAACTGTTGTCATATGCCACTCTGTTGTTTGGATTCTACATGGCTTGGAACATTGGTGCAAATGATGTGGCTAATGCCATGGGTACTTCTGTTGGTTCTGGAGCTTTATCGCTCAGGCAGGCAGTGCTGATTGCAGGAGTTTTGGAATTCTCTGGGGCATTGCTGATGGGTACTCATGTGACCAGTACAATGCAGAAGGGAATTCTTGTTGCAAATGTTTTCAATGGAAAGGACACTTTGCTCTTTGCTGGGCTTCTATCTTCTTTGGCTGCTGCTGGTACTTGGTTGCAGGTGCATTTATAAAATCTTATCTTTCTTGTGTGGACAGGGTTGAAACTCAAATACTTACAGTACGTTTAGGATTCTTGGTTGGTTTTGATTTTTTTTTTTTACTTCAGAAAAGTCTGGTGTTGTTTATGTACCTAAATTGACACATGAAGGCATAAACATACTGATCAGTGACTTTCCCATGATTAACTTGAATCCAATAATAGCTCTGGTAGGCTTTGAAACTGAAAAATATGATACTATGATTTTTGGGTTCTTAAATTTGATTTCTGAATATTTATAACAAGGTTCAGACCTTAAAACGGTGTCCTAAAGAACCAAATAGAAAGGACAGAAGTGTTCCTGAACTAGGCATTGAGTCCCACTAAATAGCTGTGGTACAACAATTCACTTGGCATATACTCAGATTGGTGTTTGTTAAGGAGTCATTTTTCAACAACCTGATCCGCAATATTCTTCTCAGGTTGCATCATACTATGGTTGGCCTGTATCTACAACTCATTGTATCGTAGGATCCATGGTTGGTTTTGGTCTTGTCTATGGTGGAACTGGTGCTGTCTTCTGGAGTTCATTGGCAAAAGTAACCTCCTCATGGGTGATCTCACCTATACTTGGAGCACTTGTATCTTTTCTTGTCTACAAATGCATCCGCAGGGTAATGTATTTCATCCCATTCCACTCGAATAATAGTGTTTTCTCCTACACCTTAGTCATTGCTGTCACAGAAACTAAACTCTTAACTGTTCTCAAGAGTAGCATTTTGGCTAAGAATTACCTCGAATATCCCTACTGACCTTCTGCACTACTACTTTTAGTTTGTCTACAGTGCTCCGAATCCAGGACAAGCAGCTGCTGCTGCAGCGCCAATTGCTGTATTCGTAGGCGTGACAGGGATATCTTTTGCAGCTTTCCCTCTAAGCAAGACACTTCCCCTGGCTCTTCCCCAGGCATTAGCCTGTGGTACTGTTGGTGCATTCATAGTTTACAAAGTTATCCAGAAACAACTAGGTCACCTACTAGATAAATCAAGAGATTTAGAACGAAAGGAGGATAGTCATGCCAAGAACATCGGTTTTCTCTCTGATATTGCAGGGCCTACGGGTACCCAACTAGAGATAGTCTACGGAGTCTTTGGGTATATGCAGATTCTATCTGCCTGCTTCATGTCATTTGCTCATGGCGGAAATGATGTGTCAAATGCAATAGGTCCCTTAGCTGCAGCCCTATCCATTCTTCAGGGAGGTGCAAGCGGAGCAGAGATTGTTATCCCAAATGATGTTCTAGCTTGGGGAGGATTTGGAATTGTTGCAGGGCTAACAATGTGGGGTTATAGAGTCATTGCAACCATTGGAAAGAAGATCACAGAGTTAACACCTACTAGAGGATTTGCAGCAGAGTTTGCAGCTGCATCTGTGGTTTTGTTTGCATCAAAGCTGGGATTACCCATCTCTGCTACACACACACTGGTGGGAGCAGTAATGGGAGTGGGATTTGCCAGAGGACTTAACAACGTAAGAGCAGAAACAGTGAGGGAAATTGTCACTTCTTGGGCTGTCACAATTCCTGCTGGTGCTGGCTTTGCCATAATCTACACATGGATTCTGACCAAGCTACTTTCATATATACTATGAATATACATTTTTAAGGTTATCATGCAAACTTCTCTGTTTGCGACAGATGTGAGAATCACATTTGATTTTTTTTTTATGTCATTGCAGAACATAGAAATTTTTCGAGACCATGTTTAAGCAGACCTATAGAACAGTACCCTTTTTGGTTTTCTTGCCTATCTTTAAACATCTAGGAAAGTTTCAGATGTAAATGAATCATTGAACAAAAACTGAAGTCTGCAACAGTAATGGAGTAACCTATCTGGGATTTTTTTTTCTATAAAGATTTTCTGTAACATGGATTGCCTACTCCTTAAAGATTCTAGCTTTTTTTTTTTTTTTTTTTCTTGCAAATTTCTACCACAAAATAACAGTTGCTCGATCAAGATTTTCCATTAACTAAGATCAACAAGAAGAAGCAAAATTGACATGATAAAGAATTTTTTACATACCAGAATCTGGTGAGAGAGATCATATTCATGGAGAAACTTCTTGTATGGAACACAGACCAGGCTCCCACTCCAATTCCTTCCTTGGCCTTGGCTTTTGAATTGGAGGTACGAACGGTTTCTTTACTATGCGAGATTTTCTTTGAGAATAAATGGACCATGTCTCTCTGGACTCAAAGAAATCCTTTGCTGAACAAACAGATTCATCTGAACACTCCGAAACAATGTCAGAAACATCTTTTATAGCCAAAATTGGTTCTTCAGTACCATCATAATAAGGTAACTGTTTCAACTTCCTCTTGTGCAAGTATCTACGCTTCAATTTCTCGTAGGTTGAACATGGTACTAAATAGTACTTTTGTCCTGGCATCAAGTAATCTTGTTCAGAAATTAGACATTCAACTGGCCGTTTGAAAATCTCAGGCAAACCAATACACATCCCGGGATTCTTTGCCATTACCTGAGATGCTGGAATAACATCGTAGTATAACTCTTCTTTCCCTCCAGCATGAACTATCCGTACAGTGTTGTTCTTAAGTTGTATGCTTAAGTCAAGTGAAACTGCTGTCTGTCTGTCTTGCCTCTGCTGTTTAGATTCAGATTCCCTGAATAATCCTAACTTTTGAATCCATCTCTTCAACATTGCCAAGAAACCAGACTTCCCAAAATCAGTAGCAGCATTGTTGTCAACAATATATGATTAGGGTAGATTTTGCTCTTTGTTTTTTACATCTTGGCCGGCTACTGCAATTTATCATTTTTCACAGGAGACATTACTGATAAATCCAAGGAGTTTCAGTCCAAGAATATGCTTTTCACCTTGAAATCTTCTTCTTCTTCACGTGAAATCCAAAGTTTTCATGAGAACAAATCCACTACTTTTAGAAATTAGAAGTAGTTTGTCACTCTACTCTTATGCCAATTTTGGACACACGTTCTTGTACTAAAATCATATTCCCACAACCCGGATAAAACCTGCCGCTCTAGTTTTTTCCTTCTCCCACTAATCCAATTGTTATGAAGAATGAAACAACCTTTCTCCATGCAGGTTTCTTTCACATTTTCTGTCTGCCATAACTCTAAGTATGCACCATTTGGAAACAGATCTCTATCCAAGAAATGAACAGTCAAATTTGTTTCAGGTTCTATGCATTTGTTATAACCTACACGATTAGACCCTCCTTCACCACAAAGCATGTCATAAAAGCTTGGCTGTTCTGAAAGATTTGAGCTTGCAGCATGTTTTACCACTTTCTCCATTGCTGCTATTGTTATACTGTCCGAATGTGCATAATAGAAGCCAGAGTTGAGACGTCGTGGTAAATTTATCGGCTCTGCAAACATATAACAGTGAGAGGTTAGAGAAAAACGCCCAAAAAATAAACACTACCTTCAATAACCATACTATATATACCTGCTATCCTATACTCATCAGATTGAGCAACAAAAGTTCCGGGACCAAAGGAAGTAAGCAAAGGCAATGGAGTTTTGAACCAATAGATGTCAACATCACTCATGAGTACATTGTAACCAAGCTTCAGAATCTGCAAGACTATCCTGGATTTAACCTTTGTTACTTTCTGAAAGCATTCGGTTCCAAAATGACAGTCGTCAAAGCTGATGTTTGTCAGAACATTTGCATACTCAAAAACAGGGAGGCCCTGGAAAATGCATTCCATTAAAAGTTAGTACAAGATAATCCAAGGTAGGAGAAAATTGTAAAGCTAAGAAACAACTATCATCAAGCTTTGTATGATCACCTGGAGAACTGAAAACTCGTAGATTTCATTGTCAATAGCACCAACCAAAAAATTTGAAACCTGGAGCTGGCGTAGTCTGCATACCCAACTCATTAACATGTCCTTATAGCTATATCCAGCAACTGCTAACACAATTGTCTTGTCTTGATCTGCACGCAGATCGAGAAGATCCTCAAAGGAGAGTGGAAGTGAAACTGGTTGAATCTGCTGCAATTTGTTCTCCGGAGAGCAATTCTTTGTCCTATTTTCATGTGACTTAATGGAATCAATACAATTCAGGATATCCCTTTCCTTTATGGATGTATTAGGCAGACTTTTACTCCTTAATCTAAATGACATCTGGTTTCCCAGTGAATAAACAATGTTATGGACAGTATTAGCAAAAAGATACTGCCCACCACATTTAAGGAACTTAAAAAGATCAGAATAATTAGCTTTATGGAAATGAAATGATCCATAAATCATTCCCAGAAGAGAATTTCCTGCAAACTCCCAATTTCTTTTTTCTAAATCTGTGGCAGTAGTATCATTTGAAGCCTCTTCTTTCGCATATATATTTGAGATGGATAAACTAGCATCAAATACAAACCTATAATCAGATGATAAGGCCTCTGTCACAATCCAATCGTTATGTAACCCTTTTCCATACAAAAAAGGAGGGAGCACTCCTTTATGTAGAGGAAGATCTCCATTGTTCCATGCCATAAGCATTCGTTTACTGCAAAATGATTTCTGCAAATTCTCCAAGTAGGGAGTGTCTTGTGACGAAGCAAAAAGGAACCAATCATGATCAAGTTTGTGTGCAATTCTCAGAGTGGAAATGAAGTCTGGGAAGAGAAATATCTCAGGATCAACCAGAACAGAAATATCTGAAGATGACACCTGTGCTCTTGCAACCATTGAATTGAAAAACGGTGTACCTAGGAACCTATACAAAAGAAAAAATGCTGATGAGTAACTGTATGTGTTGCTATTTCCTATGCAAATTTGACGCAAAATCAGAATTCTCACATAATACTAAAGAAATTGTTCTAAAAAAAGCCAGAGAGGATAAACAAATAAAAGAAGAGAGAATGAGATATTTTAACCATATTACATTGAGGTAAAAAAATAATAATAATAAAAAAGCTTACGTGAAATCAATGTTGGGCTCAACTGATACCCTGGAACCAAAGGCAGCTGAAAAGGAGAAAACAGAGAGATCTTGACTGAAAAGGACAACGCTGACATCTGGCGATAAACTAAGCCATGATCTGATTGCAAGGTTTTGCCTTTCCCCAACTGAACCATTAAAAGGTTTTGGTGCTGTAAAGATGGTAACTTTAGGATCACCAAAACTGTGGGTGAAAACGATTTGATCCTTAATAGAAGAAGGTAATATCTGATGAGTAGCATAAAAGGAGAACCCAATCAGGAAAATCCCACATAACCAAACCAACCACAGTCCAAGCGTCAACGTCTGACTCTATCAGCAAAAATTCAAGAAAAGTAATAAAATCAAATAACAATAATTATTATTATAATAAAGAACCCAATAACATGAAGAAAGTAAAAAAAAAGGGAGGACTTTGAAAAAAAGCTGACCTTTTTAATAAACAAAAGAGAGTGATGGAGCTTCATCCTTGCAGACTGCAGGTCTTATTCAGTAAAAAAGGAATGAAACTAGCTGAGATTGGAGATTGTAAAATTGGGATTGGAGTTTGTAAAAGGCAGAAGAAAGAAGTATGGTACAAAGAAAGTAGTAGAAAAAGTGAGTAAGCCGCCGACACATTAATGGAGAAGCAGCGGTAACAGAGGCAATGGTAAGGAGATCGTGCAATACATGTGGGATGGAATTAGAACCCAGTTTTTTCACGCTTCTTCTAAGCGTTGATTTCAGTAAAGTATGCCCCGAAACTTGCTTGCAGTGCAACTCTGCCGGGAAGAGTCAAAGCACTTTTTACCCGAAAAATAAAAACAAGTTTAAAAGGTAGGGGGAGAGTCGGAAAGATCGGAAGAAGTTCCGTAACTTGAGTTTGAGTGCAACGGTCAACTACCAATCAGCCCACCAAAGAATTTCACGTCTAATGGAATTCTACCGGAATAGATCTTTCCACGTTGGGCTGAGTAATTCTATTTTATTTTTAATTTTAATAAATTTTATTTTTATTTACTTAAAATCAAATTTAAATAATAATAATAATAAAGATACTCCTAATTTAGAATAGGAAATTAATTAGTATCTCGTACCATTAAAAAAAACTTGATATAGAAAAAAAGAAAGAAGAAACTCAAGATTTCAGATTCTTGGATGGATGAACAGAGGATCTTCATTACAGAAATATGATGCTCCAAAATGGTAATAACAGAGAAATAATACCGACTTTACTAATAATACTCAAAATACAACTCAGGGACAAAATTTACAGATGTACTAATAATACCCAAGACTTCAAAGAAAAAGGCAGACCAACAGGAAAAAAAAGAAAAAAAAAAAAAAAAAAAAGTGCACGGATTACCGGATGCATCATCCTCCAAACTCCAACCTACTGATTCAAAATACATAGGACACACACAGTTGCAGCAGGTAGTCGGACACAGTGCCACTCACAGCTGGGATCTTTACTAAAGAGATTTCCTCGGCTATGCTTTTATAGTTATCTTCTTCGCCGAGCAGGTGATCTAGACCTTGACCTCCTTCCCCTGTTGTGATTAAATAAAACCAGTTTACAGGCTAGAAAATGGTTTAAAAAAGCATTACCTTAAAGTCTTAGTTCTGTGCAGTTGTTGGCTGACGCATGTTCAAATTAATGATAAGATCTAAATTTAAGAGTGAGCAGTTAGTAACATACCTTGAAGACTCAAGAGAAGGGTAAGGAGGAGAATGCCTGCGCTGGGAGTACTTGCTATGAGGAGACCGCGAAACTTGTCTAAAAATAAAACATTATGTACTAATCGAGTTAAAATGTTAAAGTTTGAATACAAACTTTTGTGTGTCAGGCAATTAGACTTCAAAAGAGCAAGGCCTACAGCTCCAACCTTTTCTGCACTAAGATAAAACTGAAACCAGCGGAAGGAATGGCACTTGAAAGAAAATGCAAAAATCATCTAGAAAACATTTCTAGCAATCACCCCCCTAAGTATGCGGTAGACACATCATAATAAACACTAGACAGTACAAGCAAAAACCTAGACAGAAAACATCTCCCTGCCTTCTTCTGCAAAAGTCGGTGGCCCCTAAGTACCCTTTGCTAGCATAGTGTATATCCCAATAATAATAAGAAGCCGGTTACATAAACCTGCTTATGTAAACCAGAGACTTCAAAATATCATCTTTTAGCAAGGAGGGCAGCCTTCTCTAATAGTTCAGAAATTCCAGTTCCTAACTGGCCAAATTTTCCTATATCCAGGCTGAGAAAGTGCAAATATTTTTCATGATGCTGTTCAGAAAGTGCAAACATTCTATTGTTGAAACCCACCCACCTACCATAGTCCCATCTAAAAATATATATACCATCAGCAACAAAACTAAGAGAAATACCAGATTGAGTATAATCTCTTCAGTGTAAAGGTAACATGGCTTTAGATAGGCACTTCCATACCTTGATCCAATGTTAGTGCATATGCCAATGATTATTGAAGGGAAAAGAGTTAAAACTATGATACACAAATAGTTGTACTCATAGTGTGCTTCTTTCCCGCAAGACAAATGTATACAAAGTTCAAGGCAGTTAAATGATTTCAAATTTGATCGAATCAAAGCCAGCCAAAAATCAGTAAAAGCTTTTTCTGTCTGCAATTCTAAAATTCAACCCCTTCATGCATTGTCAGAGAAAGTCAAGCATCTTGTCATTTTGCAAGAGCTTCATAGAAATTGAAGAAATAAATGCTGCACATGAAAAACAATTTGGTAGGAACCCCTACCAGTAGAGATGGGTTAGGAGATCACCTTTTCTTTGACCTGGCAGATGATGCTGATTTGTCTCTCCTTGAATGTAGTCTTCTGCAGCAACAGCCAAATTGCAAATATAAGCAATAGTAATCTTGATATGTCAACAGTATAATTAGTCTTAAACCACAAAGAGGGAATATCAAAGTTTAGGTGAACCTTTTAGAGTTATCTGATGAATTATTGCTTGAATCACTGGTACCAGAACCATCTTTGTTGTCTCTTCCCTTACTAGAGACTGAGGAGGAACGATGTCTCGTAGATTCACTAGCATTTGGATGACGAATCTTCTCTCTCTTATCATCCCTTTCCCTTTCCCTTTCCCTTCCCCTTTTTCTGCCGCTATCTTCTTTACCACTAGCACTTTTGTCTGTCTGCCTCTCTTTTCTTCCTTCCTTGACAAAATTAGGAGATGTTCTTTTCCTTGAACCAGAATCCTTTGCTTTTTCTGCAGACTTAGCACCTTTCTCTGTAACTCTGTCTTTTGATCCATTTTGGTCCATCTTTTTTTCTTTCTTGTGCTTCTCATCATGCCTGCTACGGCTTTCACTCCCTCTCTCATGCGTCCTCTCCTTGTCAACATGCACCTCCTTGGTCTTTTGTTCTTTCCCTCCAGACTTACTTTTATCTTTACGTCTATCATCCTTATTTGATGTATTTCTCGTTTCCTGGTCAAGAGAATCATCATCTCCTGGCTTTTGGGAAACAAGATTATGAACTAGCTTTACAGTTTTCTCCTTAGAATCATTAAGGCCAATCTGCACATTTTCTTTGACTCCATCAATCTTAGAAGATAAATTGAAGTCATGATTTTCTGGCAATCTTGATGCTCTCTTCTTATCTGATTCAGTAATTGAAGCACTATCTTTATATGCTGAAACATTTGAAGTACTAATACTGGGAACAGATTCTGTTCTCAAGTGATTGGCAGGATCCTCTCTGGTTTCTTCATGTGAGTTGCCATTACCAACCACATCCATACCTTTTAAGAACTTGCTTGAAGCTGACTGCTGCAGTGAGGTATTTTCCTTCTGAAACCTCCCAGAACTCTGGATTTCACCATCCTCTTCATCATCCTCAGAGGCATAAGTAGCAAGCCCGAGCACATTCGCAGGAGGAATAGATGCAGAATTTTCACTGGCACTGTGAGAATTATTTTCTTGTTCTTTAATTGGTACCAAAACCTTCGCAGAGGCAATTGAAGATGGAATAGGTGGTGCAGAAGTAGTCGCTTTGTGATCAGAAGTGGCAGCAATGCAGTCAACTAACAACATAAAACACAAGAAGCAACCAAGATGGATGGGTATCAGACCCCCAAAGCAAGTTAAATTTCAGTAACCAAACCAAAGTTGAGAGCACTTTCGGAAAGTAATATGTGTTATGCAGGTATAGATAACAGTTCATTCACCTTCAAGAGCACTATCATCTTCATTGAGAACTTTTGTTGCAATTTCATCAAAAAGTTCATCAGTAACCTGACAAAATGGACAATGCAATGTGAAAACCAGCATGCATAAAAGGTAGCTGTGGATTATGGGTTAAGGTGCAACCTTTAAAAGAACCTCAGTCAGAACACGCTTTATTTCCTGATTTATTGCAGCAGCCCTGGCTGCTTCCACTTCATCCTTCAGAATAACATGCACCTTATCAGCCAAAAAATCAACCAAAGGCACACAAATAAATTGGGAAAAGAAACAGAAGCTGATAACCACAATTATGACAAACAAAAGGTATCAAAAAAGTTAATTTCCTTAAATACTGAATGAACTATAAGTGATTGAAGAAATAAACAAAATCTCCCAAAAAATAGAATGAAAATGCTTTTCGGCATAAATGGATATTAGATACCACTTCTTTAAGATTTCTTAATGATTCCCAAAAGTAATAGCACGGTCATAGACAGTCTATGTTGGGAGGATTATTTATAGGAACTGAAAATGATTAACTAAGTGGAATCAGATAACCTCATCATCATCCTCATCCTCATTTGACCTTGAAGAAACGATGGTTTTGCTGTCTGCCTGATCACCCTTCCCATATGATTTGTCACCAACTTCATCTTCTGTAGATTGAGCATCCTCTTTTTGCAAATCTTGTGCTGAACTTACAATTGCAGGTTTCTTCTTTATTATCTCTTCTCTCAGCCAGTTAGGAACGGATGCCTGAAGTGTATCCAAAGCACAAGTGTGTAAGCAATGATCTTACAGTTAAAAGATAACACATATATGACAATAAACAAAAGAACCTTTTTTGGGCGTTCAGAGATGGCAGAGCCCCCATAAGAGTCACCAGGAAAAGTTGTAATAGGATGCAGCTCAGGCCCGGAACCAATACCAAAGGGGGCATTAACTGATGAGATTGTAGCCTGGAAGCTTGATCCTGCCATCCTTCCAAAAATTGGTGCAGAATGTCCAGGTACTGTAGATGGTATGACAGCAGAAGGATCCACCTAGAAACATCAGACACTATCAGCAAACAAAACTACAATGCAAATATTATTGTATAGCAAGCTAAGGGACAAAACCTGAGGCCCTGAAGGGATAACTGCAGGTACTGAAGGATAGACTAATGGTGGTTCAGCAGGTGGAGCAAAACCATAATCAGAGGGCATAGCTGCCATAGGATCGATGCCTCTTCCAGTATCCCCTGGTTCCAAAAAAGTATAATCAATAACCATAAAAGATCTATGGAATCCCCAGCCTCAACTATCACAAAGCAAACTTTTGTCCCCACAAATTTTTGTTGAATTAAACCTTCAGATTATTAACATTACAGAGGCAAGTTGAATATCAGTTGAGGATAGAGCTAAATATGAAATTTATTTTGACAAAAATATCTGTGAGCTCATTAATCAATAAATTCACCAATATTTTGACCTTCACACATCAAGGGGTCAACCTGGAGATCCATTAGCTTGGTCTTTTCAACTTCAATGTCTCACTTTTCTTTCTTTATTCTCTTTAGTTATTCTTCTTTCTCTTTATTTCCAATTCACTTAAAGAGGAATCTATCAACAGTACTGATACAGAAAATCTATTTTCTTGAATGTTACAAGCCAGTATCTCAGGATATTGAAGAGGAAAAACATTTTGGGATCTAGAAAAAAGGATGCTCGCCAGAAGCATAATTCAGACAAGCTATAAGCAATACAGGGAAGCAATTCTTGAGCAGAAGCTTCACATGCAAAAGCGGTATATTTAGCTGTTTTTTTACCTGCAATAGAAGAATAACTAGAAGGTACCTCCTGCTGATGGAAAGATGGATTTATAGATGAATCTCTCCCATGATAAAGAGCAGTGGAATCTGCAGCAAGACTTCCTTCATTAGTAGGATATTGTAGGTGTTGTGTCTGTTGACTGTCTGACGCAACTTTTGCAGCAGCCCATGCTCGAGCCTTTGCAGCCCAACCTTCTTCATTATTATTAGCTACAATATGACAATTAAACATGAAGCAAGATCTAAGATTGCAAAAATTCCTTGTATTTTCTTGTGAATGACAATCAACATATCAATATTTAGAGTTTCAGTATCAAGTCAATGTCCATGGGAATCATAACCATGATAAAAAGCTTGAGGTTCATGTGAAGTCCAATTATTCTACTCAATGACAATAAAGAGGATGCAACCTTTCCATTACCCTTTTTGATTCATCAAACACTTTGCAATGAGAAGTGAAATAGCAAAACGAACAATACGAATGATTCTATGTGCAAAACATCTCAAGTTGTATAAATCAAGAAAATCAAGAAATAGGGTATAGTTATCCATTCCACGTGAAAAAGAAAAAGTAACTATGAGAAAATTAGAAGCAGCACATGAAAACAAATATTCCCCCCCCCCCCCCACCAAAAAAAAAAAAAAAAAAAAAAAAAAAAAAAACAGGAAAGACACAATTATATGCTCCATACCTTTATATTCCCAACTTTGATGGTGACTCCAGTTAGCATTTCCCCAGTCCTACAAATATGTTCAGCTTCATCAAATAATCTACAGATAATTTAAGCCAAGAATACCATTAAAAGAAAAAAAAACACACCTCAATGATTTTTACATGAGTTAAATAACATGTTTTTTAAACATTGCTCCTCTAAAACAATGCAATATAACTGGATTAAAAAACATGACATACAAAGAAAAATATGAAATGTATAAAACAATGCAATATGAAGCCTCGCCAATTTTTTGATGCAGCTTAGTTTCCCCTATTAAAGCTTATATTATTTTCGAAATGTTAATTTGCTTCTCTATTTTCACATTGCCACTGCTGCAAATATAAATTCATAAATTCATAAAGGCCGAGAAATTGAAAAAACTCAATCATGTAAATTCTATAATGTTAGAAACATTACCTGATTGACCTGTGGATATGATTGGGGTACCTGAGGAGGCTGAACATGAGGAGGGCGAGGCGGAAGAGGAGGAAGCTGATGAGGATGGGGAGGAGGATGAGGATACTGGTTATGCGGGGCAGGGTAGTGAGCAGCATAAGGAGGGGGGGCAGGATAAGGAGCAGGAGGAGGTGGTGGCGGAGCATAGTAGTCAGAATGGGGAGGTGCGGGACCCCACTGTTGATGCTGTTGAGGAGGGACATAAGATGGCGGAGGCAGAGGAGGAGGAGGAGGAGGAGAAGAAGTCTGCTGGTAATGAAATTGGGTTGAGTACCAAGGGTTAGGTGGAGGTACCGGAAATCTCTGCGATTGATGGTGGTAAGGATCCGCCGGCATGGACATCTGCGGTGGCGGTGGCGGCTGCGGTCTCATGTAGCCGTGTTGCTGTTGAAAATCCATAATTTTAAAAAAAAAATTCTTTTTCTCTGTTCTCTCTGTTGGTAAGGGTTTATGGCCCTTTTACAGGTTAAAATTAATTAAGGCGAGAAATGAATTTAGGGATTGGAGAAAGAATAGGTGGGAGAAGAGAAGAAGAAGAAAGATTAATCACTGACTCAGTGGAGAAAAAAAAGTAACTCATACATTTCTTGATATTCTTGTTTTATCGTGTCCTCTCTGCTTGCTTCTTTTCTTTTTTCCTTTTTTTTTTTATTTTTTTAAACCAAAGGAATTAAGTGTCCTCTTTCTCTAAAATGTTCCAGTATAAATTTAAAATCTTTTACTCAACAATACATAAATGTGTTATTAAAGTTTATCAGAACAGATTGATTCCATACTTTCAAGAATCAAACTTTGGATGGCTAACAATCTGTTTTCCCCTCTCTCTCTCTCTCTATATATATATATATATATGTATATATATGTGCAAGAATTCAATGGTAATGAAATAATAGCATCTTCTATTATTACAACCCCTCCAAAAAGGGTTATGGTTGAAAAGTTATTTAGGGGGCAGATGGCCAGTGAAAGAACATCGTTTTACCTATATCTATACACACACTGCTGCTGATGAAAGTGGGGAGAAAAAGGGGGAAAAAAAAATGTTGTCGTGAGAAAGAATACTGAGGAACACCTAGTCCATCATCCATTTACAGGTTCTGTCAAGATGTAGCTACTGCATCAGCCTGTCTTCTGGTTAAACGTGAGTATAAGCCGTCTCTCCGGAGAAGCTCAGAATGGCTGCCCATCTGGAATAAGGAAGAAAAAGTTGAATAAGAACATGGAATGTTCATAAATATATATTTTGTATCTCGCAGGTTGTTTCATGTTAAATACCTCAACAATTTGACCACCTTCCATGACAACTATCCTGTCAGCAGCTTGTATTGTGGAAAGCCTGCAAAATATGGAGATTATGATTTGCTCCACAAGATCAAAGATTTGATTGAATAGGGATATTAAAGAAAGATTTCTGGTATTGTTTACCTATGTGCAATCACAATGACAGTTCTCTTTGTGTTCAGGTCACTTCTTATGGCATGAAGAACGCCCTACGGAATAAAAAAAAAGGAAGGTATTATTTCAATAGTTCTCATGCTTTTTTACTGTCCATTAAAGTAACAGAAAGCTTCTTACCTTAATGTTGTGTTCACTCTCAGCATCAAGTGCACTAGTAGCTTCGTCTAGTATCAAAATGTCTGGATCTCTGAGGAGTGCCCTGGCAATAGCGATACGTTGTTTTTGTCCTCCACTGAGCAAATCATCATCAACAAGTGTTTGATAGCCGTTAGGCAATGATGAAATGAACTCATGGGCATATGCTTGCTTGGCAGCCCATTCCACATCCTGCTGAGAAATGACCCTGGTACATCCATATCTTATGTTTGAACTGATATCTGTTCGGAAAAGACGAGGTTCCTGTCCAATATATTCCAGTGAGATAACATAGAAATCATAATTTTCTTACAATTCATTAGGAAAACTCATAGTACAGACCTGTCCTACGTATCCAATCCTTTCTCTCAACCATTTAATATCCAAATCCTTTATTGGGTGACCATCAATCATTATCTACATTTAGAACATCAACGAAGTAAGAAATAAAACAATGTATTTCTTTAGGAGAGACCGGTTGAAGAAATTATGTCCCTCTGCAAACTGTACTATAGATGAAATGGAACAAATTTGTGTGTCAATGCATAGATATTATGATCATTATCAGGTCAAGACACGACGACTAGTATATATTTTGATGAATTATATACTCTTTGACATTATGATAATAGTAAGCAGAAGCACGGTATCACCTGTCCACTTGATGGCTCATAAAGACGGAGCAAAAGATTCACAAGAGTGCTCTTTCCACTTCCACTGAGACCAACCTACATGAAATAAAGTAATGAATATTTCTCGCATCTTTTGAGAACCAAAAAAGGGAGAAAAGTATGCCTTGTGCGTCATGTGTGGCAAAGATCATGCTTCACATAATATTATTATATGTCTATTATATAAGCACGTTTTTCAGTAAATAGGAAATGAAATCTTGAAGTTCTAACCATCCAGTTACAGGGGAAAAGAAGAGGGAGGAAATTGACTTACAATTGCAACTACTTCGTGAGGATTCACCTTGAAGTTTATACATTTTAGCACAGGCACCTGTTTGATTGTCAAAATAGAGTGTCGTAATCCTTTCAAAGTGTCAAGAAAACAAGAATTAAGATGGAAGCTTTTTTCTCTGCCTCTCTCTCTCTTGAGAATTGTGGTTGTAAGTAAAGAAACATTTGCATCAGAATCCCTAGATTCATTCCTAATCCAACCCTGTAATTTTCTGTAGTTTTCCATCATTTCTGAATTTGTTTTTGTTATACTTTTGGGGAAAAAGAAATACTTAACTAGTTATTCCAGATGCAAGTCAAAATAGAAGGCTTACATCAGTCCTTGAAGGGTATGAAAATGCAACATTCACGAATTCAACTTGCCCAACCAACCTTTGCAATTTTGATCCTGCAACAAGTTAACATCCATGAAGTATCATGTAACACAATCTTGCAGAAAATTGTTTCCCATCATCTAAGACATGGCTTATATTTTACAAACCTAACAAATAACACACTGAAATACTAATGGCAGAAAGCAATGTTATTTACCTTTAGCAGTATATTGAGCACTGGGTGGAAGATCCATGAGCTGGAAAACTTTTTCACTGGCCCCTATAGATTGCATCAATGATGTAGTATGGTCTGCCATCAACCACGTGGAATAAATCAGCCATTCACTGTATAATATGAACTTGGTAAGTTGCTCCGCTGAAATATGGCCGGCAAGAATAAACATTCCTCCTACCAGCACAGCAATAACCTATATTATATCCATAGAGTGAAGTCAAACTTAGTAAAGTATTACAAACAGGACTCCATTTTCACAAACATACAGCCCAACTGTAAGAAAATTTACGTGCTAAAAAGATTCATATGAATTTACAGTTATATCTCACCATAAAAATGAACATAAATTGTATAATTATGTGCATGAATTTAAGTTTAAACGAAGAAAGGAGAGGTCTTGAAAAAGCTGCACCTGAGTTGAGTGATAGAGAGTGTTAAAGCTCAGATTCCAGACTCCATATGCAGCGCTCTGTCTCAAACTCACATCAGCTAATTTATGCAGCCAATGCTTGTACCTTTACATCAAAGCCACGCATGATATCACAGATGAGAAGAGTTTATGTGTATAAAAGGCATTATTTACTTTCAAATATGATATGATCATATTATAGAAACAAAAAGATGGCTACATATAGGTCCTTTACCTTGCAGCTTCTTGTTTCTCTGTACCGTAGACTCGAACAGTTCTCATCAATGAGAATGTCTCTTGTGCAACCTAAGCAACATGGAATAAATTTAATATGAAAAGAAGAATCTATCTATAGCGATAATGAGAAAGCAAGTTTTATAATATTACTTCATTGGCAGAAGCACCAAAATCTTGGATTAACTTAGACACTCTCTTTTGGTACCTAAATGATCATAGAAACAATTAGTGGCATTTAAGAACATGAAAAGGAGAAGGAACAGGGAAATTTGAAATTATGAGCAAACAAGGAAATAGCACCTTCCCTTGCTAAGATAGACAGATTCAATATAGGTATAAAAACATACTTCACGTCAAGCAGAAGCGGGAAGTAAAAGGTTAAAACATGAATGAATCTTACTGGCCATATAACAGCATCACAGCTGAGAGTGCAGAACATATCACCAATGTACACATTCCGAGTGGAAATGACAATATCAACAGGTAGATTAACGAACTTGTCCCCTGAATGAACAGTCAGTCATGAATTTTGAGCTTGTATGTAGCAATTTGCTCAAAATCTGGGAAACTAACCTGAAGAACATTTCGCAGTATCATATTCATATCCCTGCCAATTACACGTGACACTTGCTGACAATCGGCCCCAAGCCTGCTTGTTAAGTCTCCAACAGTTTCAGAGTCAAAGAAGGAGATATCCTACAAAGCAGTTCGTCCAAAAAGACTCTATCAAGAAAAAATTCAGCCGTATGCTAAAAAAATATGATAGGAAAATAATGTATTCCTAACAAAAAAGATTTTATTTTGAGAAACCTGGAAAAGAAGTGTAGTGTATAGCCTTTCTCTGATTCTCTTGACCTGTATGATAAAAAAAAATGTTTATTTATCTTCATGTAAACAGTTTAAAGCATCATTCTGCTTTCAAATACACTAACAATTAACCACTAGAATATATAGAGTTGCTTGTTCATAAAGTGACAAAAAATGTATGAGCAAACTCACCAGAATCATATTTGCAACTCCAAAAAAGCAAGCCCTCATACAACTGTATGTTTCAATAATGAATAAAAGATTACAATAGTGCACAAGTGCATCACGCAAGTCGTCACAAAATTTACAATAGTAATGAACTTTAGTAAGAAGTCAAAAACACTTTTGAGAACAGACAGTTACATACAAGTTTAACAGGTTTAACTATAACAATCATAAAGAACTCTTTAAGTGTCTGTTTCTTTCTCTTCAGAATTTCTAAGGTAAGTAAGAAAAGAGAAAATGAATGATCTTATGTTTCAGGTAGTGGTAAATAAAAGTCTAGTCTTATATTATTACCCAAAGAAAAAGTTAAAGGTCTTCTATTTTAGGACTATATCCAAATCATAATCCTTATTCATTTATTAGGCTTTGCTAACTAATCAATCAAGCAAAAAGGGAGCTTTAAAAATGGGGTCTTTTTATTCCTATGTAAAAAGAAGGGTATTTACAACGAGTATTAACATCTTCGCCTTGTGCAATTAAGGAAGAAGGGAGCTTTGACCGTACAAGATGATGACCTGCTTATTCCCGAGATGATACACATCAAAACCAAAATGGATACATTTTGGTGGAACTTTGAGATGTTGCTATTTTGCGCCGAAAATATAGATGCTGTTAAAAAGTGTGGGATGGAAATCTCTGAAAGCTGAAAAAAGGAATTTAAGTTAAGTAAATTCACAGCTTCGTCAATGGAAATGGCTGTGAACAAATTGTACAAAAACAAGGGGAAATAGAAAACAAGAAGAAGAAGAAAAAGAAACTTACAGAAGAAACAAGAAGTGCAGCAAAAGCAGCAAATACGACTCTTCGATCTTCAGATATAAGGTCCCATATCCGGTGAAGGGCTTTTAAAACACTCACAGGCTCAGCTACGAGATTATCATCAATCTGGTCAGTAGAGAGGTTCCACCAGCTACCACCGGGCAATTTATCAATCAATTCCCTAAGCTGGTTCTTCACTTTGACATTCTTTTCTTTAAAGAACTCTTCTTGATTCCCAATTTCATTTTCAATCCGGTAGCCATTAACCGAAGCAGAATTTAGCGGACTTATGTGAACAAATCTTTTCCTTGAACCTGAAGAGGTTAGTTGGGCTCTGATTTTATACGAAAAATTGGAGCTTCTTGGATAATAATTAATAGGAAAGAACCGATTTTGATGCTGGTGTGATAATGTAAAACTTGGCCGGAGACAGTAAAACGCAGGCACAGCCATAGTTGGGTTGGTGGGTACTTGAGAATTCAATTCAGCATGGGAAATGTCGGTAAAAACTTTGTGGATTTTGCTTCTTCTGGTCGCCGAGTGTGGCTGCGCTGGTTGGTGGAGACACCACAAAATTGGACAGACTTTGACGTTACCTCATTTCTTGCTCAACTTCTTTTAACTTTATAGTTCTTCATTTCTTTAAATTGATATTTTTATAAAATCTGAAAGAACTTTTTGTCGTTTTCTGTTCTTCATCTCTCAAAATAAAATTATTTTTTATGTTTTTTTTTCAGATATTAATTAATTTTTTTGATCGAAAACATTCGTTTTTTTTTTTAAACAATAAATTAAAAGATTAAGGATCAATTTAAAGAAATATGAATAGTTAAAGTCCTGAATTGAAAATTTCCCGTTTGTTTTAGGATTCATTCTTCCGATTTACGGTCAGCCACAAGCCGACGCAAAAAAGAGCGCCACGTTTTTCAATTTTCTGGACATTATTACCCTTACATCAGCGTTAATTTTTTCTCCTCATCTGGATGGACCTTTCCGTCTTTTCACTGATCTCCATCTCAAAAATATCTTCTCGCGTTTCTCTTTCCACCATCTTCTCCGACCGCTTTCCTTTTTTCTCCTCCTACAATTATTTCCTCTTAACACGACGCCGTTCTGAACATGGCCGTAGTGCTCGGCAACGTAGCTCTATTGCTAGACCCAACTCACGTGTCATCTTCCCGTATTAATAAGGTGCCGGACCGGAAAGCTTACCGTCCGGTGGTACCGGTTCTCTCCGACGTGGTTCTGAACGTTTTCAGGAAGGAACCTGTTCTTACGAGTAATATCTTGGAGTTTGATCGGGAGATTCGGAAGGATGTGAAGAAAGGTAAGTTGAAGTCAAAGGTGAATGAGGTGGAGTATGAGAATTCTAGTGATGATGAGAATGGGAACGGGAATGGATTTGGGAATGATGATGATGAGCAGGAATTCGATTGGGAGAAAGAGATGAGAAAGAGAAGAAAGGAGATTGAAGAGATGAAGGAGCTGGAAAAGACGGCTGAAGAGTTGCAGTATAAAGTGGATGAGGAATTTAAGGAGGAAGAGGATAAAGAAGAGACTGAAGAAGAGAAGCGTATGAGAGTTAGAAAAGAGCTTGAAAAGGTGAGCTTCTTTAACTTTTAGCTGAATTATTTATTCAATTAGATGTTTTGTATATAAAAATATATCCAAATTGTGTTTTGTTTAGTTGACTCTGTATTTATTTTTTGTTAGGAATATTCAGTCTTTAGAGTTCAAGTTTTCAAGTTTTTGCCTTTCTTTATTCTTTGTCATTGCTTGGATTGAGGTTGTTAGGGTAGGTAGCAAGAAGAAAGAGGGTATTGACATGGCTGCAAACAGATATTAAGAAATGAAATTTAATCAGAATGGTGTGTAGAGGTTTTTCCACATGAACCCAAAACATTGTTGCTTGAAATGTATTTTAGTTAGAAAGGAACTCAATTGTATTTAGTATTTGTAAGATTCTACTGTTTGCAACTTCAACTTTAAGTTGAACTTCAAAGGGCTGCATACTTATCTAGCTTTTACTTGTTTTCTTTGATGTTGTTGTCTTGCATGGAAAATGTAATACTCGGGTATGTCTTATTTCATCTACAAGTAGGTAGCAAAGGAGCAAGCAGAGCGGAGGAAAATGGCAGAATTGATGTTTGATTTAGGTCAAAGAGCTTATGGGAAAGGATCATATGGGCGATCCATTGAGTTTCTCGAAGGTGCTCTAACAATCATTCCTAGACCAACTCTGTTGGGTGGTGAGGTTAGTTTTGAAACTTAGGAGAATAATAAAAAACTGTGGTTTCTTATCTCATGTTTCTATATTTCTCAAAATTCTTTTCTTCTTTGTTTTTGCAGATACAAATATGGCTTGCTATGGCCTATGAGGCTAATAATAGACATGCAGATTGCATAGCTCTATACCAACAGCTAGAGAAGAAGCATCCAAGTATTGGTATTCGTCGACAAGCTGCTGAATTGCGTTATATACTACAAGCCCCCAAGCTCAAGATATCACAAGAAGAGATGGTTACTATACCGCTGATTGGATCTAGCTACGATAGGTTAGTGGTATATCTTACCTTCTTTTGCTAGAAGTAGTCCAATTATTAATCCATGTACTGAAGAAGCAGCATATATTAACCTTTTTATGTTTATAATAAATAAATAAAAATTAATAGGTTGAGGAAGCAACAAGCATCCAGTACCTCTAAATTTGCATTGAAGAATTTACTGGCTGTTGAAGTATGAAATATCTTTGTGTTTGCCAAAAAGAAGCAAATTTTTCGAATATCTGCAGTGCATTTACGAGTACTTTTGACATTTGAAAAAGTTAAGCACATCTTGAAAAAGATTCTGATGGTTTCCTTTGAAATGTTTGAACTAGAACATTGATGATGCTTTTGTCTCTTGGCCACAAGATAATTCTGTTCTCTCCTTTAGAGACTTCTTTCTCCCATAATTTTATGTATGCTGTTTGTGGAAAGCTAGGTAAATAATCATAGCTGGAAGATTAATTAAAGACTGGTTAGGATATCTTCGGCAGTAAAATTTTTCTGCTTTTTATCTATAAAAAATGCAGCACCTATAGCTTGCAAGTGATGGTAAATTTTGTTATGCTTTTACCATGTCGTCGGGTTGCAATGACTAACTCACACACTATCCTTGCTCTGCAAATATGAGTAACAATTTCTTGTTCAGAGTCTGTTATCTACAAAACTGACATAGTATTAATACCATTGAGTTTTATAGCTATGCAGCCACATGGTCTGACAAAAACAAGGACAAGGACCAAAGAAGCAGATCAACAACTAATATGCTTCCATCATCCAGAGACTTCTTAGGAGACTTTCTGGTCTGGAAACCACCAGTTGGTTTGGAGAAGAGCCAAGCATTTTGGATAGCCTTGACACTCTGGATAGGACTTGTTGGAGCTGCTCTCTTTATAAGGTAAAGAGTAGAATACAGTTTGGTTTCTCTAGTAATAGATGGACTACTGCAATGCACTTAGCATGAATGGAAGGACCTCCAGTACTGATTCATATGCATAGATCAATCACCCCGCAGACTT
This sequence comes from Asclepias syriaca, assembly GCA_027405835.1. NCBI lineage: Eukaryota > Viridiplantae > Streptophyta > Magnoliopsida > Gentianales > Apocynaceae > Asclepias > Asclepias syriaca. The sequence continues at coordinate 408,029 of JAPHNG010000660.1, forward strand.
GGAATGGAACAGAATAGAACAGAACTTAAAGAAACCCTGCTTCATTTATATATATATATACATCTCTCCTCTATATATATATATATATATGTATAGTATTCTTTTTCCCATGTATGCTTTTGCTCCTAGTGTAAATTATATTCATTCTTTATGTATATTTTTTTTTATCTCAGTACTAAGAATGATGCATGTATACTATTATCATGTATTGGAATTAAACAGTGTTGGATCTCCCTAATACGAAAATTATGAAAACTCTTCGTACAATTGTCTAAAAGTGAATTTAGTTTAAATAATCAATTAAACTTATAATCAACCAACTCGAACGTGAATTTAGTTTAAAGTCCTTTATAAATTAGGATTATAAAAAAAAGTCATATCAGGCCCAATTTATTAATAGAAAAAAGTCAGGCCCAATTACAAAGTAAAGCTACAACAATCCATTGGATCATAATACAACAAACAAACTTATATAAAATTACAATTTTAGCCCATTGTTTCAAGACAGAATCCCAAAATTCGAAGCCCAAGCCCAAATATCGCTTTTCTCCATTTCTTTACCCTACTACAGAAACCCTACTCTATGTAATATCTATCCAATTTCCACCATCTCCTCGGCCGCTGCTTTCTTCCTCGATCTAATCAGATCAACAGCAGAGACAGAGGAAGGGGGAACTCAGAATCCACAATGACAACCAGGTTCAAGAAGAACAGGAAAAAGAGAGGTCACGTGAGTGCTGGACATGGTCGTGTCGGCAAGCACCGAAAGCATCCCGGAGGTAGAGGTAACGCCGGTGGTATGCATCACCACAGAATCCTCTTCGACAAATACCATCCTGGGTATTTTGGGAAGGTTGGTATGCGATACTTCCACAAACTCAAGAACCAGTTCCATTGCCCCATAGTCAATATTGAAAAGCTTTGGTCAATGGTTCCTGAGGATGTTAAAAACAAAGCCTCAAAGGACAATGCTCCGGTGATCGATGTCACCCAATTTGGATACTTCAAGGTTTTGGGTAAGGGTATTTTGCCTGAGACGCCTATTATTGTCAAGGCTAAGTTGATTTCAAAGACTGCTGAGAAGAAGATTAAGGAGGCTGGTGGTGCCGTTATGCTCACAGCTTAAGCATTTTCTTCTTTTTCTTTTTGCATTAATTTTAGCATTAAAAAGGACGCCTTTAGGCATTTAGCAGTTTTTCTTTTTTTTGAGTTTTAATGAATTATCAAATTTGAGCATTTTGAGTTCTCTTTTTCTTAAGTGGGATTTCATTATTTGGTATATTTGGATTGATTTTTTCGATGATGATACAAATATTGATTGTATGAAAATGGTTGATTATTTTGACATCTGAGTGGAATTTTGTTATGGCATCATAATAGTTTCAACATTGTAATTAGAATCCTCTAAAGCTTGAATTTTGGTTGAAAAGCTTAAGAATGGTAAAGTGATCCCATTTATCCCTGACATTTGGAATATTTGCAGTCTCTGTCATTCAGATCAGTATTTGTGTAGCTATGGCAGTCTATAAATCTTTGACAGTAATTTGTGTTTCTTATGCCAATTATGAAATTTGAACATGAACATTACTATTTGAACTATAGAATTTGTCTTCGATGCGGATCTACTGGCTTCTCACTTTGTGGTTTTCTGTCTTGCTTGCTTGTCATCTTTCTTCATCATTCTCTGTTATAGACACACACACATATATATATATATACATCATCCCTGACTGAAACCTTTGATTAATCTAAGTTTCACTTGTTTCTCCTCCCCATCGCCTTAGTCTCTCTTCTGCAGAAGAGGCCTGCAATATATATATATATATATATATATATATATATATACACACAAAATATATAATTATTATATTAAGCAAATCAAAACAACACAAATGCCTGCAAATTTCATCGAAATACAGTGATATTTTATGTTAAAAGTATACCTCTTGTTTCCAGTTTGTGATGCAAATCACCCAAAATAGTGCCAAGCTCTGAAGGAATAGTCCCAATACCATTCCATACCAAAGTCCCTATATATATATATATGTCAATGAATACATCAATAACGAGACAAGGAAAAAGAAAACACAAAAGAGAGTTTTGAACTGACACACCTTAACGCCCATATCAAACTTGAAACACAACAAAATCCCAAATGGAACTCCAAACATGAAGTAGCATCCCGAATTCAAGAATGCAACAAACTTTTGCCACCCCGCTCCAATGGCCACTCCTGCATCGATGCACGCATCAAACATCATGTTCTAACATACAAGAACCCTTAAGATGGAATTGTATATACCTACCAGAAAGTGTGTATTGAACGCAGGACAGGATGACACTGAGGGCAAGTGCAGGAGTGAGTTCTCCGACCAACTGTTTAACTTCATCGTTACTCGAAAACAAACTCGGGTATTGCCCTTGTCCCAAGATTAGTACAAGTGCAAACAATAGACCGATCAGTAGTGAAGTGAGTGTCACCACCATCACTGAAAACTTTGCAGCTTTTGAATTTCTTGATCCCAATTCATTTGCAACTCTCACACTGAACCAATGTTATATGCATCCATAAATATTCATGCCAAATTAAAGATACTTATATAAAAAAAAAAACCTCTCTAGGAATAATTTGAACAAACCTTATGGCTACATTGAACCCCATGCCTATCGTCCCACTCCAACCAATTATGTTATTGCTGCAAAAATAACAGTGGGTGTATATATATATATATATATATATATATATGAGTTTAGATTGAAAGTTTCATAATCAAATTAACTCACCATATGGATAAAGCATCTACAGAAATTTCAGAATTCTTTAGATTTCCAGCAAAAAGTGTCAGTGCCATGGTATACCAAATCTCCAAGCTGCACATATACATGATATCATATATATATATATATATGAAACAGAGATTGTGACTCAAAATTTATTTATTATTACCAGAGCATAATAGCAGATGACATGGATAACTTAAGAAACTCCGATAGATTAACAAAAGCTTTCCAAGAAAATCCAGACCAAGTACGACCACAAAACCCTGTTACGACAAACAAGAACTGTGCCAGAGTCATGAACCACCAGGACGCATTGAGTACCAATGCGGCACCAAACAGACCCCAACTCAACTTCATCATCATAAGCCAACTCAAGAAAGTGTGCAGACAAAGTGCAATTGCAGCTATGGCAGCCATTTCCATGACCTTACTTTGTGCTTGAAGAAATTTAGCTAGTGGAATCATCATAGCGTATGCAAATTGCTGTGGAATCATCCACAAAGCTAATTTTCCAGCTTCTTTAGATATTTCTGCACTTTGGCCTAGAAATTTCAGCACGGGAGTTGCAAATATAAAGAGAAAAAGTATAGGGAAAACTGCTGTGTTTAGAATAATCCATGATCTTTGCAAGTAAATTCCTAACACGCCATGGTTGTTAGCTCCATATGCTTGCCCACAGAGTGTTTCTAATGCACTTCCCATCCCCAACTGCAAAAAAATTCATTGCATCTATTAAAAATTTATACCAAGTGTACAATTCTCGACTTTTTCTAATATATTTTAACTATAAATGATAAATCTAACAATTGAAACTCAAAAGAAAAACATTTACCAGAATGCCAAAACCGAAGGCTGCAATGACACCATTTTCGACAGAAAGGGCAGCCAATTGAATGGTTCCAAGATGACCGGCAAACATGTGTGTAATTGCTCCGATTGTAAATTGACACAGAGAAGTGAAGATTGCCGGAGCAGCTAAGTACCAAAGTTTCTTCGATTCCAAATAGAATTCTTCAAAAAGATCACTAACGCCATTAATGTTATTTCTTTGAACAACCTCATCATCAACAACAACGTTGGAGAGAAGAGGTTGTTGTTCCTCGGCCATGTTATAACTAATTAATTAACTAGAATTAGCAGTAGTAATTTTTGAGCCACGGATTTCTTGATTATTTATTTTGATATTGAGCATTTGATACTCTTGACTTTTTGATAACTTCTCAGAACTAATCTTAAATGTCAAAGTTCAAATCTTTCCTTTGATTTTATTTATTTATTTTTTATATATAATTCATGACCTCTCAAAAATTATTATTAATTTAAAAATTATTATTTCAACTACATAAAATTAAATTACGATATTTATTATCTCGTGCATTTTCCCTTTGATTTTATTTCACACGACTTTCTTGCTTCCACCAAGAAAATTGGGTACGTGTCAAAAGATTATGATACCCAAAATTTGTGTAGTGTTTAATTTGTAAACGTAACAATCATATTCTAAATTGAGGTAAAAATTGTGATTAAATTAAAAATACATCAAAAGTTTATATATTATATACGTATCCAAAAAGTTTTGGAGATATGATGACCTTAAAAAGGTTTAGCATAAATTAGACATAACTCCAAGATTGGAGATTATATATATTTTGATCCACCTATAAGAATTCTTCATTTTGAGATAATCAACAATATATATTTATATACAAAAGTCAATTTTATAATATTAATAGAAGTTAAGTATAAAAGTCCCAATGTTGATGTCAATTGGCTAGGAATAATTAATTGAAAAGTCTGTGAAAGTGACATACATATATACAAACTTGATTCATATTTTATTTTACGTGAATAATAACATTATTATAAAAAAAAATTAAATTCAGGAACTTCGAAAAGATATGATATAATATTTTTTAATAGAATTTTGTTTAACTACTATTTATATATGTATATATACATAAAAGGCGCTAAATTAATTATACAAAGCATAAAATGATTAACGTTTATGATGTACCTAATATTAGGTTATTATGAACAAAAAAAATCAAACAAAAATCCTACTGTTTTTGACAATCTGTTTCTCCTCCCCACTTTCTAATTCTATCTTCAGCAATTGAAGCCTGCACGTAACACAAATATTATATAAGGAATAAAACAAAAAGTCACACATATACATGTGTTTGTTTACCTCATCGTCCCAATTAGTTTGGTAGACCATCCACATTAACACCAACGTTTGAGCAACGGTTCCTCCAAGCATTCCATACCAAATGCCCTGAAAATTTGTGATAATTAATGCATATAGAATTATATATATACACACATATTAAAAATATATATAATTAATAGTTTACCCGAACGCCCAAGTCAAATATGAATCCCAGTAAGAGACCAACCGGAATACCTAAGAAATAATAGCATATTATGTTCACATATGCCACACACGCTTGCCACCCTGCTCCAACTGCCACCCCTGCACCCAAAACCCTAGTTAAAATATATATATATATACAAAACCCTAGTGTATATATGCATATATATGGTAGTTACCAGAAAGGGTTGGTTGAAAATTGTTAATGAGGATACTGAGAGCAAGAATGGGTGTTAGGTCAATTACAAGATCTTGAACTTGTTTGTTATTGGTGAAAAGAGAAGGATAATAATCACGAGCAGCCAACAAAGCCACAGCGATCAAGATTCCAAAGAAAAGTGAGAATATGGTGACCACAACCACAGAAAATTTAGCCGTTCTTGGATGCCTTGCTCCCAATTCGTTTGAAACCCTAACGCTGCAATATTAACAATATTATATTATATGTATATATATTGGTAATGGAATTAATTAATTAATTACCTGATTGCAGCATTGAATCCAAAAGCAACCATGATTGTCCAACCAAGTAGGTTGGTGCTGCATTGCAAAACAAAATGCATAAAAACACAATATTAGTTTTCATTTCCTCCATTTAATTAATACACAATACACAAGTGATATATATTGGATAGCATAGAAGAATTTCACCTACTCGAATTTTTAGAAAGGTACAAAGCAAATAATATCATATTTTTTGTAATAGTTAAGTGATGACAAATTAATTTAATCTAACCTTTTGAAAGTATCAGGTCCACAGTATATATATATATATATTTGAAAACATAACTCACCAGATTGATAGAGCATCCACAGCAATTTCAGCATTCTTTAGGCATCCAGCACACAAAATCAACACTACAAAGTACCAAAATTCTAAGCTGTCCAAAAACCAAAAGAAAAAATGCTAATATCCATTAAACTAAAAATTAATTAATTAATGTAATCATGAGAAGAAGATGGAATTAGAAATAGTGACCAGAGCATAACAGCTGAAGCAAGAGATAACTTAACAAAATCCCACAAATTTTGAAAAGCCATCCAAGAAAAGCCAGACCATGTTTCTCCACAGGCGCCACTTAAAATATAAACAAGTTGAGCTAATACAATGAACCACCAGGAGGAGTTGAGTACAATGGCGGCACCGGCGAGTCCCCATCCAAGTTTGAGCATCAACAGCCAACTAAAAAAAGTGTGTCCGACGAGAGCCACTCCTGATACGACAGCCATCACAATGATCTTGCTTTGTGATTGTAGAAATTTTTGGATCGGAAAATTCATAGCGTAAGCGAAGAGTTGAGGTATCATCCATATGGAGAAAATCCCTGCCCACTTAGATATCTCCGCTGTTTGTCCGATGAATTTAAGTATTTTTGATGCAAACACGTGAATAAACATGAACAAAGTAGCTGTTGCATTTAGGATAAGCCACGACCTCTGCAAATACACTCCTAGCATGCCCAATTTTCCTGCCCCGTATGCTTGTCCGCATAGTGTCTCTACCGCACTTCCCATTCCTAACTGCAAATAATAATTCAGTTACATCTCAATCATTTATTTTATATTAATAGAATCATAGTTAAAAGTTGAATTACCATGATACCGAAACTAAAACCGATGACCACGGAATTCTCAATAGAAACAGCTGCGAGTTCGATGACACCAACGTGACCTGAAATGGTCTGAGTAACGGCACCGATGGAATACTGACAAACCGAAGTGAAGATGGCCGGAGCGGCGAGGTACCACAATTTCTTGGATTCCTTGAGGAATTCTCTGAAAAAATCTCGGGGTCCATGGATGTACTGGATATCAGCTTCATCCATGGTTTGCAGGATTCTTCAGATACCGGGACGACTCCATCGAGTCGTCTCGAGAATCATTAGAAGGATATATCCTCAGAAATCGGATGAATTGATCGATTTTTCTTTCGGAACGGAATTTTGTGTGAAAACTAACTTCTGTCCTTGCAATCACCAATCAAGCTAAGAGAGATTAGGGGGCAAACACCGATCAAGCTAAAATTTAGAAACATCCATTTACAATCAAAATTACAATTATTTTTTATTTTATATTTTTTTAAAACCATCTAATTTTCTAAACAATATTAATTCAGATTCCGTCAAATTGCATCCTCAAATTCAAATCTTGAATATTCCAAAAAATGTCTCCTCTTACGAACATTATCAGATTCAAGTTCACATTTTCTAATTCTTACTCATTTCAAACAAACACTACAAATTTTAAACGAGAGAGTATCTAAGTTTTCTGGCCCAAAATGGATGTTTGGGCTTTGTGAACAGTTACCAATTTTAGACCCAAAAAATAACACTAGTGTCCAGTTTGTTTCCCAAAATGGGTCTTTAGACTCGTAGATTTCCGCAAGGTCATAGTTTTTATGGGAAGGGACAAATGAGTCATTTTAAGTCAACTAAATTAAAAAAATTAATCTAGTAAAGAAATTATCTCGAGAAAACAAACAACAGTCGACTGAATTTGGCACTTCTCACGTTACTCTTTTGGAATATTGCTGATGAAACCAATTTCTATTTCTCCACGTCCATTTTCTTGGCTTCTTCTGGATCTTCACCTCCCCATTGTTTTATTCGTTTTGCAGCAACAGAAGCCTGACAACAACAACAAAAAAATCCACGTCATCAACCAAGGTTTTAAGATCAACTCATGACGACGATACATACATACAACAAATATAGATAGATATATATATCTCTAACTTATAAATACCTCTTTGTCCCAGTTGGTTCTGTAGACGATCAAGAACAAAATCAGGGTTTGAAGGATGGTTCCTACTACCATACCGTACCAGATTCCCTATTCAACATCATTATCAACAACCCATCCATCAATTACTTTATTTATTTATTTCCATAATAATAATAATAATATAATAACAATACTTACTTTGACGCCGAGGTGAAGTTTATAACCCAAGACTAGACCAAGTGGAATGCCGAATAAGTAGTAGCAAGCAATATTCACGTAAGCAACCACAGCTTGCCACCCTCCTCCAATTGCCACTCCTGAATTAATAATAATATGAAAAAAAATATTAATTTTACCTTTTTTAAAACTTTGTTGGGGAAAATGAATAAATAATAAAAAAATGAAGCAAACCAGAAAGAGCTGGTTGAACGTTGTTAAGAATCAAGCAAAATGCCAGCAATGGTGTGAGCTCCTGTACAAGTTCTTTAACTTCTGAACTCTCGGAAAACAAGGATGGATATTGCTGTCGGAAAATGAGGAGGATGGCCGACAGAATCACGCCCACCAGAAAAGCCTTCACGCAAACTACAACAACGGAAAATTTTGCTGTTCTCGGATGTGCCGCCCCCAGTTCATTTGAAACCCTAACACTGTATAGAATATACACTTATGAGACTAATTACACGTAATGTAATTTAAGAAATTAAACAAACGCTTATTAATTAATCTGTTGCTGAAAAGCGAAATTAAACAAACCTTATAGCTGCATTTAAACCGATGGATATCATAACTGCCCAACCAAGAAGGTTTGTGCTGCAAAATTCAAACAAATTTCAATGTACATAAACAATACAAAATATAAATCAATATTTTAGATGATATTTTATGTTATATGTTATATTAAATATACGTAACTTTTTTAATCATTTTCAATAAGTATTCAATATTTTCTATGATAAATAGTGTACTATTATAAAGCTTCCATACAAGTAAGGGTCAACTTTCTTCATTATTTTCCCATCTAATCTCAAATCAAGACCACAAGTTCAAATTTCAAATCATCAACCTCTAATTACTTTGTCTCGTTTAAAGGGAAATGACTTGGCATGTTTTTTCATATTAATTCTCACTCACATAAAATTATATTTTAAAATAAATAAAATTATAATTATCAATTTTGCTCAATTGGCATCTTACCAAAAAATACTAAAAAATGTGAGATAAAAAAAATAATTATTTAGTAAATTTCTAACTTATAACAAATATGTGCACTTAATCTCAAATTAAAAAAATTTATTATTTTATAGAAAGATTAATATTCAACATCAATCATTAATCCATGGAGCCCACTAAATTATAATAATAATACTAATACCACCGGTGTCTGAATGATTGAAATCAAATGAGTCGTTATTTTATTTTATTTTTTAATAAAATTTATTTATATAAATACATTCACCAAATTTATTTCTTTTTTTTCAACTCCAAATAACGACAAATATATACCAAAATTAGAATAGAAAAAAGATAACAAAAGTAATTAAACTTTTAGGACAAAAAATCAGCTTGTCGGATGACCTTAGTATATATCTATATATGAATTATTTTTCTTTCCTAATCCATCCTCCATACAGTAATATATAAGACTTACAAAACCCTTTCTCTCATAAAAAGTAAAGATCACTTTATTATAAAGTTAAATTATTGAAATGTAATAAAAAAAATCAATTTTTTTAAAATAAAAATCGATTGTTCTATTTCCTAAATTTATTACTTATTTCAAATTTTAATGAATTTAATATCAATCAATTTAGAGTCGACCCATCTTGACCGGACCGACAAAACCTCCGAGACTCTTCTTGTCATACAGTCAATCATCTTTCCATTAAATTATGTTTTTTTCTCCAATATCTTACTTCCTTACTGTTCCTGCCAATCCAACTAGACCTTGTAATATATATATATATATATATATATAAATGTGCCAAGGGTAATCACAATAGCACATTGACTTGGTCAGAAATTTTCGGCCCAAGGCAGATATTATATATATATATATATATACCACGATTAAATTATGCTGGGCTACAAGTCAGGCACAACTGTGACCTGATTCTTCCCACCCTATTGATTTCACGTGAAAAGGCAAAATTTCATTTGCTGTCTTAAGAAAACGCCAATTCCTAGGTAGGCAAATCTAACCGATTCACTTATTAGAAAAGGCTGATGTTCCTCTAATTATAGTTTATATATCAATTTATGGATACAAATTAATATTTGATTTTGGCGTAAAGAGAGGAAAAGTGTTCATTTATTTCAAAAGGATCTTTTCATTAAAAGAAGACAAAAGCAGTCTTGGTTAATTTTTTTTTATTAGTTTGTGGGGTTGAATATTAAGAATGGTTGATTTAGAGATGAGGATGGGTGAGGGAGGACCAGAGAGTTATTACTCACCAGATGGATAGCGCATCTACAGCCACTTCTGCGTTCTTCAAATAACCAGCAAATAGTACCAACGCCATGAAATACCATACTTCTAAGCTGTCCAAAAAAAGAAAAAAAATATGTACATTAAAAATATTAATTTATGGGAGGACTGAAGATAAGATCAAGAACAGGCAAAGCACAGTTCCATTTGGCCTTCTCATGGATGGCAAGAACCACGTGGGGAGGTAATGGGGAGGGAAGAAAAACTAACCAGAGCATAACAGCCGATGCGAGAGAAAGTTTAACAAATCCCCAGAGATTTTGGAACGCTCTCCAAGAAAAGCCTGACCAAGCTCGTCCGCATGTTCCTGTGAAGATATAGAGCAGTTGAGCCACCACAATGAACCACCAGGACGCGTTGAGAACCACCGCAGCACCAACAAGACCCCAACCCAACTTGAGCATAAAAAGCCAGCTAAACAAAGAGTGAAGCGCAAGCGCTGCGACCGAAATCCAAGCCATGACCATGATTTTGCTCTGTGCTTGAAGAAACTTTGCAATTGGGAAATTCATCGCGTAGGCGAAAAGCTGAGGGATCATCCATACGGCGAATCTCCCAGCTTCTCTAGATATATCCTCCGGTTGTCCAATCAATCTCAGGATTTTCTCCCCAAAAACATACAAAAGCATCAGAATAATTGCTGTGCTATTCAGAATTACCCATGACCTCTGCATATAAATCCCTAACATATCAATTTGTCCTGCCCCAAAAGCTTGTCCGCATAGCGTCTCCAATGCACTTCCCATCCCCAACTTAATTCGAATCCAAAAACAAAACAGAGCATATGTCAAATTTCGCAAAAATCAAAATTAATTAAAGCTAAATTTATAACTACATATATATATATACCATGACTCCAAAAGAGAAACCGGCAATAACGCTGTTCTCGACAGAAAAGGCAGCGAGATCGAGAGTACCGACATGGCCGGCTAAAGTTTGGGTAATAGCACCTAAAGAGTACTGACAAAGGGAAGTTAAGATGGCCGGACCGGCAAGGTACCAAAGCTTCTTGGACTCAACCATGAATTCTCTATAGAAATCACGGACTCCATTGATTGGAGGTATATCGTTTGAATCGGCTACGAAGGAGGAAAAAGGCGAAATGCCTACGAAAGAGGCGGTGTGGGAAGAAATGCCCGATCGCCGTAGAACCACGTAGTCCTGGGAGGAGTCGTTTATTTGCTGACGATCATCCTCCTCCTCCTGCTGCTCCTTCGGTGAAAGAAGCGGTTCCTTTGAGTTGCTCTGCTCCATGGAATACAGGAAGGAGTATTTTCCAGGGAAGAGGATCAGCTCAACTCTCTAAACAGTAATGATTCAAATATTTGTTTTTCCTTTGAGAAGTGTGTATATATATATATTTATTATTTCTATAAATAAAAAAAATTAATATAATAAATATTATTAGATTGACACAAACATATATATATATATATATAAAATATATATTTAATATAAAAAAAAAAGACATTTGGTTTGTAATAAATGTTTCTTTCTTTCTTTTTTTGTTTTTTTTGTTTCAAAAGTCATTCGACCTTATCATGCTCGTAAGTAAGGCTGTAGTTATCATCTTATATATGTACGTATAAATCAGCCACTCATACATATATATATATATATATATATATATATATATATATTATCAAATTAAAATCTTAAATAATATTTAAGATACATTTTTTTCATTATATTTTTTATTTTATTATAATTAGATTAAAAAAAAGAACATGGTTATAATAATAAACTGAGATTCTTGGACCCAAGTTTTTGGAAAGGCCCAATATTAATATATATGAGAATTCTTTGTAATATTAAAGCCCACGTTTTTCAACAAATACTTTTAAATTTAAGTTTGGCCCAAAACTTTTCATTGGCAAGGAAGACTAAGCTCTAGTTATTATTAAGCTACGAATTATATATTATAAAATATTTGGTTTTGTCATGTTATGTTTTTCTCTTTAGTTTATTCGTGGAAAAAGCTTAGGTGTGAATCCTTTTATGAATTCAAATGTTTACCTCATCTCTTTCCAATTGGACACTTGAAATAAAATATTTCAATATTTTATTGTTACCTTCTCTAGAAGGTTCGCATTCACCCCCAACCCCCAAAATCAATTTATTTATATTATATAAATATATAAATGGTGTCTAATTCGAATTTTCATGTAATTTATTTCTTTTTTCTTTTTTTGGGCGAGATTTATAGTGAAAAATGGATGAAATAGGGTTCTTGAATATTTGGTGAGGGTGGATGGTAACGTGAAAGCACGAATATGGGAAGCATATGTGTTAAAACTTAAAAGCAAAACCTACGAAATGAAAGAAAGGAAAAACAGGTGGTGTATCTTTCTCTTGTGGGAAGGAAAAGAAATATATTGTTGTTAGGACAAACATTCCTCTTTTTTTTTTTTTTTACTCATTCTATTTTATATTTATTTTTAATTTATTTTAATTGTTGATGAAATTATTTAAGTTTATGCTTTTGTTATCTAAGTACTAGATGTAAAAGTTAAAAAGTGCAACTTTAAGTCGGTATCTTGGAAATCGGTAGTAGTTATCTAATGTTTTAAACATAAGAACCAGAAAACATTCGATTTACTGTTGACACGGGGGAAAGCAGAATAAAAGAAGAAAAAGAAAAATTCAAGAAATTCAGTACTACTTTCCCAAAAGCCAACCGAGCGGAGTCAAATCAAGAAATGACGGGAAAGTTTCTTATTTTCAGTGGTGTCTAAAAAAGTTTTTTAAGACCATTCTACAATCAATTTCTTGACAAAATTTTCACCCCACAAGAAAGTAGAGTTTAGGCATGGCAACTGCTACGACCAAGACGGCAACACCAGCGGGAGCAGCAGCAACGCCATCAGTATCGCCGGAGGAGAAAGAGAAGTTAATCGAGGAAGTTTTGTCATACCCGATTTTGTTATCGGAACGGATTCGTGAGGCCGTTAGAGAAGCGCAATCGTTTAAGTCCGAGTGTTCTTCCGTCAAGAATTTAGCCGAGAACATCGGGCTAATGCTCCGGTCTGCTGCTCGGATAGCAACGGCGACGGGTCCCGGTTCACTTTACGAACGGCCCATTAGAAGAATTGTTGTCGATGTTTCCAGGAATTTTGAAAAAGCTATAACCTTGGTGAGGAAGTGTAGAAGGGGTAGCGTTCTACGCCGGGTGACGACCATCGTCTCTGCAACTGATTTCAGGAAACTTTTGTCTCTTCTTGAGAATTCCGTGGCTGACATGAAATGGCTCTTGAGCATCTTTGATGGTGGTGGAGGTATTATGCTTTCTCTTCCTCCGATTGCTAGTAATGATCCTATATTTTCCTGGATTTGGTCTTTTATTGCTTCTCTGTATATGGGTCAAATTGGTGATAAAGTTGAAGCTGCTAATGAATTAGCATCATTAGCTAAAGATAATGATAGGAACAAGAAAATTATTGTGGAAGAAGGTGGGGCTCCTCCTTTGTTGAAATTATTGAAAGATGCTTCTTCTGTGGATGTTCAAATTGCCTCTGCAACTGCCCTTTTGCATTTAGCTAATGATGAAGAAAGGGTATCTTCAATCATAAATGAGCTTGGTGTCTCCATCATTGTTCAGGTTTTGGGTGATTCGCCGGCCAAGGTTCAAATTAAACTGGCCAATTTAGTAGCTAGAATGGCAGAGCATTCTCTCCTTGCTCAAGAATTTTTTGCAAGGGAAAATGTCATTAAGCCACTGGTTACATTGTTGTCCATGGATGTGTTTGTTGAAGAACCAAATTTTAAAGTTGGGAAGCATAGTTTTCATTCCATTGTCCAAATTAATAAGGAATTGGAGAGAAGTCAACTCCATAGAGGATTAGGTTCTTCGTTTTCCCTGCATACCGCGAATGGCAGTAACAGGGGAGCACATAATAAGAAGGAGAAAGAAGAGGAGGATCCCGAAGTGAAGCTTAGGTTAAAGATTAGTTGTGCTGAAGCATTATGGATGCTTGCTAGGGGTAGTGTGTTGAACAGTAAGAGGATAACTGAGACAAAAGGTCTGTTATGTTTGGCAAAGCTTGTTGAAAAGAAGGAACAAGGCGAATTGTTGGTTAAATGTTTGATGGCGATCATGGAGATAACGGCTGCAGCTGCATCAAATTCTGATCTAAGAAGAGCAGCTTTTAGAACAAACTCTCCAGCAGCTAAGGCTGTGGTTGATCAGTTGTTGAAGGTAATCGGAGAATATGATGAACCAATGCTGCAAATCCCAGCTATAAAATCAATAGGATCATTGGCGAGAACATTTCCAGCAAGAGAAGTAAGAGTAATTGCACCATTAGTGACAAAGCTTGGTGATAAAAATCCTGATGTTGCAGCAGAAGCAGCAATTGCTCTTGAGAAATTTGCTTCTCCTGAGAACTTTCTTCACATGGAACACTCGAAAACAATCGTGGAGCTTAAAGGGTTGGCACCTCTAGCTAGACTGTTTAGAGGGAACGAACGGGCAAAGTTACATGGTTTGATTCTCCTCTGTTACCTTGTGTTGCATGCCAGGAACAGTGAAGCTCAGGAGCAAGCATGGGTGCTCAACACACTTGGAGGAGCAGACCGTGCATTGCTTGCACAACATCCTGAACTAAGAGAACTCATACATAAAGCTTTAGGACATTTAAATGTTTACCATAGTGGTCTTCTTGTTCAAAGACCATCTTACTCCCCTTGAAATCCATTTCATTTTCTGTAACTAGAGAAAAAATTGGAACATTTCTAGAGCTGTGTAGGTAAAAATTGGAACATTTGTGTTGTTCTCTTTTTGGATTGTCAATTTTTAATGGAATATCATTGATTCATGATTGAAACTTCCATGTTTAGTCATATTGTTAATACAATTTCTTCTTCATGATTTGGATTCCATTAAAATAGCTTAATTATCTGAGAAACCATCATCTGCTGGTATTTTTTAGTCTTTTCTTTTCATCTGCCTTCTTTATTAGGCATGTTAGACTAGTTCTCCTTATATTAAGGAAATATTATTTGACCATTGGACTCCACAACTGTTATTCTTTATTGGTCAATCTCGTGATAAAAGATAAAGTCTTTTTCCAAAGTAATTTATAAGCGTGGAAATTGTCTCTGTTGAATTTTCAAATTGCTCTGTTTGGATGAGAATTTTCCAGCGTTTGCGTTTGACTGACTCATGCGGTTGACTTCATTACTCTGTTCATCCCCAAGGTTGCTAAAGAAAAAGAGAGCAAATTAATATTCTACAGAATTAAAAGTAAGTACATAGAATCAAAATTATACTCACATATATATAGGAACTTATAGATCCATAGAACACAGCACAGCTTAAATTGCAAGCTAGGTTCTAATCAATCAATAAAGCTTTTCAATGAAAAATCTATACACTATATTGCAGGGATATCATCACAAGGAAACTTTTTGAGTGAAAAGTAGTACTGGTACTCAAATGAACTTTGGAAAGCATGATAACAAAGGAGGATTAGTTGAGAAGATAACGTAGTAGTTATGGAATTTAGTGTGATGAAGGTAAGGCACGCCAATTGCTAACAAGGTTCATTGCTTGATCATGAGAAGTCCCAGAAAGTCGTTGAACTGCAGCGTTTTTTACATGAACAGCAGTCATCTCACCAGCCCTGTGTGCAAGCTCCAAGTAGACTACAGCCATCATCATTTGCCCTTCCTGCTATCAGGGATTTCATGTAAATAAAAGGGAATTATGTTTTGCATGTTTTAATAGAACTACAGAGAGCAATAAGCAGTATGAATGATGCTTACCGAAAATAGATGCAGTCCATGCTCTAGTAGAGCTTTGCTATGACCACAATCAGCTGCTCTCTTCATCCATTTTCTTGCTAATCTTCGAGATTGCTCCAAACCTTCACCGTATAAGTAACATAACGCAGTATTGTACATAGCACGCACATACCCACCTTCAGCAGCTCTCAAGTATAAACGAGCCTGTCAAACAGAAAAAACCTATCAAAGCAAAGAAATCATGAGAAGAAGCAAGAGAACGTCATAGTTTTTACAACTCATATTGACAGAATTAGTGGACTACAATAAAAGAAAAGGTCAGAACAATTTTGTACCGCTTTTCGGAGATTTTGATTCACTACACGACCTTGATGCAAACACAGTGCAAGTTGGTATTGAGCACGAACATGGCCAGCAATAGAGGCTTTGTATAACCATTTAACAGCCTCCAAATGGTTTGGTGGATCAGCTGCAAAGATTACTAACACAATCAGTATTGGATCTCTTGGACTCCCATGAGAGTTACTTATCACAGAAATTAACAAACTTTCAACACAGGCAGAGTTCATTGAATGCATGAATTGAAGACACAAGTCACCCTTATATATTTCCTGCCAAAAGCATCGAAACAGGGAGAGGCAAAGTGTGACCTTCCCCCAAACCCCGACCATAAACATAGACGCATACATATATATATATATATATATATATATATATATATATATATCTGTGCCACACCAAAAAGCATGGATGAGCAGAATCAAAATGAAATTTCTGACTAGTAGATGTAGTAGATACTCATAAAATGTTTATGAGTAAGCATTTGTGGGCAAATTGCGGATATAGCAACCAATGTTTCAAAAATATTTCTCCTTGATTACTTGCTTCGTTTCTTTTCTATGATGAAGATATCATATTTACACAAAAAATAACACAATCATCAGCAATGTACATAGATAACATAGGGAGGGAAAGTGCTAAATTTGCCTCATAAATCAAGGCTGTGGCATCATATACTGATTCTTGGAGAATCAATTTAATACAAGAAACCAAAAGAAATTCGATTAAAAACATGCTATGGCATACCATTAACCTCTCAAAGCACATAATAATCAATGATTATGCTTACCCTTCAAATAAGATATTCCCAAATTGCACTGTCCAGCAATGTCACCGAGCTCTGCAGCCTTCAAATACCAAGCAATCCCTTCCTCCTTTTTCCCAATTTCCCAATAAAGCAACCCAACATCCACCATAGCTAAAGTAGACCCACGCAAAGCACCTTTCAAGAACGAATCCAGAGCCTTAGTCAAATTGGGCTTTACGCCTCCACGCCCATGCTTAAACCTCTTGCCCCATTTCAGAAAAAGCATGGCCTCTCTTAATGGTCGGAGAGCATCACGCCAACATCTACACACAAGTGAAGCGGCTCGTAAATCAGGCAGAGTAAACGTGGCAGCAATTTTCCCCAATACATCATAAGGAAGCAAGGAAAAATCCTGTTGCTGTTGGGGATTCTTAGGATTTACGTTTCCAGAACATGAAGAAGATGAAGAAGAAGAAGACGAGGGAAAGTAGTGATCAAGTAGGCTTGGGGAACGGGTAACCGGTGGTTTAAGCTGAGGACAGTCATGGGGTTGGTGCCGAGTCTGTTTCCGGATAAAGGAAGGGGCCGCGTAACGGTGGCTATCGGATTTCGACGGCCATGCCCGCTGCTTCATTTGACGGTGACGGTGGAAGAGCCTTTATTTTGCCGGTGGGCGGAGGAGCGACGCGGTCTCTTCGGCTCGTTTTGAAACGTAGAAATGGAAATATGTTTTATTTTATTTTATTTTATTTTATTTTAATTAAATCGTAAAAATTCAAGTTAGTAACGAAAATATGTCACAAAATTTGTGTAGTTTAGTACGTCATATGTGACGCATTTTTCCTGAAAAATGAACTTTTTTTTTTCCTTTTTTTTTCTCTAATCTCATTCATCCATCACGTAGATTAATAAAGTAATTAGTTACTTGACTTTATTGTTAAATAAAGCAAGCTGATGTAATACAATGTTTCTTTAATAATATTAATTGTCAATTTGATGTTGATTTGGTGACAAGTAGAGTTTTTTTCTTTAAGAAAAAGAAGTTGATGTTGATTTTATATATTTTTTATTAGTTGATGTAAATTTCATGAAAATATATTATTTCTCAAGCTAAGTTAATATATTCAAAAAAAAAAAAAAAGTTAATATATATATTATATATATTTTTTGTATATAAGTGGGCCTTTTTCATGGACTGCTCACCTACGCCATTGGCCCATTATATGAGGATGTATATCTAATTGGGCTCTACAATTTTTTATTATTTATTTATTTATTTTGTTATGATACGGAATTTGGGCTATACAACTGTGAGTCCAGTAGCACCATAACTCAATTTTTTAGTTACAATTTTTTTGCTATAACTATTCAGATTATTTTAAATTTTATTTTGATTCTTATATAAATTTAATCCTCAAATAAAATTTAAGTAATCAATGACTCAAACATAAATTAGTTGAGATGTGTAAGAAATAGGGTCGAAGGAAAAAAAAAGAAAAAAAAGAGTCAGCAACTTGGGTGGATATTTATTGAAAAATAAAATAAATATTCTTGAACACTTTTGTTGTCCCTCTTTAAAGGATATTGAAAACAAATTCCAGCATTAAATAAATAAAAAAAATATATAAAGTGCCAAAAGAATGAATTAAATAATTAATTGAGGTACACACCTTCTCTCTCTCTCCAATAATTGTATCAAAATAAAACTAATTAATTATCTTATCTTAAACTCTTATTATTACAATCCAACTAAAAGTTAAAAGAAAACTTGCAATTTTAAACAGTCGTGTACGTGTCAATAACCCTTTGATTTCTTTATCCATGGCTCGCATCCCCATATTTCCTTCCTTTATATTTGGATTCTTTTTATACAAAATAAATCTTCATAAAAATGTTTAGATTAAGTGAACTTCACCTTCTCTCTCTCTCACACACACACATATATATATATATATATATGTGTGTGTGTGTGAAAAATGTGCAAAATTTACCAGAAGTTAATTAAATTATGTATGTTTTGGAGAGCGGATTAATGGATATATATATATATATATATATATATATATATATATATGTATGTATATGTATCTATATATAAACCATTACGTCAGTGCATCTAAGCCAGAGGGCAATGAGCAATGATATGAGTGGAAAATTATGGATAGTTTGTGACCCAATTCTTGTGTGTCTCTTCTCTCTCTCTCTCTCTCTCACACACACACACACATATATATATATATATATAATATAGATTTTGAGTTAGAAAAGACAGGGATGAACTCATGGAGGGACTTTAAAAGAAACTGTAGCCACAATTAAATAAATGAATAATGAGAAATGGGTGTGGCATATGCAGTTGGCATAGGATTCTAATCCAATACATATTGTCATATCAATACACAATCCTTTCTTCACTAAACCAAACTTCGAATTTAGTAAATCAAGAAAACAAAAAAGAATAATGATACGGTTCTTACACTACGTTTTAACCTAAAGTTTTTCTTTTTCATCATATTTTTATCAAGAAATAATACAATCCAAGGAGAGAGAGAGAGAGAGAATTCCTTTTCCACTATGTATGATAAGGCATTGTCATAGCTAGGTGGGGTGAAGAGTAATTGATGTGGGACAATAAAAACAAACAAAGACTAACTAAAAAGCAAAGAAGATGATGTGTGGGAGAGAGTATAAAAGAAAAGCAAGTACAACTATATACATACATATATATATATATATATATATATAGTGGCCTTTTTTTTCTTCAAGACTTAACCAGCTAGATAGCTTGGGTTTTGTCATAATCAATATCCCACTTTAAAGCTCTTCCTTCCGTGTAGCATCTCATCATTTCATCTCATGCCATGAAAAAAAAAAAAAAAAAAAAAAAAAGGGTATCCCTCCCTCTACTACACCCCACCACCACCCCCCCACACGGCTGATCGATAAACCCTTTTCAAATTTTCACCATTTACCAAAACTTTCGAACTAATGCATTTGCTACATTTGACTTTGTATATTACAATGCATGTGCTTGTACCTTCTCCATCCACCAAAACTTAAATATATGATGACAAACATAATTAAACTAATTAATTTCCACCAAGTATGTATATATATTGTAGAACATAGTTAAATATGAAGTCTTTCTAATTCAAGCATTAAGAATTAATTGGAAGAAAAAGAAAAGAAACAATTTTTATTATAGTAATAGAGAGCAATGTACGTACATAGAGATTCTTTGGCAACAAGCTAGCTATTTTGGTAAGACCTGTCTCAACTACTGCATAAGTGGGAAAAGAAAAATTAGGTTAAATTAAACCAGCTGTGGGATTGGGAAGAAGGAGATGAAGAACGTCGAGGATTATATATATATATATATATAAAAGTTTAAGCCTTTTCAGCTCGACGTATAAAAACAGATTCGAGGTCAGGTGGAGTGGTAAAGAACTCTCCACGGAAGTCATGACATATGGAAGAAGATTTTCTCTTTTTTGGAGCGGGTGGAGGACATGATATAAATCTACTGGACATGGTTCTTGATTCATCCGATGTGGGAGTTGTGCAAAAATACCCGTCTTCTTGATCTTCAAGAATTGGATGGTCATTCTTGTGATTATTATTAGTGAAAATAGGACTAATGAATCCATTAATACCTGCAAAAACCCATTTCTTCTTTTTCTTGCTGTTGGTGTCTGAATCTACGTACCCTCCATTTCCTCCTTCACTATCCATCACGTGAAGAAAAGAAGGTGATGAATTCTTCTTCTTTTTCTTCTTACTATTACTATTTCCAGTAAAACCCATGACAAAGATTAATGTAATAACACTTTACACAAGTTATATATATATATAAAGAAAATGTAGAAAAGGAAGGAGGTGGAAAACAAAAAGAAGGGGCTGATGAGGGAATTGATTCTTTCTTTCTTTCTCTCTATTTCAAGAAAATCTTGGAAGTAAAAGTTGATGAAGATTGAAAAAGGTTTATTATAAGTCAAGCTTTATTTATATAAAAAGAGAAGGGGAAAGAAAAGGGAAAAAGAAAAGGTATAAATGATGAAGAAGGGGAGAGTAATGGTGAATGTTGTTTTTTGTGCATTCCCCAAAATACATACATAAGGATATCGTGACCTAATTTGAAACCAGATTTAATATTTACTGAAGACTGGTTAGAGGCGTAGTAGAAGTGATTGTGCCCGTGAAATTTCCTGACCGCGGGCAGTCAGACACGCACTCACTCACTGCTCTACAGTAAGTTTTTAATTTTTAATTTTTTTTAAAATCATCCTCCATTAACTTGTATCGGATTATTTTTTAGTTCATTTCTCAATATACAAACTAGTCACTAGGTAGTTTATAGTATTCATCAATGGCTTTTGAATTTTGAAAATTTTATCCAGTGGGAAAGATAAGGAAACATATTCTTTCTTTTTTTTTGGCCCACTTAAGAGTTGGATTTATTCCAATTGTTTTACTCTTTACAGACCAGTAATGGCTGTGATGATAAGTCTTTTGATTTGATTCTGAGCTTAGTTGGGTTAGTTTTTCCTTTCTTTTACTTTTTCTTCTTCTTTTGATTTGATTGTTTCTTTGTTGTAACCATATTTTGATCTTGTTTGACATTCTTGGGAACAGTTTATGGGGAAAATAGGGTTTTTTTTTTATATAATTACTTACTTACACACACAAATATACAAAGAGAAGAGGAAAATGGTTTTCAAAGTGAACTAATTAAAGGGGAAAAGAAAAGGAAATTCCATGGGAGAAGAAAAGAAAAAAAGCAGCAGTTCATGGGGAGATTGTAATATTTGTAGCTGCTGAGGGTACAAAATGCAAACATAAAACAGTTTTGAATTCAACCATTCAATTCAATTACATCCTTGAATAGCCTCTTTGATCTTCGTATTGGTCCATGAATTCATCATTGAACTTCTTGAAACTTTCCATTATTTCAGGCATCTCTTCCTCTGCTGGTAAGATGGTTGTCCTAAGGTGGAAAACCCTGTTCATGTTTTTTTTTTAAGGTTTCCCCAGTTAGTCTCATCTAATAATTTAGTAACTTGAAAAAACAACCTAAAAAATGTCAATCAATCAATCAATCAATCAACCCCATCCACCCTGTGGTTTTGGGCAAAGAAGAAAAAGAACAAACCTTTATATCCTAAATTCCTTTTTCTTTCCTTTCCCCCACCTAACTAATGTCAATCAGGTGGAATAAGTTTGGTGGGTAGCTTTTAGAAGCACATTTGTGTGTGTGTGTGATATGGTATATAGACAACCAACCAACAATGTAAAAAGGGATTCTTTCAGTTCACCACCAAGGCATATAAGCAAGCATCTAAAAAAGAAGGCAAGAAAACATATGACATCTAAGAATAGAAAGAAAAAGGGAAAAGAAAAAAAAAAAAAGTGCACTCACCCTTCCTTTTGACCAAATCCTGAACCTGGGACAGTAGAAATGCCGGTAGCTTCGAGGAGCTTAAGACAATAGAAGACATCCGGAACTTTGCCAGCCTGTTTAGCTGCTTCGATTGCTTTTGGAGGTAAGCGTATTTGAGGGAACGAATACATGGCACCTGAAATCAAATTCTCATTTTTTATATTGCATCAATAGTTATGTAAAGGGAGGGGGAGGGAGAAGGACAAAGAGAGGAGAAAATGATCGATTACCTTCAGTAAAATTACAAGATACGTTTCTGCAGCTGTTAAATCCATCAGTCATTATTTGTGCTCTCCTTCTCAGTGACTCTAGTATTCCTTTGCTGTAAGCAAAATCATAAGATATATGACTTCCAACACACAGATATGATACTATAAATAATAAAGAAGCAAAACTAGAAAACCACAATCCCAAACTTTTGTCTGGCAATCTGATCTTTAAAGTTGCACTTTGAAGTGCAGAAACACATGCATGTCTTATAAAGGTTACGATTAATTTACAACTTTTTCTTAAAGATGCTTTTCTGCAAATTCAAGAAGAAAGAATCAGCTCCACATTCACAATTTCATACTTCAGTTTTCAAATCAAAAACCCCACAAAATTATCAAAATTTGTGAATTATCAATGCAGGAAAGCAAAGAATGCAAGGTTGCTTATGTTTTCGCATAAAGATCAGCAATCATACCTCTCTCTGACAAATTGCTCATATGAGATATCTCCAGGCTTAAGAGGATTAACCATTAGACCCAGCTGTGAGAGTGAAGAGTTAAATTTCAGCTCTGGAATCTAATAACTTTTATTGAAAAGAAATCCCAGAATAACAAATTAAATTTTATATATATAACACTTACAAATATTTGCCCGGGGACATTTGGACTTAGTGATATTGAAGAAACCTTGTAGATCTCTTCAACTGTCTGCAACATATGATTACGGTAAAACCATAAGTGTACTATTCTGGATGTATTGGGAACACAAGTTAAGTGTAAATTCAAGTGTACTATTGCATTATAAAACAATGTGAAACCATAGTAAACTGCCGATTATAAAGAACATCAAATACTGGAATGAATACACCGATTAATCTGGTATTATGACTAATATAGATGTCAATATGTATCTTGCATACTTTCCGAAATAGGAAATGTAAAACTTCAGAATGCTAGTAAGTTTTCCAATATCATTCCCTTGCAACTTAAGAGCGAAGAGAACGTTAGATAGTGGTTTAACGAACCTTAGGAGATACGTTTGTCATCTCAAAGTATGCACCACGTTGTCCACATTCACCCCAGTATCCTTTTGAAACAGTGTGAAAAGACACGAGCTGGAGCTCTCGACTTATGGGGCCACCCATGCCCATCAAAACCTTCAGTTTGGAGGATGAAATAAATATCATTAAGTGTACATAATGAAATTGTAAAAAGTATAAACACCACAAAGAATTCGCACCTTCCTTGCACTTATGAAGGGGCGTTCATCTTGGTAGATGTTCTGCTGGTAAACTTCATCTCCGAGCAGCACTAGATTTTCTTGGTAACAGAATTTTAACACGTCTTTCAGATTTGCTTCACTAAGACATTGACCAGTGGGATTACCAGGATTTATAATCACCATTGCTCGAACCTAATCACAACCAACAGCAAATCCGTAAGAAGTATAAAAAATATCAAAAAGAGGACTTTTTGTCTTGGCTAGTAATACATCAATCACATAGTTCAAAGAATCAAAGCAATAAATCATGTTTCTGCCTAGCTATCAATATTTTCATACGATATGTGACCAAAAGATATTTAGGATCTATTCAGCTAAGCTTCCATCAGCTAGTCCAAATACGATTTCTGATTGTGTAATACCATTATGGTTCATTATATTACACCAGGGAAAGAGACACAAAAAAAAAAGAAAAAGAAAAACATACTTACAGTTATCCCTTTAAAGCGAGCCTGTGCAACAGACTGATGAAGGTTGTCAATATCAAGACCCCAATTTGCAGTCTCTTCAAGATAATATGGAACGAGAGAACCACCTAACAGAGATATTGTTGCTGAGTAAAGTGGATACTGTGGAACCGGTACCAATACCTAGTAGAATGAAAAACTCCTAGTATAAGAATTGTCACAGCAGTAGAAGCAGAAATGGATTGAGAATGAAGCTAGCGAAAAAAGAACAGAAAAACAGAATTCGAGATCTCATTTCATGGAATGCTAATTACCCCATCACTTTGACCACGAATAACTGTATTCAATATTTGCATTACTCCTTTGCTAGCACCATCAGTGAGAAATATAAGCTCTGGATCACTGTCATTGATACACGATAGTATAAGCAATCAGTTGAGGATTAAGTATATTCAGTAACTATAAGCCTAACACAAATGCAGCATACCTTGGATATCCATCCCGCCTCTCAATGAACTCTGCAACTTCTTTCCTTATTCCAGGAAGTCCACGTGAGTCACTATAAGCACCTATGTTGCGCAAAAAAAAATGCTCTACTTAGTCTGCAGAATCTGCGCTGTTAAATTGGAACTCCAGAAAACTGAATCCTCAGAAGAAAGTTTTTTACTTCAGGAATGTGAATGTGGAATCATCACTTTGCAAAATTATACTTTGTCACCCTCATAAATTGGTCCAGAGAGACTAGGTAGATGTGAGAAAACGATGCAGAATTATTTAAGAAAAATACCACTACAGTGGAGAAGAGAATAATTATGGTCTTTTTCCAAGAGGGAGTAAAGTCAAGGAAAATGCAAGTAATGTTGTTATGGAAGATGACATGTAAACTTTAGATTTGAACAGATCCATCTGTTGCGGTAAGTGAGTTATATACGAATTGCATATTTTGCTGAATAGGAGAAGGAAGAGATGGTCAAGTAGATATACCAAGTCCTCCAGAAGTCATGGCAATATAGTGTTTGGCCTTTGCAATTGCATCAGCAGGGAATACTAGCCCTACATTAGGATCATCAAGCAGAAAAGGAGCTTGACAGAGCGCAACCACCTGCAACAAAATTTCCGTCTTTTAGTAAATTGACAACAAATCCAGATTTTCAAATACTATCTGCTGCAGATTTTCATTTGCAGCATACCTGACGAGGAAAAGTCAGAGGCTTCTGTCCTAAGGCATGAGGGTTGCCAACATTTGTAAAGATAATCTGAGAAGAATCCAGTATGGAAATCACAAAATAAGCAATGGAGAAGTATGTAGGAGAAGAAAAAGAAGTATGAACATCATACATTTCTTCAGAATACTTTGGTCCATATCAACATATATAGACCAAGAAATTTCTCTTTCACAACATTACCATAGACCTCTAATCCAAACACAAATGTCGAACAATATATCAGAAGTTCAGTAGCAGCAGTTAACTAAAGAGAATATACCAATAAAATCCTTCTATTTTCACAATACTTAACATCTAATTGGGTGAGCAAAACCAATTTTGATACAATAGTAGAAAGAAAACGTCAAAAAAGCTCGTACTTCCTATTAAATCATCACTAGAAAGCCATCCATAGCTTACACACATGGCAATACAGGCATGAGCATAGCCAGAAAAGGAGACACACCATCCTTCAGTCTCAAGAAATAATACCAACATAACTTGAAAGTACCTTTTTCCCTTCCTTCTGTAGCTCAGAGGCTCGAAGATACAGCTCACCTCTGACAGCATACTGACACTTCTTAACATTTTCATTTAAATTCTCATAGTCCAATGGCCTTGCCATGTTCAAAAGTTACTATTGCTGCTTGATCTGAAAAAAAAAAAAAAGGAAAAAAGGTGATATTCCACGATTCTTCAGACTCAAGTGGCAAAGATATCACCTAAAACTAATCATTTTTTCCTCCATATATGCTAATGAATATTCCAAAATTGGACAAAGTTAAATCATCCGGAAAAATTATATTGCTACAAAAAATTGAACGAAGGCATTAAGAAAGAAAACAGAACCAGATTCAAATACCTACAGCAAAGTCCAGTCCTCTATTCAAGCTGGATTAGACATATCGATTGGAATCATTTAAATTGACTCTCCAATTAGGATTTGGATAATAAACTCTTGGAATAAAATTAAAATTAAAAAGACCTAATCTTGGAATTATTAAACACTGCAAAACAAATGATGACAAACTGAGTCAATCAAGTGATGCACTCTTGAGAAGAAAATCCAGAAAAATGATGAACTGGTTTGAAACCTTTCCTAAAATCAATGACCGCACTAATCAGCTGTAAAGAATATAATGAAGGCCAAAAGTAAAATCTCTTCACTTCCGATGAGAATTTGATTTCAACTCAAGCATGCCCATAATGAAAACTCAATGGAATTTACTAATCAATCAAAAGAAAAAGAGGAAGAAATAAAAATCACAACCCATTTAGCAAACATTGCATAAACACACGGACAGCCCTCACGTCCATTGATCAAATCACAAGGATCAAAGTCAAACAGTACTTAGCTAAAAGTTTGTTGCATTGAATTCTCTCATAGACACTGAACTAGTTTTACCTTGAAGAACTCAGTCAGTTCAAGAAACTCTGCAAGCGGGCTTCTTTCTTTACCCAATTGAAGCCAAATGTTTCAGGAAGATAGTCCAACAACAGTGTTGGAATACCAAATAGCAGAGTATCAGTGGAAAAAAAAATTGAGTCTTTATTGACTTCCCAAAAGGGGATATTATTATATAAATTATATGTTTATGTGGCAATCTAAAAAGACATAGATTCTGAGATATCACCACAACCACGGAATAGTCTAAAGATTGGATGATCAAAGGGATAAAGCTCATGCAAAGAAGTGTGGTTCAGCTTCAAAGGGCTGTGAGTTCTTGATCACAAAAATAAACCACTTTGGACAATGGACACTCGTTTTCGTATAGCAAGGGCTGAATTTTGTTCAAATTGGTTGATGTGAAACTTTCTCTCATCAATCACTTCGATGAAAATAATTGTGGTCCGGCAAGCATTTGGCATACATTTTTCCTAAAATTTTCCCACAGAAAAAAAAGAAAAAAAAGAACCAAAATCTTTCTATAAAAATATAAAATTTAATTACCTGCAATTTCAATATATTATAAAAAAAATATATATATATATAAGGCCTTTTCAGATCAGCATTCTTTATTGGGCTGGTTTTCAAAAATAAACTGCCCTTATCAAATATGGGAATAATAGAAAAGAGAGGTCGAATAAGATCACTGGACCTAAGGCATTTTAATGTATCTTAGGCCCGTATATTCAGGCCCATATTAAGTTTTATAACATAAATTAATTAGTAATGTAATAAGACAATTACGAAACTTTAAATCCAATTTTATAATTAAGAACAAATTTGATGTGGGAGAAATCGAAAATATATATAAAATATACTAAAGGGCATTTCAGTAAATGACAGAAATAACTACCCGTAGTCACTTGCCATCTCCGATTTGCACGCAGCGCGCCGTCTTTCCGTCTTCATCCTCGCCGCCAAAGGCCAAAACTTTTACGATTTAGTCACTGGACGCCGCCACATTCCTGATGGCGGTTTCTCCAGCTCGGGCACCGAACATTCCTTTTTGTTACAACAAGAATCCACTAAAATTCCCGAGCACCATTTCCTCTTTCTTCCTATCTTCCAAGAACAAGTCTCTCATACGATGCGAGCTGCAAGGTTTCGGGCATAATTCTCCTAAGTGGACGGTTGATTGCGTATCAGGAAGCGATCCTATTCATATAATATTAAAGCCTCCATCAAATCCTCTTGCAATGGGTTCTTTAGATTCTTCAAGTACGAGGAATTCCAAAAAAGTTTGTTTATTTTACTGTGCGGAAATGAAGGCTCTTGCTGAGCGAATTGCTGGTGAATCTGATGCTATTGAGCTCCGCAGTATCAGCTGGAGGTACCTTTTTTACTCATCTTCTTTGTACATTTGTATGTTTGAAGGTTTTGGTCTCCGGGAAAGTGTGCATTATGTTCTGAAATCTTGTTAATTATTGGATTTTATTTTTTCCCCGGTGAAGATCAATTTTGTGCTTAGGTTGATTATTTTCCATTTCAGTTTCTTTTGTTTTTCCATCTTTCCCTCTTGTGTCATGACAGCTAAATCATGGTATTAGCTCTGGCCTGGTTAAATTGCAAAGTTTCTACTTCATGTTGAAAATGTGACTGCACTTAAAGAATAAGGTTTGCTCTTTACCTTCCATAGGAATATCAAGCCAAATTCTGTCACCTGGATTGTGGCTCCATTAAGCTTCATCGCTCATGTCCACTTCCATCTCTCGTATATATAACTTTAAGATCATGATGTCAGTCTCATAATAAGAAAGCAGTCAAGTCCAAGTTTGAGCTTTTCTTATTATATGGGCCATTTTGGTATTGTTGTGGCTCATCTACTAGCTATGCTTGGCAATAATTTAGCTACTTCTAGATATTTGATTAAATCTGTGCCGTTTGGCATTCGAGCTGCTGTTTTTGCAGATATGGATTAATAAAATTGTCTCTTTTTTTTTCTGTTTCCAAATTCAGGACATTTGAAGATGGATTCCCCAACTTATTCATATCTAATGCTCAGGGAATTCGTGGACAGCACGTAGCTTTCCTTGCATCATTTAGTTCCCCTGGAGTAATTTTTGAGCAACTATCTATCATCTATGCACTGCCAAAGCTCTTCGTCTCCTCATTCACACTTGTCCTTCCTTTTTTTCCAACTGGAACATCAGAGAGAATGGAAGACGAAGGAGATGTTGCGACGGCATTTACACTGGCTAGGATCTTATCAAACATTCCAATTTCTGGAGGTGGACCAACAAGCTTGGTGATATTTGACATCCATGCCTTGCAGGTAGGCAGGCGCTAAGAACTTTCTTCGGTTGACTTTTGAGTTTGAGAGTTTGTAGTTTTTCTCATTCTTGTGTCATCCATTTTCCTTGCTAAGGCACTACATCTGTTCTAAACTCATTGTCAATATTTCTTGTTTTATCTCAGGAGAGATTTTATTTTGGTGATAATATATTACCATGCTTTGAAAGTGGAATACCTTTGCTGTTAAATAGGCTTCAACAGCTTCCTGATTCTGACAATGTAAGATTCTTGCAATATGAGGCCGTTCTTATTCTTCGTGGATTTGGTGATTGAATACCTTTTGTTCTTTTAAACCTTAATAAAGGTTTCTTTTTATCAAAGTGGCAGACAACTATTTTCTTATATCTTATTGCAGTGGCTAGTTCTTGAATTTACAATTTAAATTTTATCTATTTATTTATACTCAGATTGAGACTTTGTTTTTCCTTCTTATAGATATCTATTGCCTTTCCCGATGATGGTGCATGGAAACGGTTTCACAAACAGCTGCAGCATTTCCCTACGGTATTAATCTTGACAGATGACATCATGATCAAAGAACTGAGGCATCCTAATCTCCATCTTAATCTGATTTTGTTTCTTCCATGTTAGTAGTTTAGTAGAAGTTTATATTCTTGATCCTAGGAAAAGTAAATTGTGGTGGAGAGAAATCTGGATATTGTTATTTGCTTGTTCCAGATTTGGAATAAAATTTCTCATAATGGCATCATTAGTCCAAGATATATGTCAAAGTAAGATTTTTCCATGATTTATAAGTCCATATGAACTCTTAATGCATCTCATAATTGCTACTGTATCTATGTTTGATTTAACCTGCTGGAATGTTCATCCCCAGATCATATGTGCCAAAGTTAGGGAAGGTGACCAAAGGATCGTCCGCCTTAAGGAGGGAGAGCCTAAGGGACGACATGTTGTGATAGTGGATGACCTTGTTCAATCTGGTGGAACCTTAATAGAATGCCAGGTAAGAAATAGACGATCCTCTAGATATAGTGAAAGTACCTCCCTTGTCAGATTTCTATGTCAATCTTTTCATGAAAAGGAATTTTGATGTCTCTTGGGGGGTGAGAAGCTCTATAGAATATAGAAAGCTTTCCATGAAAGAACTTATTTGCTAAAACTTCTTATGAGGTTTCATCTTGAGAAATCTCTATTTTGCATTATCTCCTTTGTACTCTCCAGGGTAAGAAATGCTTCATGGTGAAGTGGGGATAATCTTATCTTTCCATTCTGTTATCTAAAATTCCCAAGTACATTTCAGTAAACATGAAGTTGTTCTTGAACACCCTCCAAATATTCATGTTTTCAAGAGCTTTTCATTTACAATGGCATCCTAACCCGCCTACTTTTTCTTCCCAGAAAGTGTTGGCCAAACATGGAGCTACAAAAATAAGTGCATATGTGACCCACGGTATATTTCCCAACAGATCATGGGAGCGTTTTGAACATGATAATGGAGGTATGAACACATTATTTCAGTTCCATCCAACTTATTTCTTTCCTCTTTAACTATTCAGTTCATATTCCATTTTCAAAACAGTCATCAACTTATTTCTGATATTCCTCATTCATAAACTCTATCAGGTAATCCCGAGAACGGAATGTCATACTTCTGGATTACAGATTCATGCCCACAGACAGTACAAGCCGTGAAGAACAGAGCCCCATTTGAGGTTCTTAGCCTTGCTGCTGCTATAGCTTCTTCCCTTCAGATTTGATATAGTTTCTACTGGCCGCACACATTTTAGCTTGCATCCTAATCCCCTTTCACATACTTCTAATCTTCATTTCTCTCAAGAGCTATCAAATTTTCTGTCATTCAATCAGAATAAGGGACTTTTAGCACAAAGATGCTCACTTACTGCAGGGCTTTCGTCAATAAGTTTATCAAGTAAGGGTTAGAGGAAGATGTCAATCAGAATTTTCTCCATAGACAAAGATGTACATAAGCAAATTTGGGGCCTCCTGCAGGTGTAGAAAGGTGTTTCTGCTGATTGAGATTCTTTCCATTTGTTATACTCTTTTTTGTGTAGGTCTCAAATATTTGTACTAAATTATTTATACAGTTTGTTTCCAATATTTAAGTTTTAATTAGAATTAGATCAATAAATTATAAATTTAATATTTCAATTAAATGCGATATTACTTGAATTCCAAAATTATACTTTATTTTAATAAAAAGTAATGGAAAAAAATAGTATATATATTAGGGACTGATCATGCAAATCAGGAGCCAAATGCTATATGAAAATGGCGGGATCATTTGAATCACAAGCACAGAGCCAGAAGGAGAAAGGCATCATGGCTGTCAATGGAATCATACAGCAGTGGGAGGTTCAGTACGCACGCTTCATCATCTATCCTCCTTTGTCTTCTCTCTCAGCCGCGGCTCAACATCCTTCAGTCGCACCTCACTCTACCGTCAAAAGGAAATGCAGCAGTGGCGTCTGGATTTCCTCTTCATCTTCAAGTTCCGTTTCCTCAGCCGCAGTTAGTGCCTCTTCTGCTACTCTCAAACTTATCGGTGATTGCTCGGTTGGTTCTGGTGATGCAATCCTCAACGTCTCTCTTCGCGGCAAAGTTCTGGTGATGCTGTTTTAAGTGATTTTTCCCCTCCAATTTTATTAACATTCCAAATGTATATATCTATGAGATTCGACTGATTCGTATTCCCTACTTGTTTACATCCGGTGATATTTTGCATTATTTGATTTGTGGTATAGACTGATGATGAATGGTTTTCGGATACAGAAACAGGACTTTTCAACGTGTTCAAACATTATATCCTTCTTTTCCCTGTAAAAGGAAGTAGTCGTACGGCATAATTAACCGCTAATTTGAAGTTATCCTTAATTATTGTGATATAATATCCGGGAGATATACCGTATCCGATCACTGCCATGGAAAATCTCTTGTAACAATAATTTATATTTTTTTAAAAGCATAGCAAGTTCTTATCCTAGATCTTTATTATTTATTATTATTAGTTGTTTTGCACTGGTTTGCTGTCAAGTTGATGAGTTCTGGATTTTTTTTTCTTGGTTTATTCTATAGAATCTGCAGCTCCAGTTAAAATCTCAATGTTTTGTTATGCACAGGAAGAGCATTATATTTCGCAGCTTCATTTCTCATGGCCCCAGGTCTCCTGTTTGTCTGGATTTCCAGCAAGAGGAGCCAGATTTGTTTTTCTGAGCTTTAAAGATCCTCTAGGTCAGGCAAGTTGGTAATTCTAAATGGTTGATCTCTGGGTTCATGTGCTGGCAGGATTATTATCTATTCTGTTCTTCTTTACACGGCCAGACTTATTTTAAAAAGTTCCATGACAAGAGTACAGGAAATATAAACATTGTTTGAGTCCATGTGTTGCGGATCCTATTTCGTTGGGATCCTATTTCGTTGGGAGCCAAAAGATATACGCATTTTGCGCACATACAATAGAGTCCAATAATTTGCCACCAACTACCTCTGTTGGAGTTTCACGTAAATTTTCAGCCACATGTTACCCTACTTCCCTTTCAAATTGAAAATATTCAGGCACTATTTGAAGCTTATCTGGAGAATGCTCACTTGGTTGTATAGGTTATAGATATTTTGAGTTCCGGAGAATTTTTTTAAAGATTGCTTCAACTTTGGACGATGAAACCCTTATTTCTTTTCACAGGTTCAGAAATTCGCCTTGCGGTTTGTGACAGTTCAGGAAACAGAAAAATTAGTTCATTTGCTGCAGGTACAAACTAACTCTTTCACTGTACTTGTTTTTGTGTGCTTTCATAGACCAATTGCGAAGGACTATTACCAACCTTATCATGCTTCCTTATGCTGTCTGTCTTTCTAATCAAGATGTACATCATGTTTTCATTCTGTATCAAGAAAATCATGGAGGATCCTGAGCCTGAAGATCTTCTACATGCTGAACATATTTCTGAGATTTCCTCACAGTCCGAGTTTGTGCCTTCTGCTGAACTTTCCCATAGGTAGCGAATCTATTAAGTAAATTTGCATCATTTGCTAAAGATATATCCTACTAACATATCATATCAGATTGAATCTTGACCCGGAAATTAGAGCTGAGGAAGGTTGCAGGAATACAATTTCTGCTGACAATTGTGGAAATCAAACGCCTGCAGCACAGAATAAAGATGTTGCTCAACTTCCTACCACAGAAGAAGCCATGCCAAATAGTCAAACTGAAGAGAGACTTTCACAATACCCTCCCAGTTTTACATCATTTATGATGAACTGTTGTCCTTCCACTGGACAAGGTAACTATCCACCCTTTTTATGCTTATAATATTCATAATTCCAATTTCTATATTTACCATACACTAAATGTATTATAAAAATGTAGAGAAATCAAAGGGAAGCGACGAAGCTGAACTTAGGTCCCTAGTTGCGGTAATTTGCTAACTCATGTAAATAATGCAGATCGGTTCCTGTATGCTACTTTTACTGTAAGTTTTCCTCTAGCTAAAGAGTCCCAATTTTTATTTTTCGTGCAGAGATACCTTAAAGATTCTTCCTTCCAAGGTATGTTATTGACTCCAAATTAATGTAGTCTGTGCTCCTATCAGTGAACTCTGTGAGGAGGAAAAATTGGATAAGTGTGTGCTAAATAGTTAAATTAAATTTCTCATTAGCTTAAACTTTTAAATTATATCATAATTTGTATTTTTTGTTTCACAACTCTTAGAATGTTATAACCAATCATGCTATTTCTCTTGTATATATATTGACAGATATGTTCAATAAGGTGGAGAAAGCCATAAACGAATTGGGACATAACATTCTCTAAACATCTGGGAATTGGCATCCAAGAGCAAGTTGCGCTTTTTAGACATGTTTTTAATCCTTAATCTGTACAGAGCTTTGTTGTCTCTCTCGCACACACGTTTACATAGATACTGAACATCCCATTTGTTTGTTTCTTTTCGCATATACATCTCGGGTTTCGTTCCTGGTACACATTTAACTTTCTTTTGCTTTTGTATTTTTTTTGTTGGATCACTCAATAGATAAAAAATTCCTCTCCGCCGAGCAAAACCTGCTACTATGTGACAAAGTTAAAGTTAATCTATTGTCAATCAATGATGATAGCAAAGTCTATGATATCCAATTTTGCTCATCTTAAATCCGTCCTTTTTCTGCCATTTGGATCTTTGTATCATACTATACAACACAACATGAAACTGATTATGACTCCGGTAGGAATAAGTTAATCAGTACACGAATTGGCCTGCCGGCAAAAGTATTCAAGGTATAGTCTTTATTTATTCTCTTTCTTTTTTTATTAATCTTATTTAAAAAGATCGATTCTTTTTATGAAAAATTCAGTGGAATAAGTCACGTGTTCACACAGTTACATCATTCTTGAATCTTGATAGTATTTGGTAGAGTAAGACCTCACTTAGAGAAACATTTTAAACAAAGAAAAAATTCCTCAAAATTGCCTGACTATCTATAGCTATTATTAGCTAGCAGTGACTTGCAATTTCAGTGTGGAACCAAAGTAACACCCAATCACATAGAATCTGTATAAGAATTTTAAGAGAGCCTTTGAGATTATACTACAACTAAGCTAGGTAGCTAGCTTTTCAGGAGACCATTGATAAACTTAGCCCAACAATTTACATAGTAAAGATCGACATTCTTTTATTTAATTTACCAGCAAAAGTGTAAGTCATAGGCAATCTTCTATTGGCAGAGGTTTCGTTAACTACTATATTGTACTTACAAAACTTCAATTTTTCTTTCTTTATTTATTTATTTATTTTGCTAAATTCCTTGGATATTGTTTAGTAGCCAACTAAATATGCTCAAACATGTAAAGACAAATGAAACAAACTTTTCATGTCAAGTTTTGATCAAGTTCCTTACATTTCATACCTTTCTCTGGGGAAGGCAGGCTCTGAAGGTCAACATTCATGGCTTCCTGTATTTATCTTCTCTTCTTCCTCATCCATGTCCTGCTTCTGCAGACTCTTGCTTACAATCCCCCAACTCAGATAAACCGTATTTATCCTTTTAATTGCTCAAATCAAATCAAATCATGTACCGCTCTTCTCTATCAGCACAATAGTCTAACACCAGAGAAGATTACTTCATATTATTCAGTCAATCAGTCACAGATCAAACCCATTACCTATTTAAACAGACAAGATTATATAGTATCTGTTCCTTGTTCTTGCAATGATGTTAATGGCACTGTTGGATATTTTTACGATACAATCTATAATCTGAAACCAAATGATACGTTTAGCAATGTTTCTACTATGATTTACAGTGGACAGGCATGGAAAGTTGGGGGAGAAGAAGAACATTACACAGCAGGTGATAATGTAACCATGCATCTGTTATGTGGTTGTGTAGAAACTGACTCACAGATTGTGGTAACATATACTGTTCAGTACTCTGATACATTATCCAGCATTGGTGATCTACTTTCTGCTCAGGTTAATGGGATTGAAAAATTGAACACATATTTGGCACCAAATCCAAGTTATGTAGACATTGGTTGGCTGTTATATGTGCCCAAAGAACTTCAAAATCTTTCTTCACTTTCACCTCCACCTCCAGCTTCAGTCTCTGTCCCAGAGAAGGAAGGTTAGTAACATCCTATTGAAGGTTCCGTGTTTTCTTTGCTACGTCGAGTTAAATTGTTAAACTTGCTCTAGTATTTCAATATCAGGAATTAAATGTTACTATCTATGTCTCTTGCTTATGCAGATTCACATAAGAAGAAACACCAATGGACAATAATAGTTGGGATATTGTCAATTGTGACAGTACTTTCAGTATGCACATTGCTTATTTTCCTCTTCGGGAGAAAGAAGTCCAAGGGGAATAATCAAGAGGATCCAAGAGCCTTTTCCAAAACTGTGTCTGCAAACAGATCTTATTCATCAAAGAAGCAGTACCAAAATACAGAGAACTTGGAAGGTGACATGCCTTCAAATATAAAAAGAGAAACTTTTGTAGTTTTCTAAGGAGTTCCAGAAACTAAGTCCAATGATAAAGATATTGCAGGTATCGAATCAGAAAAGCCGGTGATGTACAGTCTAGAGGATATTGCAGAGGCTACTGCAGATTTTGATGAAAGTAGAAAAATTGGAGAGGGTGGATATGGTAGTGTTTATTATGGGGCAATAGGAAAGCAGGTTTGCTATCTCTTCCGACAAACAAATTTCTAGAAAGTTGCAATTTTTTCTCTTTTTAAGAGCCATATTTCTGCACTGACATTCAGGAGATTGCAATAAAGAAGATGAGATCAAACAAGTCCAAGGAATTCCTAGCAGAACTTAAAGTCTTATGCAAGATACATCATATCAATGTGGTAAGAGATCATCTCAAGTTGAATATTTTATGTAAATGGAGCAACTTTTAAGCATTTACAAGGAAAGTTCACATTATAGGTTGAGCTGTTGGGATATGCCACTGGTGATGACCACCTCTACTTGGTCTATGAGTATATTCCAAATGGTTCTCTAAATGAGCATCTTCATGATCCATTACTCAAAGGTACCATTCCATGATGCTAAGATCTTTCAAAATGTTGAATCACATACGCGTATTTTTCATTAACTACTAAATTACGATGGTCTGAATTCGTCAAGAAACAGACAGAAAATAGGAAACTCTATCCTGTTATGGAAGAGAAACCTGGTCCTGATTCCAGCTTGGATTTTTAACATTTGACATGATTTATGAATCAGGTCACCAGCCTCTTTCCTGGACAGCAAGAACACAGATTGCAGTAGATGCTGCAAGGGGAATTGAATACATCCATGACCATACAAAAGCCCGATATGTGCACCGTGATATAAAGACAAGCAATATCTTACTAGATGAAACTCTTAGAGCAAAGGTACACCAGCGAGAAGGAGTTTATTTGCATTTTCAAAGACTTCATGATGGGGTTCTAAGCTGATGATGTCTTAACCTACTTTCAGGTTGCTGATTTTGGGTTGGCAAAGCTTGTTGGCAGAACAAATGATGAGGAGTTGTTAGCAACACGCTTGGTTGGAACACCTGGATATCTTCCTCCTGAGTATGTACTTACTTACCACTAATACACATAATATCATCACTGGTAAACCAAGTAATCAGTTCAGAAGTATCAAACTAAATAGATTAACAGCAACAGATCTGAAGGACAAATTGAACACAGTTTGTTGATTCTTTGTACTTCTCGTTTACCAGGTCAGTGAAGGAACTGCAGGTGACAACAAAAACAGATGTTTTTGCCTTTGGAGTTGTTCTTGCAGAGCTGATAACTGGTAAACGCGCTCTAGTCCGTGACAATGGGGAGCCTAACAAAATGAAATCTCTTATCACAATAGTAAGTCAACAATTCTGGTCCAGTAAAATATCCTGTTGAAATCAAACAAGTATCTCACACATGGAATTTTTGCTAAGATATTGTATTTTTTTTTTTTCTTTTGCTTCTTGTTCAGCTTAATAATGCTTTCGAGAATGAAGATCCAGAGGATGCAGTAGCATCCATAATTGACAGTAATCTTGGAGACATCTACCCAGTGGAAGATGTCTACAAGGTTGGTCTGCACTGAATTTACTTACAAATCACACACACATATACACACACAGAGCAGGAAATATGCTGCTTATTCAAGAATTACTCTAAACTGAACAGATGGGAAACTAAAAGGTTTCTTTAATTCTGCATTTGTTACAATGTGTTGTCTTAACAGATGGCAGAAATTTCACAATGGTGCCTTAACGAAGATGCAATAAACAGGCCAGAGATGAGAGAAGTGGTAATTGCCCTATGTAGGATTAGAGTTGCATCAATTGAATGGGAAGCATCACTTGGAGGAAACAGTCAGGTTTTCAGTGGAGTGTTTAATGGGCGATAAAGATTTTTAGCTTCTTCCATGGTAGCCTTTCATTGGCTCCCATTTATACTGTATGGTTCTTGAATTAGAACAGTAATATTGAGTTCTTACTACTATCACTCAGGTATCCCAATTCTGGAGGGTTTTTCTTGCCTTCTGGACTGGGTAAGAGTGGGTTGTTCTTGAAGAAACTTCTTCTGTGATCCTCACTTGTATATCCATCTTCTGATAATTTACCATTACTAGCTTCTTTATTCTTGTAAACAGCACTGTAACAAAGCTTACATTTTTATCCATTATCCAAAAATGGAGCAATCTGCCATACATATATCATCTCAATATAGTTGAAATTTATATCAAATCATCATTATTTTTGTCTTACACATTGTAGTGAAAATAGGGAACAAATATCAACTTCTTGAAAACAATCTTTGAAGTAAAATTTGGAAATAAAAAATTTTTGAAAAAAAAAAACTAAAATTTTTTTGGTTAATTTTTCCTATGGGAAAGCTCTATTTTTAAACTATCTAAATTTAATATTAATATAATTTTTAAAATTGTGGACCACTTTCTAAATAAAACGTAAAGAATTTGCTTTTATTATTTCTTGTGTTTTTTTAGTGGAAATATAAGATTTTATAATTATCAATTTAGCCCCTATTCTTCTTTTATTTGCTGAACATTCCTTCGCAATTTTCAGCAGATCTTAATGAAATTCATCTCTCGTCTCTCACACTCCAACCCCCGATCTGATCGCTCTCCTCCTTTTTCTCGCTTACCTATGATCTTGGGACAAACTCATTTACATATATCAGTGTATATATATAGTCAATAGAGAAGAAGAAGAATTCCCGTTGACTATGGCGGGAGCAGCATCTGCGCTGTTCCTACTGGACATAAAGGGCCGCGTACTGGTGTGGCGGGACTACCGTGGAGATGTTTCTTCCACCCAAGCTGAACGATTTTTCACCAAGCTCATTGAGAAAGAGGTTTTTCACTGTTCTAGTTTCAATCCCTTTTTTCTGATTTCTTGTTTCTAATTTTTTTTTGGAAAACTCAAATTTTCTTCTTCTTTGTGTTCTTGATTTTTAGTTTACGACTCATATTGACCTAAATTATAGGATAAATTTGAATAGTTTGGGACTGATTAGGTTAGATTGAGCATACAGTTAGCTGATATATAGAGAATTTAGATTCTAATTTTACTTCCAGAAATTCAGTTTTAGTTGACAGGCAGTTTACTGTTTATGCACATAAATTGAGTCTCTTTTTGGGGCAGGTTCATTTATCTCATTGGACCAATGTTGCATCTTTTTGTTTTCCTGTATTTTATAGTATTTGAGTAGGCTATGTTATCCTTAAGTTAGGATCTTATGGCCTTTCTGCTATTGGTATGTTCTTTTGTAGGGTGATCCTCATTCTCAAGACCCTGTTGTCCACGATGATGGTGTTACATATATGTATATTCAGCACAACAATGTGTATCTAATGGCTGCATCAAGGCAGAACTGTAATGCTGCAAGCGTTATTCTCTTTCTACATCGTGTAGTTGATGTAAGCTCCATTGGTAATTAGATAACCATGCTTTTTAGCAACTTTGGCTTATAGTTGTATTATTGTTTGAGCAATTTTTTTTATTGCCATTTGTCTTGTCTTAATTTGAGGCAGGTATTTAAGCATTACTTTGAGGAGTTAGAAGAAGAATCACTTAGAGATAATTTTGTTGTTGTGGTAAGAGGCCTTTCCTGGCTGTTCTTAAATCAGGTTCTTTATGATTAGTATGATATAGTAAAATTTTGGTTGCGTACGACTGATACTTTTTTGCCTTCTATTAGTATGAGTTACTTGACGAAATTATGGATTTTGGATATCCTCAATACACTGAAGCAAAGATTCTCAGCGAGTTCATAAAGACTGATGCTTATAGGATGGAAGTCTCGCAAAGGCCTCCTATGGCAGTAACAAATGCAGTTTCTTGGCGCAGTGAAGGAATACGTTATAAGAAGAATGAAGTGAGTTCCTTTCACTTCTCAAAATATTCACTGTTTTTGTGTTGTAATGGGATTATATGTCATGTTTCAGGTGTTTTTAGATGTTGTGGAAAGTGTTAATATACTTGTTAACAGCAATGGGCAAATAATTAGATCAGATGTTGTTGGGGCATTGAAGATGCGCACTTACCTAAGGTTTGTGGCCAGTCCTCAACTATGTTTAGATGATAATATTTTGAATTTTGAATTTTGAATTTTGTATTTTTTTCTTAAGGTTTTGCTCCGTCATATACATTGTGTAAATATGTTACTTTTTCTCTCTGTGGTAGTGGTATGCCTGAGTGCAAGCTTGGACTGAATGATAGAGTACTGCTGGAGGCACAAGGTCGGACCAGTAAGGGAAAAGCCATTGATCTGGATGATATTAAGTTTCACCAGTAAGCAATATAATCTGACTGTTTGACTATTTTCTGAAGTGTATTTAAGTATTTTTGTCCCACTCCTCTTGTGGATTACAGTTTGTTTCTACTATGTTACAGGTGTGTACGTTTGACTCGATTTGAGAATGATCGCACAATTTCCTTTATACCTCCTGATGGGTCTTTTGATCTCATGACCTATAGACTGAGTACTCAGGTTTATTTACGCTGTTGAAGATTTATATCAGCTCTTTTCAGGGCTTTTGGTCTTTATGAAATGATTGTGATCTTAGAGGCATTGTTTGGTTTCAGGTCAAACCTTTGATCTGGGTAGAAGCGCAAGTGGAACGTCACTCTAGGAGTCGAATTGAGATAATGGTAAAAGCTCGAAGCCAGTTCAAGGAGCGTAGGTAAATTGAGGAATGATCTCAATGTTTAATACCCTGACACTGCTTTCTTTTCATTTGGATGGATAATTCATTTCACAGAGAAATCTCGTTGCAATTTGCTCACTTGTTCTCTTGATATTCCAGTACTGCTACTAATGTTGAAATTGAGTTGCCTGTTCCATCTGATTCTACCAATCCAAATGTCCGGACATCGATGGGATCTGCAAATTATGCACCTGAAAGTGATGCATTGGTTTGGAAGATAAAATCTTTTCCCGGTGGTAAGGTAAGAGTTTGAGTTCATTTCTTTAATTTTAGGGGAATACATTGGGTTCTGTGTTGTTTAACAGTTGATATTTGTCATGATACTGGTTCATGGTATATCTTTTCCTTTTTCCTCCAGGAATACATGTTGAGAGCTGAGTTTAGTCTTCCCAGCATAACAGCTGAAGAGGCAGCCCCAGAGAGGAAAGCTCCAATTCGTGTTAAGTTTGAAATACCTTATTTTACTGTCTCAGGGATACAGGTAGCCTTTTTTTAGATGCCTTTTTTGGTTATTAGCTTCGCATGTTTACAGTATATATATATATTTTAATATCTAAACACGTCTTATGCACACATCCCGTCATATGGTTCACATTTTATTTTAGTAAATCAGTTATCTATGCCTTTGAACTTTCTGTGGTTTTATTTCAGTTTTCTGTGTCGAAATTCACTCAATATCAATATTGTAGAAATTGTATTTTGTAGTTGATTATGAGTGATGTATTTTGTAGGTTCGTTATTTGAAGATTATTGAAAAAAGTGGGTATCAAGCTCTTCCATGGGTGAGATACATTACCATGGCTGGTGAATACGAGCTGAGATTGATTTAAAAGCTGGACCCTGTATTTGGAAAATTTTCAAAGGTCTTTCAGGCGATAGATATGGGTCTTCGATCAGCTAAAGGGGGCCTAGTTACAATCTTCAGCAGTCAGCTGGAAGAGGAGACCCAGGCAAATCCAAGGTCAGATAAAAAAAAAGTGTACCTTTCTGGACCATTTTGTGTTTTTTTTTGTTTTGGACTTCCATCTTACGGATTATATGATGAGGTTAAGCTTTTTTTATTATAAGATGAAGGTCTTTGTTCCTTTTTGTTGTCAAAGTGTTAACCTTAATCATTGTATGTATCTTTCACTTAATGATGTTGATCAACAAAATTAACTGTGTTTGAAATCTCGGCCATTGTATAACCTAGAAAATACTATTCATCCGTTTGGTTTCTTTGGTAAAACTTCTTCATGAAGACCACAATTCATGAAAACTTCTTGCAGTAGTAATAATCATGCAAGAAGAATTCTTTAGATCTTGGGTATTTCATGTTCACTGTGTTCAGCACTATCAAATTTATTTTATGTTTAACTTAATCATGTTTGTTGGATACTTATATTGTGTGGGATATTTTGAGTGAATTATCCCTTGGATAGGGGATGAAAAACCCAAGAATGTAGAAGATCACTAGTTTTCTTCTACAAAGAAAGCAAAAGATGAAATGCAATACTTCACAACATTATCTTATCCTCTCATAGTTCCTTATAATGGCTATGGGGAAACATCTGGGATGATAAACAGAGGGAGGGTCATGGATGAACATGGGAAAGTTACTGAATTTTCTTCTAAGACAACCTTATTTTAGTGTCTGTAAGTTAAATGTCTGCAAAAATTTGTGCAAGTCTGGTTTCTGTTCTACCATTAACATCTTGGTCTCAGATATAGGAATGTTCTTCTAAGGACAGGAGTTTCCCTTCATTCATCTTACTTAGGAAACTCGGGGCACAATCCACCATTTTCAGCTAGAACATGCCCTCATTCTCACTATCTTTGTCATCTTGAACAATTCCATCAAATATAACCAGTAGAGAGACAATAAAAGCATAATCTATATTTGCTTGCAGGCTCAGAATATAGGTGTCTTTGTCAAGCACAAGATTCTGAACGCTGAAATTCTTGTGCATCTGCAAAACCAGAAACAACAGACATTAAGGTATTGAAAAACCAAAAACCTGTAAAAGCTCTGAAGAGATGGATTTCTTGAGTTTTTTTTTTTTTCTTACTTCTGCAACAATTACATTGGTCTTTCCGGAGTATATAAGGAATGATTTGTCAAACCAACTCCCCTTTATTTTGAAATCACAGATATCTCCTCTTTTACTATCTGCTA
This sequence comes from Asclepias syriaca, assembly GCA_027405835.1. Taxonomy (NCBI): domain Eukaryota; kingdom Viridiplantae; phylum Streptophyta; class Magnoliopsida; order Gentianales; family Apocynaceae; genus Asclepias; species Asclepias syriaca. The sequence goes on from JAPHNG010000660.1 coordinate 451,349, forward strand.
AGAAAACTTCTAAAGTTCCATTTTGCTGCATCATTGAAGATCTCTTTACTGTAAAAAGCTTATCTTGACACTTTGTGTTTTCTCCTTTATAAGCAACCCATCTATCGTGCAAACTTATTGTCTGAAACAAAACAAAAGAATCAAGCTTTTCCAAAACCCCATTTCTCATCAACAATATACATACAAATATTATCCTTTAGATATATGAAAATTTGGTGTGAAAGAAGAGTTTTGCAGAGAAGCCAAAACCTTTTGTCTGAAACTAACAAGAGGGTGCCCATAAGCATCTACCAAGGTTCGTCTCTCCCGCATTGTCCAGAACTTGCCTTGAACATTGAAATAAGAGCTACCTTGCATGTCTGTCACGGAAAATTTACCTTCTGTTGCTGAAAAAATCTTTCTTGTAACCTTCAAATCAAAAGGATGTAGTGTGACATATTGGAGGCCGATGATTGGCCCATAAATTTGTGTCTCCATGTCATTGCTCGTCGTTGCCATTGTTATATGTTGGAAGTTTTTTGGCTGATGATACAAGATCAGATTTCCATACCCAAAAAACAAAAAATTACTTCATAATTATGACTTCCAAATCATAATAATAATGTGTTTTAATTTTTTATTTTTTTTTTACCTGTAAGTCTCTAGGGGTGGTCGGACCCGATTTGGCCAAAAAACCGGCCGCATCTGCATATTTTTCATCTTCCTCATCATTTTCACTCGACACAGAGGCATAGCCAAACTCTTCACGGAGAATTTCCCAAGCTTGCTTGGCTTTGGTGGCTTCCATGATTTTGGGAAAAACGGTATCAGAAATTCCTTGTTGGAGAAAACACAGGGCCTTTGCATCCTTCTTCCGAATTTCCTTGAAATGATCCTCCTCTGCTCCTCCTCCTCCAAACGAGATGAGAGGTTCAATACTGTAACCCTTCTCCACAATCTCCCATAGATCTTGAGATCGTAAGAAAGTTCTCATCCTTACGCACCAGATTTCGAAATTCTCTCCCGTAAACAGGGGAATTTGTGGATTCTCAAAACTTGATCCTGTGGTACCCATGTTTTTGGGAAACCTTTTCCCCTCCTCAATCAGAACAGTCTCTTCCTTTCCAATTCCTCAGAATTTTTCCAAAGAACTTGGAAGGAAGAAATTACTCTAATTTTTAGAAGAACTCATATTTTCTATATATATTAGATAATTTTAGGACCTTTGGCCGAAATTTTTCATTAATTTATCCCACAAACCATAATTATATTAGAGGCAAAAAAGTATTTTAATTTAAATAATTTTTTTACTATAGAGTGAAAATTCTATTTAATCCCTTATTGTTTTCTTTAAAAAAAATCATCAATTTCTCTCAAAAAAAAATGAATAGAGAGTGTTGTTCCAAGATAAGCATTTTGCAATTATAGCATTAATACACTTCCCTCATAATTACTAACATATATATATATATATATGTGTGTGTGTGTGTGTGTGTGTGTGTGTTTGAATTAATACAAGAAATTAATGTAGTAGTAGTTTTGGAGAGTGCACTTACTCAGATTCAGAAACAGAAATTTCTTAGCATATACTTTTGCATATATATATATATATATATATATATCAGAACTGTTTCTACAACTGATCCAACATTGTAATAAAACTTACTTTCCCAAATAAAGATTCAAACTTTCCTTTACCATTTTCCAAACTACAAACTAGAGCTATAGTTTTGGAACTGATTAACTAATTTAAATATGTCTATATATATATATATATATATAAACTACACTAAACAACCATTGAAGAGGATTCTTGAATAGCTGATAACCTCTGCAGAAAGAGGTTAAATTCTTGATCTCTTGACACCATACTAACTCGAGCAAAATTTGGAGTTGCTCCAAATCTCCTTCCACCTCTCAGCATAATTTTATGTCCTCTCATCACTTTCTCCAAGTCCACTGATTCAGATTTGCAGCTAATCCAAGCAAAAGCTGTTCATAACATTTTCTCAACAAAATCAATATATATATACATATACATATCAAGAAATGAACAGCAGGGATTATTACTGTACCAGGGTGGGATTCAGTGAAATCACCAAAGAAATGACAGTATTTGAGTGGATATTTCTGCAGAACAATTAGTTCATTGTTCTTCAAAACTTCCCTTAACTTCTCCCACCTTTCTGTCATCATCTTTTTGTTGAATTCGAAGAAATTCAGCAACTCAGTAGCAGTATTCTGCATAACCTGGCTTCTGCAGCTATCTGAAATAACACTCAATATCTTAGCAGCTCTAAGCTGGGGTTCTCTAGCAACACCAATTGTTCTACTTTCCACAAACTTCAACATTCTTTTAGCCACTTCTTTGTCCCTTACAAGAGCCCACCTGAAAAAACAGACCAAGAAAATCAATCAAGATTCTTGATTTTTAGCAGAACAGAGGATTTTCTTGAATTAACTTTTACCCAATTCTTGATCCAGCATGTCCACTGCATTTGGAAATAGTAAAAAGCATGACATCAAAATCAAGTTGAGCAGTAATGGGGGTGTAGTGAGGCCAATAGTAAGCAAGATCATAGATAATCTTTCCCTCAGCTCTGTTCACCACTGGTTCTCTAATGACACCACTAGGGTTGTTCGGTGATGTCACAATTTCTATGTACGGTCCTTCTTTGTTAAACTTCCGGGCATCCCCCTCCCATTTGTACAGCCTTGATTTCAAGTAATCACTCACTTCCGGATAACACTGCCAATAAATTAAGCAAAAAACCTTTAGTTTTGACTTTTAAAAAAAAAAAATGTCAAAAACATTACTCAATCCGACAAAATAAGACAAAACTCACGGAGTAATAAGGTGCTGCACAGACAACACTGACGCGCTCACCGGAGTCCGCCGCCGCGGCGGAGGAAAGAGCAAAAATGGAAGCTTCAATCAGTTGACTTGACCCATTTCCGACAATTATGAAATGATCATCCACATTAGCATTACCAACTGAATTATGCAATCTTTTGATCTCTTCTTCGAGTTTAGTCTCCAAGAACCAACACAAATTGGTTTTAGGATCACGAGAAAAATAGCTCATTGATTCATGCCCATCTATTCTAAATGAATATCTTTCACGATCCACATTTTTCCAGTACGATTCAAACCCAGTCGGATCGCCGCTAATAAATTAAACCAATCCAACAAAAAGGGACACATTGTTACATACATAAAGTTTTGTACATTCTTAAAAAAACACAGCATATAAGAATTACACTTACACAATCAATCCCCGAACAAAATACAAAATATGCATGCAATGGGAAGATTTGAATTGAATTAAATTACTTACTGATCCAAACTGATAGTGACTTCTTCAGAATTAGAATCAGGTTCGATGATAAGCCGAGAAGAAGGAGAATCAGTGCCACACATGTTGGTTTCTAGCTTTTGTAAAACGTTTTCTTTGGCTCCCAAATCTTCCATGTCGAATTCTTGATGTTTAGGTATTTATAGAGCAGCAGACAAGGACTGATCAACCCACGCTACAAATATTAAAATCAAGAAAGTGAAGGGGAAAAAAATGGTGGAGATCTGGTAGGGTATAAACAAGTACACACACACACACACACACACACAGAAAACCTTTGATTGAATGTAGAAGAAAACCTTGATCGATCAAAGTGAAAAAGAAATAGGCAGGATGAACATGTATGTATACATTGTTACATATATATAGAGAGAGTGAAAATACATACAAACATGCACCGGTTGGACTAGAAGTGTTGGATAAAGATGGTTTTAATTTTTTTGACTTTTTGTTTTTTGAAACGGTGAATCGTATCTGGTATAATTATGTATGGTAAATCGTATCTGGTATAATTATGTATTGAATGTACAATATATAAATTTTGCTTTTCCATATTTTGTTTTGACTAAAAGACATTTTTACAAGAACGTAGTTGGAAAAAAAACATAAAACGAGGTGAATTTTATAAACGGACGTAACAATTCGGATATTTTAAAAAACAAAATCATTTATATATTATTATATACAGTCCAATAAATAATATTATTAAGTCTCATAATTTTAAAATACATAAATTTCGAATATATATATATATAAATATAAAATTGTGTTATTAATTTCGAGTGATTTGAATAGTATAAAGAATATATATATCTTTATAGATTATATGAATCTAAAATTATATTTTCATCCAATTTTATGGAAGTAAATATATTTATTGATTTGCATCAAACATTTTGTCCTACGTGTATAGATTGGATTAACTCATGAAATATATAATATTACATACAAACAAATGAATTCATTGTATTAGGATAAATACTCGTTTTATCTTTATTTACTTTACATATATAAGTAATTTGACTTTTTTGAAAAAGGAAATATGAATTTCTATTGCATTTATTTCTTTACAAATGAAGATAAACTTCAATTTTGGTTATATTTGTAAATTTCTTTATTTCCAATCTTCTCATCTTCTTTTTTATTATTATTATTTACAATAAATTGTAGTTCCATTATTTAAATAATAATTATATAAATATAAATAAATATAAATATATATATATATATATATATATATATATTGTAGAGTTATAAACAAATCGAACGGTTCACGAATACAGTTCGTTGGAGTTCGTTTATTTATTAAATAAACAAACACGAACAAAATTTTAGGTTGAATTAAATTTCAAACTTATTCAAACATTGTTCGCGAACATACCGAACGTTCGCAAACATACCGAAAGTTCGCGAACAAATTATAAATATTTATATATATTATTAAAAATAATATTTAATATTTAAATTAGAGATTTTTTTAAATTTTTTATTTCCTAATTTTCAGAGGTGATTTAATTTTTCCAACGTTTTTCAAAATGTTAAAGTAATTTGTTTCTCTCAAAACCATAAAAAAAACTTTTGAGTTCTAACTAAACTCAATTAACTTTCTTTCTATACAAACCCTAAAAAGTTGACTGTTCTCATTTCTTTACATTCTCAAAGTCTAGACTCAAACTGAAAAAATAAGTTTATTCTTCTCTTACCTTCTTTAATATTCTTTATATATTTAACATTTTTTTACAGACAGAGAATGATAATCTATCTTTTGAAGAAATTGTTTTATCTTAATTTGAAATTTAATTATTTTAATTATTATATTTAGATTTATCATTTAAAAGAATATTTTTTTATTATTATTATTAAATAGTTAAATATTTAAATTTTATTTTTTTATAAATTTAAAATTTTGAAAAATAAATAAATATTTAAATTTGAAATTTTTTTAAACTTAATCGAGCGAATACGAACTCGAATAATAAAAAAATAATCAAACAAATTCAAACAACTTTTTCTGTTGGAAATATTAAAGGAGCAAACTCATACTCGAATAATAATCAAACAAACTCAAATTATCTGATGTTCGGTTCGACTCAATTCGTTAACAACTATATGTAAAGATAAGAATTATACTTTTTAATTTTTATTATGAATTAACTTGTTTACTAGGTGATCACATGATATTATAATTAGAAGGATTTTTAAATTGGCAGTTCAAGAATCATGTAATATGCAAGCAGTCTTTTGGTCGGTCGGTTGGCTGTTAATGCATATATATTTTATGTTGGAGAAGTCATTGACATACACAGATAATTAAGAAAGTCAAAGAACAGTCAGGAAAAAAAAAGCTTATTAATTAATAAGATTGTTGTTCTTGGTTTAGATTAAAATCCATGTTTTAATCAATCTCAGTGTTTGAATATATTCTCTATTTATTATAATATGTTGTGAATGTTACACGAGATTATAAGTTTAATATTGATTGATTTGTTAGAGTGTCATATAAAAGTTTTGATGAGATTTTTTTTTCGAACAATAACTGGATTTTATAAAATCTAAATCGAATTTAGATTAATTATATTTTTAAAAAATTGTATGAAAGAGAAAAGAAAAGATGGTGTGGAATTAATTAAATGCATGTGCAATCCATCAAGAGCATGTGTATGCTTATCACTCTGACCATCTATGCCTGCTTGCTTTCTTTCTTTCTTTCTTCAATTTCTTTATAATCTATATATATATATATATATATATATATAAAATAAAAAAACACATTGAATGTATTGAAACATGAAGGTTTAATTATTGATCTCCTACAAGGAAACATAAAAGAGACAAAGTAGAAACATTTGTGCGTGAAAATTAATTTACAATCCTCCCCACGTCCCATATTCTAAAAATTTTATTTTGTTAGATTATTCAAAATTTAAATTTTCTTTTTCTAAAATCAATTATATTAATAAAATTTAACTTTTATTCTATAATAAATAATATAAAACTATGTTATAGTCCACACATCAGGCCCAGTGGTAGAGTCCTATAATGGTAAGTAGGCCCAGCCCGAAAAAGTACCATGGGCCTAACAATAGGATAAAGAAAGCAGAACTATACAAAATTATTCCTCTGATATTGTAAGATATCATCATCACTATCATTCACATTTACAAGAAAGGTTTAGGTTTCATATGAAATGGTGAGTTGAATTCAAATATCTGGAGAAAAAAAAAAAAAAAAAGGAAAAAATGCTCATATATTTTAGCCCTTTGTATCAATAAATATGAACTCCTATTTCTTGCTTGAGTTACAGAGAGAGAGAGAGAGCCTGCAAATACCTACCACCTAAAGTAAGTAAGTATTATTAAACTAACTATTTTGGTTAACATGATCTGGTAAGGTTGGGATTTTTTTCTTGAATACATGTTTTCTACAACGTTCAAATATGCTGTCATATATCAAATCGAATTGAACTCCTGCTCTTTCCCTATTCACTATAAAAAGAATGTGATCTCCTTCCACAATCTTATAATACCTGCATACAATATACAATATACAATATACATACATTTTAGAATCAAATGTTTTCTGAGAGTAATTGTAAACTTGAGAATCAGTAGTTTTAGTTTGGGGAAGGACAAACCAGATGCCAGGCTGCAATGGCTGACACTCGGAATCATCTACAACAAAATGGCTTGGATGTTCAATTGGTATGCGTGGATGTGTCATGGATATTGTGTTCAGTGCTCCGTCGTTATCCCACCAATCGTCGTCCCTATGAAGGTATTGAATGCACCCATATAAGATAAGAGAAGATAAAGATTATAGCAGAAAAAACTGAACATATTCGATAAGGACTCACCTATAGCCTTTATAAGGGAGAGGAACATCTACAGGAAACTGCCATTGGCTCATCTGCAAGACTCTAACAAAAAGCAAAGGGTGTATGCCAAATACGCCAGAAGGGACTGTAATCCCCCTGATTTTTCTTGTACGCTTGGTAGCATAACTAAAGTAATACGTGTTGGGGTAAGTTTTTATCCTACTGTTGAGTTTCATGGATCCTTGGATTGTAAGATCAGGAAGTATCCAATCTCCAGATGCAAATGGACCAGCATTGCCTAAAAGACAATCAATAAGGCCCCAAATCCGCAGTTTCTTCCAAGACAGATCGAAGTGATCAAAACCAAAGTTGTAATACCCCTTTAGCCAGGAAATGTCAAACCAATCGTAAATGAGTACTCCTACACGGCACAACTGAAGCAAACATATAGGTCTCAAGGACTTCCCATCCTCTGGTCTGTAAATAAGGTTAAAAGAATCAAGAATCAGGATTCATATTTATTGCTTCATACAATTCAGTTATTCAAGAAATATTTTACACAAAAGCACTGTCCATTCTCAGAAACTTAAGATGAAAACAAGAAATCAGAACAATTTTGATTAGCACAATACTTACTGCACTCCATCCATGTAAGTTCTTGTTGTTCCATTGAAGGCACCAGATAGAGCAGTTATGCTTAATACCCAATTCTCTGAAGTATTTTCATATCCTTTAAATTCCTGTGTGAAGTTCAAGTGGATCCTATGTTATTAGGACATATTGTTTTTTTGCTACCAAGAAGATTGTTTTGTGTATGCTAATCATGAAAAGAACAGCAACAAATAAACCCACCTTGTCTGCAAGCATTTGCTGCAAAACTCGAACAACCTGAGCACCAGCTGAATGCCCAACAAAGTGAATGGGATGGTCTTCATCCCACTGAGGATAATGCCCTGAAAATCACAATGATGTTTCAGATACCTTTGTACCATCCGTTACCTAAATTAAGCTTTTAAGAAAATGAATTTAGGAAGAAGCGTTTTTTTGGGTCAACCAACCTTCTTCATATACCCTTCCGAATTGAGAATGGCCAAATGTCTTGCTGTGCTCCTCTCCATAATCAACCTTCCCTCCTTTCAAGTAATAGAACAATTCCCGTGCCCTGAATCCCAAAAGTTTAGGTCAAAAATTCGCCAAAAAGAATGGAAGATTTTAAGATTGCCCTAAACTAAGATTGAAATCTGAAGCACAAACCTATCGTATACACTGGTTAAAGAACCCAAATCAGGAACAAGAACCCTATCATCTTTCTTCTCTGCCCCAGCGAAATAGGACAGCCCACCCAATCTCTGCAAATCAATTTTAAAAAACCACATTTTATCATCAAGCAAACAAAACCAAAACAAGAAAAAGAAAAGGATGAGGCAAAGGTAGCAAATTGGTGATGTACCCCTTTCCCAAATCCAAAAATTCCGTGGACCAAAACAATTGGAGGAAGATCATCATCCTCATCAACATTAACATTATTGGTGATCTCTGTTAATCCCTCTGATTTCAAACCAGAATCCACATTAGGTTTGTAAACACAATCGCTAAAAGATTGGGAGAGATCCCCAGCTACAGCTGAGCTGAATATGTAAAACCCATATCCCAAATGCACCAAACTACTAATGGCAAGTTCCACCAATTGCAGAGTAGACGTCCACCACCTAATCATTCTTCCTTCCCTTTACAATTTAAATTTTTGTCAATCAAATGACAAAAAACAAAAATGTTATCAATAATATTTACTGCAAATTCAAACTATCTCAAATCCCCACAAAACAGAGCAGCCTTCTCCTATGAAATTGAAATCAAAAACGAAAAAAAAGAAGAAGGCCCCTCCCCACAAAACACTTTTTCTTTAAAAAACAAAAAGATTCAATCTTTATTAGACATGCACAGCCAAGAACACCAGAATCGAAAATCAAGAATCCCCCTTTTTTATTTTGTTCATGAAAGAAAAGCAAATGAAGAAAAAAAAAAGAAAAAAGAGAGATGAACACCTCTTTATCCACGATTAATTAGGTGGGGAAGAACCGTCTACGTTTGGCACGGACTTTGAAATTTGGTCTCTGTTCCCCCACGATTTTCTTATTTTTCTTTTTCGCTCCAACTCCCTTAATGAGAAACCTGTTACTTCCTGCCTGCAACAAATAACCACTTGCGAAGATAAAAAAATGTTTTTGGATGATTCGGTCGATCCTCTCGCGGGGACTCACTGTGGAAAACGACTGGTTAGGATGGTGCCACGTTTCTTAGTTTTAACCGCTGTCAATAGCTGTGTGGGTCACATAAAAGACCCACCGAATCGCAGCATACGGTAACTTCTTACTCGTGACAAGGTTGGATGGATTTTACTAAGGATTTCCTCAGAATTTGGGATAATAATTTTGGACTAATTCTAACTTTTTAGGCTTTTTTTTCTTTTTCTTTTAAATAATTAAATCCAAAAAAATATAAACAATTTTTTAACAAATAAAAAAATAACAAATTTTGTCACTAAATCTTCATTCTTTATTTTTTAATTTTTAAGTCAATAAAAAATAAATTATCGAGATTAAACTTATTGTTTAGTGGATAATTAATCTTATAATCTTAATTAAATTTCAATCATTGTATTTCAAAGAAAAAAAAAACCCCAAAGTACTACTAGTATTATATAGTAAACTCTTATTATGATGATGATGATTGGTGATATATATATATATATATATATATGTGTGTGTGTGTGTGTGTGTGTGAACAAATATATAGAAAATTGTGGTCAGAGTTGGATGAAATTGAATAAGTAATATATATATATAGAAAAATGAGATGTCTAGGCGTTTCTATTTGTAAAAGGGAGTCCGCGCTGGATAGAAGCTGGAAGGTTCTTTCATCACACCAACGTCTTATGGTTCATACACTCCAAACGCCTTATCCATACCATCTTGTCCCTCCCTACTTCCACGCGCTTTCAAAATGTCCTATTTTGATTGTTATATCAATTCAGAAGTGTAATTTATTTTTATTTTATCATATATTATTCAGATTAATTTAAATTCAATTTAATTGTTCTCTCATTCTCTTACCTTTTTCTTTTCTTTTTTTCTTAAAAAAAAAATCATCCTTTATATTTGTAGTTTTTGGTCATTTTTTGTGGCCATGAAATTAAGGGTTAGAGCGTGGAGTGCAATCGTTAGGAACCGCAGGTGGGTGTATGCTTCGGATTGAAATGGAATTTTGGGAAGGGAGCACATGGGAAATCTCATGTTACCCAAATTAGCGTTTCTGAATTATTATTATTATTATTTTAATTTATCCATTGAATAGCACTTTAGTCCAACTAAATTGTATTTGTGTCCAGTTAAACTCTTATTAATATAAAAAAATTTGTAAATTTTTTTATAGAATAATTCGATACTTTACAAATAAAAAAAAGTTCTTGATTTCTGCGTAAATATCTTAAATAATATACTATATTTTTTATTTGATATAATTTTTAACTCACGCTCAATATAAATTAGTTGAATAATAGACTTCGATTATTTAAAAAATATAAAATTAAGAATGTATTTGACTAATATAATATTCACTACTTTTTTTTTATCCATAAGGAGAAAATAATATTTGTTTTAGTTTTCATATTAGAAAATTAATATGTATTGATTATACTTGATATTTTACAACTTATATTTATTAATTATTTTTATTGAAATAGTAGTATTTAAAAGAAAAACATCAATTTATGTTTTCTTGTATGTAATAAGTGCAAATAAATATTGTAATATTTTGTTATATAAAAATATATATTCCTCTTATACAATAAAAAAAAAAATCAATTAATCGATCTCGAGAAACGTTAGATTTATCGGGACAATCCATAATTAATTGCTAAAGCCCACCACTAGAATTCCTTAGGTATCCTTTGCATTTTCTTTCGATTTGGTGTATCATATTATATATGTTTTGTGTTGTTTCACATGATTTAAAGATGGATAAGTTTAAAACACTAAAAATCACGTCAAACAAGAAACAAGAGTAGCAGCAGAACATTAAAGGTGGAAAGAAGTTCACCGAAAAGCGTGGCCCTTTGAAACACGACTGTTGGCCGGTGGTGTTCGGTTGAAAAGATGGGAAACGTGTCATTCCTGTGCGCGTACTGTCCCGTTTTTGTCACGCTTGATTGATTTCTGCCTGCCTGTCCTTTTTGTTTTTTTTTGTTTAAAATTTTATTTTATTTAAAGAAAAAGAAAAAGAAAAAGAAAAGGTTTTGCGTGTTACCAAAACAAGGGAACAAAGTGTTGGACTTTTGGAAATAAAAGACGTTTCTAGAGAATTCAAAGGCTGCCTCGTAATATTCTTTATACTAATTTAATACACTTTTTATCCTTTTACTAATCTTTGATTAGTGCTGGCCTTAAGAATCATCTAATCCCCCAATCACATCTTTATTTGTTTATTTTATTATTATAAATCACGTGATTGACGTGGATATTTAAATTGACACGACTAAATTTCAACTAATCCAGTTTTGGGCCCATATGAATGGCCCAATTGAAAATATGAACAGGGTAGGTTATCACTATGGGCTTATTATTACGGCCCATAATCCTCTAGAGCAATCTCAAGAAACTGAAGTACCCCAATATTATTGGATCAATTTAAATAAGAGAATTCCATAAATAAAGTTTCATCATTTTTTACTAATCAAATTATATTTATTTGATATATATATATATATATATATAATTACGATTAATTGCGTGAAAAGTAGAAATCTTGGGAGATGGCTATATATATATATATATATATATATATATGAAAAGTCACTCTCTAAATTCTAAAAAATTCCTATATCATAGTATTCCTCGAGTCCTGGGTATCCAGATACGGATAAATCCAAAATCATGGACGTGTGCATGATGACTACTACTACTCTGTTCCCCACCCCCCTCCTCCCTCCCCCAATACAAAATTACCCTTATATATATATATATATATATATTTCTGAATATTTGGTAACTGAATCTTTAACTTTGCTTACAATACATAAATCTAATTTTTCTATTATAATAAGTTTTCACATAACAAATTATATTACAGACTTTTTTATCAATAAAAAGAATTTCGATATCAAGAAATTATATTCTTGATGTAAACATATATATGAATTTGATGGAAGGTCCACAAAAACTTCAATGTCAACTCCCATTATTGCAAGTGTAGCTGTAATGTTTCCTTGTATGTATGATCATATATTGGTCCACTGCGTGAGTGCAAATCCAACGCGTCTGCAAACTTTTTTTTTTTTTTTTTCTTTTGAAATTTCTTTTAGTTGTTATTTATGATGATCGATGATTGTCAGTCACCATTGGATGATGATGATGGAGTTTGGTGAAACCATTTAAGATAGGTAGCAGATAACCGTTACTAGCTTCAATCAAACTTTTTAATTCTCATTAATGCTAAACATTACTAATTAATCTAATTCACCAAAATATGAATACTGTACATTCATTTTCATTTCATAAAGCTAATTTCATTTAATTCACAAGCATAACACATGTTCATTTTTCTTTTTAAAATTCAAAATAAAGATAAGTCAAATTCAAGATCTTTCATTTGACAAATAAAGTAAAGATACCTAAATAAAGAAAGTTACCAATATTATCAAATAAAATAAAGATACCTAAATAAAGAAAGTTACCTATATTATCAAATAAAATAAAGATACCTAAATAAAAAAAGTTACCTATATCCTTCAACACATATTTATTTGCATATATCTTTACTTATTTAGCTATCTAAAAGATGGTTCATTTTTCCTAGTGGACAAGAATTAATGTTATATTTGGAAGGAGTAATTTTCACTCTAACATCATATGGACAAATGCAATTGAGGTTAATAATGATACATACTTATTAAAAAAAAAAAATCTATCACTTGATATATATATATATATATATGTAACATTGTAAAGTATGTAATTATGTTTCCTTGCTAAATACAATTGAGAGACAAAATATAAAATATATTCAGTATTAAAAATGATGAGAAATTTACAAAAATCGGCCACTAAAATTGGTGTAATTTATGCATCACTAGTCAGCTTGGAAGAAAAATATCAAAGAATACCCCCCAAATTAAGAGCACACTCACTCACATTCCCTAGAAAAATTGAATTAAAGTTTGTGTATTGGATTTCAAGGACATCTTGAATTTCTTCCAGGTCCTCCATAATAAAAGTAATTACCCCAAACTCGATTAATTCCACCTTGTATATCGTAACAATTAGAATGATCAGCCAAAACTCGAAGATTAGATAATGGGATCAAACTATTATCCCAATCAACCACCTGCAAGTTCCTGAAATACGAAGCTTTTCCGAAGCCTTCTCGGGCAAAATGTCCACTTCCCATTTGTGTGGATGTGTGAAATCCAGAATTTCTGTTGTTCACTATTTCTCCACCAAATTGTACCATACTTGCTGAACTTCTCAAGTGTGTGAACAAAAATGCCGGCCAATAACCTACTAAAATTCCCGATCCAAATTCTAACCACCAATTCCCATGTTTTGGATCCTATACATATCATTAATTCACGTGTCAGTTCAACACATACTCTTTGCTTTCAAACTAATGCAGCATATGTATATATATATATAAAGAGAAAATAATTGTGCAGATCAAGTGGGATTCTTTGTATCATTCTTCTTATGGGATGATGAGCATGCCTACAATTATAGATTAGCTACTTGGTCTATACGATTCCCACGACTTCAAGAAAAGTGTTCGTACATACTAAACAAAAATGTATTTTTTTTTTTTGTTTGTGTGGAACTTTCCATAATGCAAATCTTTTATCTTTATTGATTCTAAATATAAACCCCCACTTAAATAAACCTTTTAGATTCTTTAATTGTCTCTATTTGGGTCAAAACTAATTATTTCATACAAGAAAATATTCTCTCTTTCTCTCTCTCTCTCTCTCTCTCTATATATATATATATATATATATATATGTATGTATTATTGTTACCTTCCATATTAATAAGCTGATATCAAATTGACCACCATTATAAGAAGACGTGGGAGAAATAGCTGCTCCAATTGCTATTCTATTATTTGTCTGAACAAAACCGGAACACAGCAAATTGTAACACCCAGTCGCTTGATATGCATCGCTCTGCAAACCATAAAAATATTTATACATACATACATATATATATATATATATATATATGAAGGAAGAGGGAGGAGCTAATTAATTAACTCACAGTCCAATAAGTGAAGAATCTGGGGTAATTGTCCCCATACAGCTCTGGACTAACCTGTAAAATATAAAAAAGAAAAAGGGAAGAAAGAAATAGAGAGAATCAATGAGATTTAGAGAGAGAGAGAGAGGGGAAGAGAAGAGTAGTTGAAAAGAGTAGTAATTTCTTTAATATCCCAAAATAGTAAAAAAAAAAAAAAAGTTATTGTGAAGATGAAAGAGGACATTGAAAACATTCTTACTTGCCAACCAGCTTCAATGGTGTTAAGATCATCCCCAAATGAACCAGCAATAACCCACATCTGTGATAAGCTGAATTCATATTGACTTGCAACTCTTGGTGCCCATACATTTATGCTTGCTTTTGCTCCATAATATTGATCTCCACTTACATATCCCACAGCATGCTATTAGAAGTTAGAACAAAAAAGATTACATTTTTATTTTTCTTGATTTTTGGAAGAAAGAAAGAAATAAAAAGGTTTAAAGAACAGGTAGCTCAGTAGTAAAGATAACAAATTTATTGTCTAATTTTGACCAAAATGTTGTCTTTTTCAGATTTGGAATTCAAGGGGCAAGAAAGGGAAAAAAAAAATTTTTTGTAAGAAATTGAAATTTGAACCTCATGGGTAGAGCTAGGGGAATCTCTTCGAACAGGTTTTTTTAATTTTCTGCCAAATCTTCGTACGTTGCTGGCTCTGAGAATGTCTTGTTCGGTTGTTCTTCGAATTGGGACAGTTCCTTCTGGGCATGATTCACCAGACATACTCCATAGCTGAAAGTTTTCTTCTCTGAACAACATACCTGATGTTGGGTTATTATTGTTGTTATGTTCTTTAGGCCTTTCTGGTGGATCCTGCATTTTTTTTAAAAAAAAAGAGAAAACAAATCATCAACTTACTGTAAATTCTTGCTTATATATATAAAATATGCTTGCATTATGATTATTTAGTTCAATATTAAGGAAGAAATTTACCAATGGTTTCTGTCCTTTCAAATTGGGATGGTCAAAAGCTGGTTGCTGATGAGATGATACACAGTCTATAATATCACCATCAGGACTCTGCTTAAACAGAGGAATTATCATATATTATCAATCTATATATATATACATACAGATAAAAAAATTGAGAATGAGAGAGAGAGAAAGAAAGAAATGCCTGAATTGTCTTGACAGCAGGTTTATTGATCTTGGAGAGATGGGAATTAATAATCATCTTCAATTTCTGTGATTCTTGGCCTGGCCGGAAAATCTGATTGGTTGTCCGGTTCAAAGTGGGAGTTGAGAGTGAGAGAACAGGACAAACAGAGAAGATAAAGAAGAGGAAGAAAACAAAAATTTTGGAAATGATTGGAAGGGAAATGTTGTAGCAGCAGCAGCTAGAATCCATTCTTGAAGAATATATATATATATATATATATAACTTGTACTGTCTTCTTCTTCTTGATCTTGATCTTGATCTTCTTCTTCCAAAGCTTGAAACTTTTTTTTTTCTTCTTTTTTTTCTTGGTATTAATTATTTGTCTTCTTTCTCTGATCAAGATAGCTGCACAAATTATTTTCATTAGCAATTTCCAATTGTTGTTGCTGCTGCACAACTCCCACAAAATCCATCCAACACAGACTAACCATTCTAAGTTACAATTCACTTCTCCACCATTTCCAAAGCCTTTCAAGAAACGCCAAAATAATAGAATTCCACCACTCGTACTTACCTTTTTTTTCTTTTTCTCTCTCTTTCTCTCTCAGTTTCTTCTATACCTTGGTTTTAATTATATGTATATTCTGACAATCTGCAACTTCAAGGTATATGAGCTCAATAAAGAACACACAAAAAAAGAAAAATAGGGGGTGTGGGGAGGCTATATAGATACACACAGACGTACATATGCATACATATATATATATATATATATATATATTTGTGTTTAGTCTGTCTAGAGTTACACCCATGTGGTTGTGGGGAAATAAATACTGGGGTTGTGATCAAGACATGCATTGAGAGTCTTTAAAAAATTGTCCCAAGCAAGTCAAGAGGGGTTTTTTTTTTCTTTTGAAAAAAAAAAACGAAAAGAAAAGGAAAATTGAGTGGAGAGAGAGAGAGAGAAGGTAGAGGGTGTGTTTCCAGTCTCCAATACAAAGACTGAAACTTTAGCTTTTTTGTGGGATATTTGAAGAAGGGGCATATAATGGATACTGATTTCTGTTATTCTTTACTTCGGCTTTGAAGACAGATAGGAATTACACTTGGATTCTGGGGTTCCAAACTTCTTTGCTTTCGTTGTTTCTCTTTCCCACTTCCCTAGATGTTCTCTCTCTCTCTCTCTTCCTTTTCTTTTCTTTTTTTTTCCCTTCTTAATCTTTTATACATATCATAAATTCAAACTAGTAATTTTCTGTTTCATTTATAACATATCTTCATTACTTGCATGTAAATAACAATATTATTCATATATTACAATTTAATTAAGTATCGAGACAGTGGGAGGAGGGAAGAAAGGTTACCTGGTGACCAAAAATGGACAAGCTATTTATAAAAAAAGAAAAAGGAAAAATGGATCTTATAAAATATCAGAAATTGAGAAAAATTCCAATCTAAAATGAATAAAAATATAATTTAAAAAGAATAATAGGATTTTCTCACACATACCTTTTCGAACTGTCCTTTTCTCTATGATATGTATATATATAGTGACAAATTATATTATTTTGGAATATAATTTTTATAAGAAGGAATTTTTGGTGGCACGCGTACATGGTTATTTGAAATGCATGCTTAGGCAAGCGCCCCATGCATATATGTGCATGCGTGTTTTAGATTTGCTTATGTTTCTTAGCAGACAAAAAAAAAAAGTTTTTTTTTTTAGAATAATAACTTGATATTAAGAATAATTATCGGAAATTAAGTGACTTTATAATAAATATATAATATATATAGAAGAAGGAATGGGAAAAAGAAAAAAAAAAGGTAGCTTTTCTCTTCCTTTATGAATTCTTAAATTTTTTAGAGCAAAATGGAGAATTTATTAATATTTGATTGGAGAAGAAGGGCACATCAGATTTCCTTGGGACGTATAAACATAAAGAAAAAGAGGATATAAATTAATAAGAAACGTTCAAGAAAACTTTTTAAATTCGGTGTAAAGTTTGTTCCATTTTTGTTAATAAGCTAACTCTCCTTTTAACTTATCTGTTATTTTCATACACCATATTTCTATTGTCATTTTCTACCAATTCATACATACATACATATATATATATTCATTATGATCTAACAAATTCAATTCCATTGATTAATTTTTTTGATCAGTTATGCCTGGTGAGAATTTAATTAGCAGCAATTAATTAATTAAATTTTTTTATTTCCAAAAACCAACTTTTGATAAAAAAATTTGTCACAGCTAATTGAAAGAAACAAATAAATTAGTTTAATTTACACTTTAAAGATTCACAAATATATATAAATGTGCATGGGAACCTTATGGCCGGTTGTTTAACATCTTCAAAAAGCACGAAGAAATATACTATACAATAATATATATATATATATATATATATATATTATAATATATATATATATATATAGAGAGAGAGAGAGAGAGAGAGAGAGAGAAAAGCTGATAAGGCATGGTTGCTTTTTTTTTTTTTTTTTTTGTAGAGGGGACAATAAATATATAATTGGAAAGAAAAAGGCCAGTTTTAATTATAAGGGCACATGACATATTTTGGCATAAACTAAACAGGAAAAGAAAGTACCAGAAATAAAGGAGACATAGCTACTGAGTTATATATATATATTTAAAGAATCTGAGTAAAAAGATATAATTAAGTCTTTCATTTGTGATTTTAAAAAATAATTATAAGTTTAAGATATGTAAAGATAAAATATTTTTAAAAGTATATAAAAAAATGTTATTTTATTTGAATTTATGATTTAACTTTTTCTTATTTTTTGGGGAAAACTCAAATAATTTTCGGGCCGGAAAAGAAGGGAACAGTAATAATGAGATTTTACAATTGAAAATTGTCTTGGACAGCCCATTATAGGGTCCACAAGCCGAACAGAAGCCCACTTAGGGCCCTACGAGCCCGAAAGGCGAAAACCACGAAGATAAATTCAAAATTTTGACCTAATTCTCTTTTTTAACGGAAAATATATAGGACTTCTTTTTATTAGACCGTCTAGGATCTTTAGATTCAATTTAAAACCGAATTATATTTATAAAATCTAATTTTATATCATAATTAATATAAATTCTTCGATATTTACAATATTCTTTATAATTATTGTAAAGAACCTGTGCAGTATGTAAACAGGTATAGTATTCCTGGTGGATTTAAGAGCCCACAAGAACATAAAAAAGAGAGCTTTTTTTTTTTTTTTAATTAAAAATTTCTCTTCTTTTTTATGCATTGTCGAAAGGCTGATGAGTAACACTGACTGACTGACTCTTCACAATCTTTAAGAAAAGAAAAAGAAAAGAAAATATTTGTTTGATAACAGAAAGAATATATATATTTTATACGTGAATTCGATTCAGCGGGGTTTGAACTTTGAATTGAATTCAAAAGGTTTTTCTTTTGGAAAGAACTGGTTTCTATTTTATTTTTCTGTTGAGTGTCCACAATCACGATCAAGATCATCATCATCAAAGTGTTGTATTTCCTTGACTTAAGAAATCTTTTTAATCTTTGTATGCCGCAATTTTGGTCAGAGAGTGACCAAAAAAAAAAAAAAAAAAGAAAAGAAAAGAAAAACAATGTGAAAAGTCAAAGGAAAGGTAGCTTTGGAATCATATATATGGCATTAATCTTTTTTAATTTCCACCAAAATTGAGGATATCGTTAAACATTGGAAAGAGGGTGGTTAAAGTATTCTCTTCTAGAGCCGACAATCTATCAAAATCAATTATTATGGTTTTTTAAGGTTAAACTTGAGGTTTCTTTAAGGGTAATTCACAATTAATGAAATTATCAATAATTATTTTCTTTAACACTTTATATGTATATAGAAAATTTTAAATATTTTAAATTTTTTAAAGATCTTATAAAAATAAGATAAATACTCAATACAAAAATTCAAAGTTTATAGTAAAAAAATTTTTGTAAAAGAAATACCTAATAAATGATATATAAAATTTAAACTTGTATGAATTCAAAATCTTGAAATGGTTCTCCAATGCATATCCTTTTGATAAATTTTTTTTATTATAAAATATTTTTTATTTAAAATTACTGTTTCAACTAATTTAAATTATTTTAATTTTATTATGATTGATATAATAAATATTAAATTTATATTATGATAAAATGAGAGTGAAATTTAACGTAACTTTAGAACATATTTTAAAAAGAAAGGTGAGTCTCCATCCCACCAAGATAGGTAGGCACATGAATGAAGGAGAGAATAAAATCATGATAAAGAGTGGCATTAATTAGTTCAACTCTTAGACAGATAATTTACAACTAAGGGACACTAACTTTCTTATAAGCATCTTTTTCTTTACTCTCTCTCTCTCTCTATATATATATATCTATATATATATATATATATATATATATACATCCATTACTTTAAGCTTTAATGATGAATGGTAACTAATTCCTCTCTCTCTCTCTCTAATATTATATACAAGCCCTGGCTGCAGTGAATATCTACCACCATCAATAAGTTATATATATATATAGGTTAAGTAGGTAAAAGCACTAATTAAGTAAAACAATATATACTTGCTTTGCATGTGTGTATGATTGATTGTTTTTATTAAAAATTAATGGCTAAAAGAGAATATTGGAAGAAAAATTATAAGAAGAGATTAAAATATGAAAAGAGTTTGCGAATTCCAAAGGGTAATGTTATGCAATCATTGTGTCGAAGCTCAGCTTTTCTTTTAGACAATTGGAAGTCCAAATATACACAAAATATTATAAAATAAATCAAATCAGGAGCTTATTGACAAAATCCTAAGATTGACTTCCTTTACATTCGAATGCTTAAATTATATAATTTAAAAATTTTGAAATGATTTCTGTTAAATGTATATAAGAATATGTAATGATTTATAAAATAAATATAAATTCATTTATTATTAATTTAAGATGTTTATTTTAATTCACGAAAGAAATAAACTATAAATGTTATCGTGTTGTTAACTTAAAAGAAAAAATCCACAAATCGAGATATAAAATGAGAGTGGAAAGTGGAGAATTATGGTAAGCCATGATTTGAGAAGTCTGAGAATAAATGGAAGAAATGTTTCAGCACTCAATTCTTTAAGTGTTTTAGCATGCTTGCCTGTAACATCATCTATTATGGGCCAACCTTCTATTGCATCATCATGATGCACTTGATGATGATGTTCCTCATGCCAACAGCAGTTCAAAAGTTTTCTATATATATATATATATAATATATATATATATATATATTCTTTATAAATTGCAGTGGTGATGATTATGTATGAACTGTTATAGATTGATTGCATGCACAAACCATTAATTCTTTTTTCCCCACATTAATCTTGTACCAAAAGGTGGAATCGCCCACCTTAGTTTCCCCACATTAATCTTGATTTGTGGGGATGTTGTTGATTATGTTGTTTCTTTGTTTCTCTATACTTCTGCTTCTGCCCCTTAGGAATATATAAAATCCATCATTTTCTTTTTTTCCCTTTTTTCGTTTTGAATGACATTAATTGTCTCTCCATTTTTCTTTTGGATGTTCAAAAATTAAATTCCATCATTTTTTTGCTTGTTAAAAAATGGAGAGACATGCATGCAAAACCCTACTGTTCCCCCCCCCCCCCCCCCATCACGCATGATGATGATTATATATATATATAAATTAGATGTATTTTACAAATTTTGAAATCTTGTATTTAAAGAGTTATTATTGAATTTTTTTTCCATCGTATTTATAATTGTGGAAATAAAAAATTGTTAATTAATCAGTATATTCGATCTTGGACTTCAAGTAATCAAATAATTATATAGAAGTATATAGATGAAGAAGGGAGAAAAGATGCAACAGATTTTGTCGGTGATTTCAGCATTTCTTTTTCTCCAAGTAAATCCATAATAATATTATAGGAATATTTCACCAGGTTTGACTTTTTTTCTAAATCGGATATATATATTATATATATAGTATAAATAGAAAAACAGTTACAAACAGGAGGCTTTGACTTGAAGAATAATGAATTGAAAAAGAGATGGGCAGATTTTTCGGCCCAATTATCCAACCTAAAAGTCCTCTTTGAAGAAGCCCATCTCAATTTGGATCCAAATAGCCGCCCTATTTCAATTAATCGGCAAGATTCTGCGATTAATTCGGATTCGCATAACTTGTACCACTTCACATTTACATTTTTTTTTTTCTAAATAGAATTCATGTGGATTGATTTCTTATATAAAAAAAAAAATTTAAACAGTTTAAATTAGAAATTAAACCTTTAATTTCAGTTTACCAACTCATCTCATTTTGCAATTTAACCGTATAAATTTGATGTAACAAGATACAAGAAATACAGTATCCACAAACGGACTAAACATAAAATGAATTTATTGTTACAATTGTAGCATGTAATACGTATACATACGGGAGAGGTTTTGAATATAACTTAAATTCAGTTCTGTATGTATGTATATATATATATATATATATATATATATATATATATGTGTGTGTGTGTGTGTGTGATTACAACACAGACACAGACTGGGAGAAGAAGGGCAATAAGCCTTTTCTTCTGATCTTTTTGATGTCCTGTTGTTTTAGAACCAGCAACATTTATTGACTGTCCAATTCAGGATACATACATACATATATATATATATATATATATATATATATATATTATATAGAAGCTATATGGTTCATATTACATTTGAGGCCTTGTCTGTACAACATAAATCTTACCATCCCTTACTACACCTTCAATGTCTTGAGGAGATCCATACAATTCCTCAATTGCATTCCCAGCTCGTGCTATGTTAGAAAGAATTTCCTGCTGGAAGTTCTTGTCATTTATCAACTTGTCCGACGAGTAGTCCAACACCACTTGCTCTTCTTCATCCATCGGAACACTGCAACATTAAATACACAAAACAATGCATAACGAACAACTAAATTCTGGCCTAATCATGGAGTTCTCCTTTGTTCAACATAGGATGATGCTACTGAGGTATTACTTACCTATCGTACAGTCCTGCACCAGCATACCCTTCAAGATCTTCACCATTTGAATCAGATCGGAAGATTATAGACCGTCTTATGAAAAGTCCTATTGGTTTGCTAGGGTAACCCAAGACCTAAAAGTTGCTAAGTTAATCAGCACCAATCAAAACACCAGAAAAAAAATAAAAAATCAACAGTATACTGCACCAGTACTACATACCTGAGGAGAATTGAGAGAATTTTTCTTGCAGATGAAACTCAAGGCACGTCCAGGATAAGCTCCCACCAGAGTTTCTCCAAGGCCCTTCACCACCTATCTCAGAAAGAAAACATTTTTGAAACAATTTGCATGCATGAAAGGCAAAGATAGCAGAACAATGCTAAATTTTGAATTGAAATGAATGGATAGGTAAAGATATATATATATATATATATTACCTCAGCATATATTTCTGATGAATCTCCCGAAGATGGATTTGTAGTGTGGATAACAAATGCGTAATCTGCATTTATAATCTCTTGAACAAGGACAGCCATGCAAAGATAATCATGATCAAGTTTGACCTTTCTAGTGCTGAAATATGCTCTCTCATTCCACTTGGAAGCCCACACCTAGCAAAATAGAGAAGTTCGAATCATAAATTTGTTTACCGGTTACTATAACTGAAACGAATTGAAGGCCAAGTACAGAGATTTTGTGAAGGCTGCATTTGCTGCTTGTGCGTATACGTGCATTGGTAGGGGACATATTGACCTACCTTCTTGATAGCCATCCATGCTTGTTCCCATCTCTGCTGACCTTCATCGCCAGGCCAAGGCATACCAGAACTCTGCATCTTGCCTTTAAGCTCCTTGATCTGTCAAATCCTTACGGTGTTAAAGCTTTATTTAATAACCCTTAACAGAATAAGTTATTAGTAGCTATCTGGTTATCCACAATAATCAAGAAGAAACATTGTGGGTGTTTTAATCTTCAAGAAAAACTAAGGGCATGAGTAAAAAGCAGGAACACCTTTTTGTCTATGAACATTACAAAACATAGACAACATAAACCATTAATATGAGTAATAAAATTAGCATACCAGCTGGGGTGGTGCCAAAAGGTCCAAAACAGTCCTACGAATTTCACCGAGTGCATGGAAATCTCCTTTATGCAACTTTTTCTTCAGAATTTCCAGTTTGGCTGCCACTCCCTGTTAGTTACAGTTTGAAAATGATTTCATGGTGGTATGCAAAGTAGAATATAACAGATATATAAGCTCATCGTAGAACTAGAGTCAAACCTTATTAAGATCATCTGAGAGAACCTTCTCAAAAACTCCAAAAGGAAGTGCAACTGAAGTGGGAATCCCTATCCAAGTTGGCACCTTTCCATTAAGATACGCAATATTACGTGATTTGGCTCCAACCTAGAGAAATATAAATGTTAACCGGTGCTATAGAAGTCTTGTGTTTCATATAAAAAGACAGAAAATATATATATATTAGTCAAGGTAACTTGGATAGCCCACCATGTCAATAGTGAACTCTTCCGATGATATTGCATATCTACCACCGAACTGTTTTTTAACCAAAGTTACAGATGGTGGTGGGAGAAGTTCTTTCGAGTTACTTGAGCTTGCAATCTCGATTTCTGTCACCTCACTACAATTGAATAAGAGAGTTGTATGTTTTATATCCCAAAACCCCAAAGGTATAAAGCTTCACACCAGGAAAAAAATAAACAGTAAATGAACAAACCTGTAAACTATATCTGCTGATGTAGGTTTCAAACACACCAATCTACCTGCCTTAGCCTGAAGATCTGCTAGGATACCAGAGTCGAAGCATGTGGCAAAGCAAACCTACCAAGACCAGAAAATATTTTAAAGATGATGAAGTTGAGTTTCTTTCACTGCAAAAATGACATTGTCTACCTTGCTGTTTCTTGCTCGAACAGATACATGAGACAGAACATCTGGCATGTCTGGTGTTAAAACGGCAACAGTACCATCAGGGATTTCTTCCTCTCCTTTAACAGATTTTGCCACCAAAATTGTTGGCCTCTCATATGATTTATTCTGAACTGAGAGCAGTTCATCCACAACTACAACATACCCTACAGCTTCAACAGGGCTGATAACCTGCCAACTGTTTTTTGGAAATGTTGTACTTAGTTATAAAATATTCCATAAAAATTAGCAAAATGAGACCTGAGATAACAGAATTTATAAGACTAAATGTGTATCTACAAACCTTCCCAGATGAGCAGTCTCCCGAAGAACAGGATCCAGTCGATTAAGAAGAGCAGATAAGGAAGCAGCAGAGCCGGCACGAATCATTTCTTCAGTGAATATATTAACCTACATGGAAGAATTAGAAGAAAACTAAGGTCATATTTTCTTTGAAGTTTCAGCTCTAGTTTTTGGTTCGATTCACATACAGCCCATTGATCCACTCCAAGCTTTGAACCAAGATACTCTGCAGATGGTTGTAATAACTGATGGTACCATTCTGCTTTGCTTGTAAGTGAAAGTCTTGTTCGGTCAAGAACGGATTTTGCAAATAATGCCCAGTTTTGATCACCACTTTTTGACATACTTATGGCTTGATCCCATCCCTTAATGAAGAGAAAAAATGAAAAGAAATTACTCCTTGGTAACAATATACTATAAAATTGCTTTTTTTATCGAACTGTATGGTAAAATTTTGGATGAATCGATCTCTAATTCCACTATAAACATTTTAAAGTAGTGAACGTTTGATCTTTAGCATCTCATGTAGATCAAGAAATGACAAGCTCAAGAACAAGCATAAAACTCCAGATTCAACAAATTAGTGTGATACATTCAGTTTGATATCCAAAACAATCAGTCAGAAATAGTACCTTCAAGCAATAGATGAGATCTTCGTTATTGTTGACTGAGAGTGCGAGGTTTTCAAGGACGAGAGAGATGAAGGACATAATTTTCTGTGAAATGAAAGAATAGAATAATTACAAAATCCAGAAAAATTTCTAGGTGAAACTAAGATATCCATGAAATTATGTTCACCGACAATAAATTCATAGAACAAGGATAACCTGGGGACTAGCACTATTCAACTCCTCATATCCCCTTTCAACTGCAGTTCTAACTGAAGAATCCAGCGCAATATCTAAAAATATTAGATCCTTAAGACGATTGTTCGACTTGTAAAGCAATGGTCTAAGCCCCTGACGAGCCTCCAACAAACCCTGCAGGGTAATTCCATCTCAGATATTATCATTTGAAAACGAAGAAAAAAAAGTTCAAACAGACTAAAATTTTGCAAGCATTTGCATAGTGCATACCTCAAGGAGGGCCTCCACCTGTTTATCTTCAATATGTTCCAAAATAAATCGAAGGAGTTCCTGCACAAAAAATTCAAGAAATAAAACAACAAGAAGGTCTAAAGAGAATAAGTATGATAAAGTTAAAAAGAATGGATATGATTCAAGCACCGGAAATCCAGATGGCAAGCCTTCTACTGGATTTACTCTTACTCCAACCATGAAGCCTTCTCCCTGAATAAAACCAAGAAATATTTTAAACAATTAGGAGGAAAAAAAACACACATATTAAGTAATAAAATCCCATTTGTTTCAGTACCTCCATCTTGTAACCCATGCAATTTGAAATTGCAGACTCAAGATCTGCTCCAGAATGGACTGCCTTTAGTGTTCTCATGTAATTCCCAAGATCATGAAGAAGACCATCTTTTTTATCTCTTCTAAAATTTGGCTCAGAATGGATTCCACGGTCATAACTTAGGAGGCGCTGCTTTGTTATTCCATTTTCATTCAAGGTCTTCCAGTAAACACTAATGTCCATGTCACTCTTGATATAGTCAATTAGAGCCTGTAGTTTTAGGTAAATAAAATTTATGAACATAAAATTGGAGATGGATTCAGGGGAAGGAGAATCCAGACACTGATTTATATTCCAATACCTGACAAATTACGACATCATCAGGACTAGTGTTATTATGTAACTTCTGATGCCATTCTTCCATCATCCCACCTTTGCATTCATTTTTCCTCTGCAATTTTGTAGAATTTTTATTTCTTTTCATGAAATTATACTAATATCATATGCAAGTGTCCAAGAGAAAGATATATCACCTGAAGAACCAGAATCTCATCTCTTATACGCTGCCCGACATCTCCTTCACCTCCCCGACCAACAGTTGACATTATCATGCGTAACAACTCTTGATACTGCGGATGAGTAGTATAAATATTCTGGAGAAGGTCTGTGAGCCTGTCTTGAGCCTTGCTAATTTCACTATAACAAGACAGGAAAAGTGAACAGTCATAAAAGAGGAGCTTCACATTATACAAGTTATAAAAGCAGGAATCTTTATGGAGAATGAGCAGAATTTGATCAAACCATAATATACTTTCAAAATTATTTTAAAAAAGATAATCCACAGGAGCTATACCGTGGCTTCACATTGTAATTTTTATTCCAGGTCAATTGTCTTGTTGCCATGAATCTCATCCAAACTAGGACAGCACCAAGACCTAATTCACCCGCACTTGTTGCTTCTTCTATCAAGTCTGCAGCAATATTAAATCTGAAAGAAAAAATTACAAGCATTACATAACACAGACACAAAGATAAAGTAAAATCAGATAAGTCATTACTGATTTACACAAATTCCTTACCGGTGCATAAAAGACTTCTCAGCCTCACTTTCCATATCTGCAATTTTATCTAGCAAAATTTTGGCTGTTCCCTGACCATCACTAACCCCCTAGTTTCAAAATGAGATTGGATCACAATTAGAGAGTGACAATAGATAATCAAGGAACATGATGAGAGATGAAGAACAGACTAAGAAATAGTGAGAGGAGACCTGTTGCGATGGTTTAGACTTAGTACCAAACTCAACATAGAAGTCTGAACCCTTGTTCTTTATCCATCTTCCATTAGACAAGAGAACAAATGGCATCCCCACATATTTGTCATCTTCAAATTCTAATTCTAAGGACTGAATCTGAAATTGAATTTATGAAGTGAAATTGTCATTGATGCATTAAGAATTCAGATTCAAAAGCTGTACATGGCAAGTTAACTTGTACACACCTTCAAGTCATTGAAGAGACTGCTTGAAAACTGTGTTTCTATGGCCGTATCTATGGTAACTGAGCCAGGAGGTAGTATATTTGAGGGTGGTGCCTGTAAAAATGTCCAATACAATGTCATTTTAACAATTTTAAAGGAAGAAATGTCCTAAAAACAGAAGAAAGATTAAATAATCTCTTACCAACCACTCTCCAGGGCTTTTGGATAACGCCCAGTGAAGAATAACGGGCTCTTTAATATCTGTGGCCAGATAAACTTTCATTTTACTCGATGACCTCCAAACAAGTACCTTGAAAAATATAAAGATAGCAAATTGTTGATGTTATTCCAAATAACTTTAATTTCGTGACAAAGTTTACAAGATAATTTCTCACCAGAACTTTTCCATCTCCAAGATTAAATATTTTATTGTTCAAAAGGGAACCATCAATTTGTTCTTTCTTTGCATTTGCGAATAGCTCGAAGGCAGATAAAGATTTTGGTTCTGCAGAAATGCTTTCACCTCCAGCTTGAGAAGGATACTTAGTCAGAATCTGCATTATATCCCTCTTCTTCCTCTGAATTCTTTCAACAGAAAAATACTTCTTTTTCTCCAGTTGCTTTGTCACCTTTGTTTTTATCTCCCCTTTGGTAATTTTTTGCCGTATCTCACTAAGTGAAGTACCATTCTCCAATTCAACTTGCAATTCTTTTCTTGCTTCTTCAAATTCTTTCTGTTGGTATGAAAAATTCCATTAGAACTTTCAATAACATCAGGTCTGAACAGTGTCCAAGTTTCATACTTCACCCAAAAGTAAGAAACCTTGTTCTTATCCTTATTCATGCACATTTATAAACAAAATGAGACTTACAAGTTGCTGCTCTGGAGAATAATTTGGCTTTCCAGCTTTCTCCCATCTTATAAAAGATTGTATCTGTACAAGATCATCAGGTATATTATTGCTCTTTCCCGGAAGAGGGCTATCCTTGCTTTCTTTTGCATCAGTTTTAGTCAGCCTAGCTCGAATGTCATGTATGGATGCACCCCTTAATATTTCCTCTTGGAGCTCTTTACGTGCTGCCTCATATTCCTCCTGCAACAAAGAAAAATAACCAATATCAAGCTACCAGAAAGATGCATGCATAACTTATTTATAAAACTAAAGAAATCACTAATTATTATTTAGAAACTTATCTTATAATGATCACCTGACAGAAAAATAAGTAGTCTCAAAACACAATAAAACCCATTCAATGTCATCAGTAGCTGAGAACAAAAATGATTACCTTCTCTTTCTCAGGAGTATACATCTGCTTTCCCTTTCTCTCCCACCGTAAATATGCTTGAATCTGTACAAGATCCTCAGGTACTGACACATTTGAGACTTGTGACGGCACAGCAGGTAATTTGATAAGAAAGTTATCACCATTATTTTTAAACCTAAAGACAGAAGCAAAAATAGGGAAAAGGAAAAATGTTATTCTAGATATTGTATTAACATAATACATGTAAAGACTGGTACGAATCTTTTATTACCACTTATTCTGGGCTTCATCGAAGATAAGAAATTCAATAGCTTGTATAGTAGGATCTTCAATCTCAATTCTCAGTGAAGCAACAGATCCACACTAAAATTCAATAGTAAATTAGTGCATGTGGATTTTAAGGATAAAGTAAAGAAAATAAGTATTGAAATGTTTCAGACATTTTACTCCATACTGAATTTTATGGCTATTAGGACTTACAGTAACAAATGGAGTTCTAAGTGCTTGGTTTTTATACACTTTAGTTCCATCTGGACGACGACTTGGAAGTACCCAGTTTCTGCCAAAAGAACACATGAAAAAGGATCAAAAATAGAAATTGGATAGAAAATGATTCAAGCAAAGAAGCTTAATGCCATAAATGTAACTCAAGCTACCCTCTCCTAGATTGTAAAGCACCCCAGTGTAGTAGTAAGCTACTGCTGCTACTTGTAACCTTAAAATGTACAGTTGTTGAAGAATTTGGGGTAGGAGCCCTAACATCAACCTGTGATAAATACGAATGGCATTGAACATTTTAGAAAGAAATTCAACAGTTTTTCATGAAATAGAAAGGTAATAGGAGCATGAATTACCTGCAACTCAATATTTCCATCAATTTTGAACTTTTCAGCAGCCTGCTAGAAAAAACATATATATATATCAATGAACCATTATATGCTTAATGCATAAACAATCAACCACTCGTACACATGTATAATATATTTCAGGAACTCATTTGAACTTCTATATGTAAAAGATAGGAAAAGCTGTCTCTTAAACTGAGAAGATGCCAGAATAAATAAAGCAGATGAAGCAATGAATGCAATATTATAAAGTAACATTAACTACAAAAAAAGGGGCAATAAACAATGAATTTCCTCTCTGCATAACTGGATGAAAAATAATGATAATAAAAGTACAGACATATATTCAAAAGTTACCCCAGAAGAAGAATCAGTGGTTAAAACAGCACGAGGGACACCTGAAACAGAACGATTTTTTCCCACGTTTCCCATAGGTGATTTCTTTCTTTGCACTGTCAATTTGCAACCAAGAAACTCAGTTGATAAAGGAGATCTTCTTGCTGTAGAAGTTGCTTGAGGTGATATTAAAGTATTCCCTCCAATGCTAGAGGAATTTATTCTGCTTTTTTGAGTCTCTAACAATGTTGAAGGAAGAAAACTCTGCTGCAGCAAGTTATTCCCTATTGAATTACTCATATTCCCCCACCTTAGAAAACCCCTAAAGAAATCTAAGATCAGTTATCCATTCCTTTTGTATTTCAACACAAATATATTCCAAATTATACAAAACTAAAGACAAGAATATAAAACAATGTATGTAAACACAAACATCAAAGACTGAATTTTTTTAATCTTGTTGTAGCAAGGCAAAAGATGAGCACCAGTCACTCACATTTTAAATTACATATTCAAGATTAGCTGCATACAACAACTTGTGCACAAATACCAGAATCTAAGCATACTCACTTAACACGTATACAACTGGGACTCTGTTATTCCGGTGCTTAAATTGATCAAAAAGAAATTTCCAAAGATCCAATCTTTCAGCCCACAGGAAATTGAAATTCAATCAAGAATGAGCAATCAAACACAAATTTAACCATTCATTTAGAAGAAGAAAAAAAAAACTCTTGAATTTCCGAACCCACAGTCCAATTACTCAGCTTTTCTCTGGATTCCACCTAAAATTTGACTCTCTCTCTCTATATATATATATAAATATGTATATGAATGTAAATGCAAACCAAGCTCTAAAAATCAGTAGAATCTCGAGCAAGAAAAATCAATCAGTGATGGGAAATTCTTGAACATAGTTCCATTTAATCAACAGATACCATACCTTGAATCACACCAAAACAATTAGAGGAAGAAACAAACAAAAAAATTGGATTGAAAAGATCACTGTGAAGAAGCTGGGTGTGGCAGTGAGTATATGAACTGGGAACAAACTTTAATAAAATAAAATAAAATAAATAAACAAAAGATTTTTTCTTTTTCAAGAAATGATAAAAAAAAGCGGAAGGAAGGACTGGAAGATACTAGGTAGTAATTATTAATAATATCAGGAATGAAATGAGACACGTGGCGAAAAATGACAAAGACACGGTCATAAATGAATATGGAAATCCGAACTTTGATCACGTGCGACCTATGGGGTACCCAAAAATAGACACGTGGGACCCGTGACTTCCGCCTCTACCGTACGTTCATTTGATATTTTCCTCTTTTTCTTTTCCCAATTTGCATGATTTTTTGTGTGGATTTTTTATTACTTACCTAATTATAAATTATTTTCCATTTAATTTATATTTGTTTTTCTTTTTGTTCATTTTGCTACTTTTACCGAATACTTGCCTTCTTATTGAAGCAATCTTTTATTTAGAGTAATTCTCAAACTTTTTAAAATCCAACCTTTTGTGTAATTTTAACGAATAAAAACAAAAAAAAGTTATTTTATATAAATATTTTATAAATTTAGAATAAAAAAGAATTGTGATATTATAAAATATTACTAAAATGTTATATATATATATATATATATAATATCAGATAAAATTATTTGATTATTATTATTTTATTTAATAAACTGTTTTTAGGAAATTAGTTAAGAATAATTTTATTATTTTTAAGTAAAAATTTGGAATTTAAAATAAAAAAATTAGTTTAAAATTTAATTTATCAAATATAAATTTGATTGATATTTTTATTTTTGGGGAATTAATTCATGACTTTAAGAACTCACTCAAATCGTAAAATTATATTTTTTTTATTGATATATAATGTAATTTTAAAAATATAATTTCATT
Organism: Asclepias syriaca; assembly: GCA_027405835.1. NCBI lineage: Eukaryota > Viridiplantae > Streptophyta > Magnoliopsida > Gentianales > Apocynaceae > Asclepias > Asclepias syriaca. The sequence goes on from JAPHNG010000660.1 coordinate 483,395, forward strand.
TAAATTAATAATAATAATAACTAGAAACATTTGAGAATTGAGATGATCTTAAAATTTTCAAAATTTAATAAAATATTTTTTTTCTTCCCATCAAGAAGGTGATAGTAATTTTATTAAAAATTTTAAAAATAATACTTTAAATTCCAAATATATATATATATATATATTATATATATTATTAATATATATAACATAAAATATTTCTTCTCAGATAAAAAACAGGAGAATAACAACAAAAAAAAAAAGAAACTAAAAAAACAAATATGTTTAACTATTCTTACAAAAACTTGTTATATGAGAAAGGAATAATAATAATAATAATAATAATAATAATAATTGGTTGAAAGGCAGTAATCATAATGAAGAAAAATGAATTTCAAGAAATTCTGATTCTTCTCCTATCATAATTTATGTATGATAATTCCTCGCCCAATTTTTATTTTTTTATTTTTATTATTGTTATTTTTTTTCAATGACATAAAAAAGAAGAGTATAAAAATATAAAAGAAAAAGGAAAACAAATCGTGTTCATCCTCATCTTGGTACGTAAAAGGTTAACCGGCCACTGGGAGATATATATATATATATATATATTGTATGGATGGATCAATCTTTTTTAAGACTGGAAACAGCCAATGAAATGCTTGCATATTTCACAACAACATCTCTAGTTTTAACAATATCAGGATCGTCAACTCCAAATTGATCCATACCGTCCGTACAATCGGATAAAGCCGAAAGCGCAGCAGAAAGTTCAGTATCAATAGATCCCTGCGGATCACCGTCCTTTATATTTTCCAACACCTTATTTACACTGTCCACCACGCTATCGTGTGCATCCTTACAAGTCGCCAGTATAGAATCTTTCGAAATCGGTTCAAGTTCTCCGGGCAAATGTTTCGGTATGCTATCGAAGAACCGCTTATCCTTTTTCAATTCCGCAGCGATTGCACGCACCGTATTTCTTAGCGCTTTTTCCCACGTTTTCGCTCCTTTCACCAGTTTCACGCACAGAGCCATTTCTTCTCCGGCATCCGTAGCTTTGCAGAATTTGTTGCTGCCGGCGACGGCGGTGCTACTGTTCATGAAAATTGTAAGGAGGATGCTGGCGGCGACGAGGAGGATTACCTGTGAGGGAGAAATGCTTTTCATGTCGCCCATTTCTGGTGTGTGTATGTATGTGTGTGTGTTTTTTTTTTTTTTTTTTCTTTTTGGGGGGTTCACTCCAAACTCACAGGGTATATGTTTTACTTTTTTCGATGTGGGATATTTATATTTAGGTTTATAAAATAGCGGTTCCATAATTGTGGTGGAAATTATTAATTTTCCATCTTTTTCTGGGTTAATTGAGAGGAAAAGAAAATCAGAAATAGAAAATCTGTGGCTAATTATTCGTGAATTTCTGCTTGCTATTGAACAGAACTCGGTAAACCACTCTCTCGTTTTCTTTTTATTTTATTTTTCTTCTTTAACAGTAATTAATTACTGATCACTAGTGGTACATATTTCATTGATTTCCAATCTAATCTAAAGTTAAGATTGTTTAACAAAATTATTACAGCCTAAAATCAGGATATATAGATATAGATATAGTTTTGAGTTTATCTTATTAATTATCAATTAAAATAATTTGTTACACACTTTATTATGATAAAATTTTTATATCTTAAAATATTAATATATATTAAATTTTATGAGTGTTTTTATTAAAAAATATATATATGTATATTTAAACTGATTAACTGATTTATAGTATTTTAGTTGTGAAATATCTTAACTGAAAACTCTAGAAAATTAAAAAAAAAATTGTAGATATGAAAGAAATTAGTGCTAAACTAGAGAAAATAGAAAGGAAGAATATATATATATTAGATATTATTATTTGTTTGAATTTTGACTTGTCTTAAATTCATTATTTCATAATTATTGTTGTTATTATTTTTATAATTATAAAATTTTAGTTGACAATGAGATATAATTATGAAAAAATTTCTTAGTAATTATCAAGAGGTCGGGTTCCCAAATATCTATGGATTTGATAATTAATACAAAGAAAGCATGACATCATCATCAATCATGGTCTCAGAATTCATGAAAATCTCATGAGCTATTTGATTTGGTGAGCCAGAGAAATGGTAACGTCCATGACGTCATCGAACAGATTGATCGCCTTGTCAAAAGCCAATATAGCGCCGAGTTTTTGAGTAACAGCGTCTCTACAATCGTTAGTAGCATTGAGTGCACCGCGTAAGAAGGAACTCGCTGCACGCGGATCTCCTCTGCCGATGAATATAGTACTGGTGTTGAGGTGAACGCCGGTGAGTCCGAAATTGTCCGCGCACAATTTCACGAGAGCGTCCTTTTCAGCCGGCGGAAGCTTTGCCACCGCTGCCGCTTCTTCAATTACCGGCGTCAGTTTCTCCTGGTTGTATCTGTTGGTAGTTTCTGCTTTGTAGACGGCTTTGAGAGTTGCCTCTCGTGCATTTCTTGCGTTTCCGACGATGTTCTCGCACAAGCTGACGTTGTGCGTGGCTTTGCAGATCGGATTATTAATTCCTTCTGAAATTTGAATGTGGCTGATTGTCAGAGTGAAAATCGTCAGAGAGAGCAAGGAGAAGAAGGAGTTGAAACCAGTGATAGCCATCGGAAAATTTTCTTTTGTTTTTCGATCAATTTTCAGAGAAAGCTACCTTTTAAAATGTTAACAGCAACATTAGTATCAATTTGGTTGAAACTGCTTGTTACTTAGTTGAATATTTCTCGTCTTCTTCTTGCACTCTTGGGAAGAAAGCAATTAATGCTGATATTTGAATTATAATAGCAGCAAATTATACCGATTTGATAATTAATACAAAGAAAGCATGTGGAAAAAAAGAAAGAAGGGATGATATCATCATGATCTCAGCATTCACGAAAATCTCATGAGCATTTTAGATTTCGTGAGCCAGAGAAATGGCAACGCCCATGATGTCATCAAACAGATCGATTGTGCGATTCAAAACCGGTATAGCGCCTAGTTAACAGCGTCTCTGCACTCGTTAGCAACATCGCGTGAACTGCTCAAATAGGAATCCGATACCTCTTTATCTCCCATCTTGATAAACGTAATAGAGACGACGAGGTTACCGTCGGTGCGTGCGAAATCCTAGGAGCACAAGTTCACGAGAGCGTCCCTTGCAGCCGGCGGAAGCTTTTCCGTCGCTGTTTTTTGAATTAACGGCATCATTTTCTGCCTGATTTCTGCCTGCTCAACATCGCGTGAACTGCCTGAATTAACGTAATTTGATGCTACGTGGACGGCGTAATTTGATGCTACGTGGACGGCGTTTATGGTTCCGTCGCGTGCATTTGTTGCGTTGCCGACGATCTTCTCGCACAAGCTGACGTTGTGCGTGTGTTTGCAGAACGATTTAATTAGTTCCTTCTGAAACATTAATGTGGCTGATGGTCAGACAGAAGCATGAGAAAGGGGTTCAAATCAGCGAAAGCCATTGGAAAATTCTTTTTTTTTTTTCCCAGGTATCTCTGTATCGATCTGAGCATCGTCAGTTTTTACAGAAAGCTACCCTTTTACATTATTAATTACCCAGCGTTTGATAACTGAAACTGTTTGTCTTCTTAGTGCTCTTTGGAAATTTTGCATTTAATTAGCTTTATTTGAATTCAATTTTGTGTTAAAAAAAAATCAAATTGAATAAAAGAGAAAAAAATGAAAGTATATATATCTTTAAATATTTTTTTAAAAAAATTATGTGGTAGAAGTAACGGCTTGAAAATTTAATAATACAAATCTTAACACAATAAAAAAAAAATTATTAATGTTATAAATGAGAATTATGCCTAAATTAATCTACATTTTTTGTTTGTTTGGAAAGATTTCCCTCCAAGACAAAAATATCTTCATCCCTCTTGTCTCTTTTTCTATACTTTTATATTTAATAAAATAAAGTGATTTGCCACGATTTATTTTTTTTAATAAGTATATATATATATACAATTATAATATATTGATTTCACCTAGCAATGTTATATACATTAAACAAATCACCATATAGATGAAAAGTACTCACCCTCTCCGTCCATTTTGGTTCAAATGGCGAAATCATTATTATTCTTCTGACTTAATGTCGCCGCCGTCCAACATTCTACGGCCACCATAGTGTTGAGCTTGGACTTTTCCTCCAAAACACTTGCTATGACACCTAATTTTTGTCTAGTAAAAAATTTCATCTCTTCCAATAATCAATTATTACGAATTCATACGTTATAAGAATAAATTCAACACTTTTCTTTTATTAATTTAAATTTTGAGAGAGGGTAATTAATAATATATTTTAATTTAACATAATATCTGAACGAAAAGTCATACGATCAAATGTATATGCTTCCTTCTATTGTTTTATTTAATTATTATTGTGCATTTATTTAATTTTATTAAAAAATTATGATCAATCATATAAAAAAAATATATTAATAAAATAAAATTTAACTTTTTATTTGAGTACGTGTCAAATTAATAATTAAATAAACATTAATATCCTCAAAATTAACTAATTCTCCAACTTAAAGATCATCCAATGAAGGTAAAAACATTGGTATGAATCCAAGATCTTGAAAGGTAGTAAAAGTAAATAAACAAACCTTAATCAATAAGATGGATCTAATACATACAAACACTTGAGGTTAAATTAATAAGACATTTCCTCCCTACTATTTTATTCCAAACCATTATTTCTTTAATTGAATTATGAAGTCAGCGAACCCCCCAAGAAACCCCACTGAAATTGACAATTAAAAGTGGCTTATTCTATATATATATATATCATTTTCTTAAAGTCATCATATATGGCTGGAAGTTGACGAAGAAGTTCTGCAATTTTTTAAATTTTTTTTTAACACTTGAAATTAATGGGAGAAAAATAAGGAAATTGGAATTTTTTTTTGGGGGGTCAAATAATACGGGGAGTGAGAATATCCCATATACAGCTTGTCATTAAATGGACCAAAATTTAATTTAATGCAAATGATTCTTTAAATTAGAGGTGTCATTCTCCACGACACATTCAATCAATTTAGTAATAACAAGACTGCATGACTAAACTACCCTTATGCCATGATGCATGCATCCTTTTTTTACCAATTCCTCCAAGCAATTTTTTTAAGACTTTAATTTGATACAAGTTATAGGGTTATAGCTCAATTAATAAATATTTAATAAAATTTTTAAATTTGATTCTATTAATATTAAATATACGTATGTCGATTTCAAAGGAAATTTTTCTTCAGCAAAGAATTTATATATACTTGTTAATTTCTTTTTATTAATAAAAACACGTATCGTTTTTCCTTTATTGATTTATTACTTTGAATAGATGCTTAGTCCCGAAAAGTCAAAGAAATTGATAATATGATGATAATAGAGTCGGCAATTGAAGTCCTAGTGAACGGTGACTGTAATTACAAACTTATTAAAGTAGAAAGTTAATAATATGATAATAAAGAGAGTCGGCGGCCGAAACTTTAGTGAATAGTAACTATAACTATAAGGGTTCTAACGTAGGAAGATGATAATCTAATGACAAGAGAGTCGGCAACCGAAATTCTAGTGAACGGTAATTATAACTATAAAGATCCTAATGTAGGAAATTGATAATCTGATGACAGAAGAGTCGACAGCAGAAACTCTAGTGAACAGTGATCATAACTATAACGGTTCTAATGTAGAAAGTTGATGATATGGTGATCTTAACTATATGAGTCCTAATGTAGAAAGTTGATAATATGATGACAGGAGAGTTGGCAGCGAAACTCTAGTGAACGGTGATCATAACTATAAGAGTCATAATGTAGGAGATTGATAATTTCCAGACAGAAGAGTTGGTGGCCGAAACTCTAGTAAACAGTGACCATAACTATAAAGGTCCTAATGTAAGAAGTTGATAATCTAATGATAGGAGAGCCGACGATCGGAGTCCTAATGAATGGTGACTGTAATTATAAGCTAATAAGTTGATAATTTAATGACTTGAGAGTCAAAGACTGAAACTCTAATGAATGGTGATCGTAACTTTAAGGATTCTAATGTAGAAAATTGATAATATAATAATGACAAGAAAATTGAGAATTGAATCCCTACTGAACTATGAACGTAATTATAAAGATCTTAATATGTAGCAAATTATTTATTGTAATATCATCTTGATTATTGAATTGTTACCTTAAATATAAGTTTCTTCGTTGATAAGAATCAAATATCATCAATTATCGGGAAAAAAAAGAAAAAAAAAAAGAAAGAAAGGAAACAAATATCTTCTATTTAAAGAAAAGTAGGGGAACAGTTGGGAAGGGTATAATAGTCATATCAGTCAATTAGAAAGATCAAGTTGAAGAGTCCACATAGGAAAATGAATATACGGTAGCAAACCAAGTCAAGGATTGCTGCAGATTCGTTAGATTCCAAAGTCAATGGCGTGGAATATCAACTTGTATTAACGTAACTACACACCTCACATCCTACTTTACTTATCTTTTTCCTGTCGAGTTTCAATCTACAAGAAAAAATTAATTCATCAGTTAACTTATTTTCTCCATTTTAATTTATTTTAAATTAATTTAAAATAGAATTGGGTGAAATACTTTTTCGAAAAAACGATAGTGTAACATTATAATTATAAAAATATGTAAAGAGGAACACAAATGATATAATAGTTTCTTGAATTCTTGTTATTTGGTTACTGAAATCAAGAAAGAAATAGGGGAAATGGAGGTGGAGAATACAACATCCATGGAATCTAATCCTAAAAATTTTGCTCTTCCCGTGGATTCTGAGCATAAGGCGACAGAATTTCGGGTGTACTCGGCGGCGGCACCTCACATGAGGGCATTTCACCTGTCTTGGGTATCTTTCTTTGCCTGTTTTGTTTCTACTTTTGCAGCGCCACCACTTCTACCAATCATACGAGACAATCTTAATCTGACGTCGACAGACATCGGAAATGCCGGAATAGCGGCCGTTTCAGGGGCGGTATTCGCCAGAGTAGCCATGGGAACAGCCTGTGACTTGTTCGGACCGCGACTTGCCTCGTCTTCATTGATTCTCCTCACTTCGCCGGCAGTTTACTTCAGTTCCATCGCCAATTCCCCTGTTTCGTTCCTCCTCGTCCGTTTCTTCACCGGTTTCTCCATAGCTACTTTCGTTTCAACGCAATTCTGGATGAGTTCCATGTTCAATGCCAAGGTCGTCGGAACGGCAAACGGTCTCGCCGGTGGTTGGGGAAATCTAGGCGGTGGAGCTACCCAATTAATCATGCCCCTGGTTTTTTCCCTAATCAGGGATATGGGCGCAATCAAATTCACCGCCTGGAGAATAGCGTTTTTCATTCCGGCATTCTTTCAAACACTTTCTGCGTATGCTATTTTCTTCTTTGGACAAGATCTCCCCGACGGAAACTACACAAAACTCCATAAATCCGGCGAGAAACACAAAGATAATTTCGCACAGGTGTTTTATCACGCGGTAACGAATTACAGAGGATGGATTTTAGCATTGACTTACGGGTACTGTTTTGGAGTTGAACTGACTGTTGACAACATAATCGCACAATATTTCTACGACAGATTCAATGTGAATCTTCACACGGCCGGAATAATTGCAGCCAGTTTCGGATTAGCAAATTTATTCTCCAGGCCCGGGGGCGGAATTTTATCGGATATAATGGCGAAAAGATTTGGAATGCGAGGCAGAATTTGGACCCTGTGGGTTGTGCAGACTTTAGGCGGAATTCTTTGTGTAATTTTGGGAAAGGTTGGATCTTTAGGCGCATCAGTTGGTGTTATGCTTGTTTTCTCTGTTTTTGTTCAAGCCGCTTGTGGTCTTACTTTCGGTGTTGTTCCGTTCATCTCCCGAAGGTACTCTTTTTTTCTTCTTCTTCTCCTGTTTTTTCCTCCCAGTATTGCCCACCACAAACATTACTATCCTCCTCAATTATTCTTTAAAAATTCAAACAAAACAAAATATCACAAATAAATCTTTCTTGAAGACTAATGAATTGGATTTCTTTTTTTTAATTGAACATAGTAGACGATCTAGTTTTTAAATCCATCATAAAATTTACTAGTCCAAATTCAGTCTGCGACAGAATCACAATACAATTGTCTAAGTGTTTCTAGCAATTTTCATTGACATAAAAAATGGGGTGGAAATCTTTTTTTTTCAGGTCATTAGGAATAATATCAGGGATGACAGGAGCAGGGGGAAATGTTGGAGCAGTTATAACTCAATTAATATTCTTTAGAGGATCAAGATACAGTACAGAAACAGGAATAACACTAATGGGAGTGATGATCATATGCTGCACACTACCAATTATGTTGATTTACTTTCCACAATGGGGAGGAATGTTTAAAGGGCCATCATCTAAAGGCGTTTCTGAAGAAGATTACTATGTTTCTGAATGGAATTCTGATGAAAAAGAAAAGGGTTTTCACCATGGAAGCTTGAAATTTGCTGATAATAGCAGAAGTGAAAGAGGTAAGAGAGTTGGATCTGTTTCTTCTCCTTTTGATGATGGCACTAGAAATACATACGTATAATAATTAAGTAAGCACATTTCAAGAATTCCTGGTTTTCTCATCTAAAAATAATATATAAGAATTTTAGAAAATTAATTTCTTTCTTGCTAAGCAAGAACTCAAACTAGATGGAAAAAGAGATCCACAAGTAATCCCAAAAGAGTTATAACAGAGTGGGGGATAGTTTTCATTACTAGACGTGGGAGAAGGTTTCAATTGTACGGAATTTAGGCGGAGGTCGGTGCACGGTTTCGAGTCGCTGCATTCCATGTCAATTGATCGGCGAGTATAAGTACCGTTGATATTGTCAAACGTGACATTAGTAATACTCACTGCATTATGTTGATTATATTTGCAGCTACTTTTCTTTTCCTTATCACAATAGTTTTGATTAATCACTATTGGATTTTTCACGTCCACCATTGTAATGTTCAAATACTGAACTCTCATCACCGTTCCATGACCTCCCTATGCATGATGAAAACAAACTTCATTACTATTTATAGTAAGTAGTAGTATTCATCAACAATATATATATATATATAATATATATATATATAAAAGAAAAACAAAAGGGACTAACAGGCCATGTCTTGATCCGAGCACCATTTTGTGATTGGTTCATGACAACGTTTTTCACTGTAATATCTTGAACAGATGCATATGTTCCATCTTTCCCCAGACCCCCTATGCTATAATTTCCATGCATGTAACATTAGATTTAATATATATATATATATTATATATATATATATTTGATCAAATAATAAATAATTAATTACCTTATACCATGACTAAAACCACAATATACATTACTGATATTAACATTGCTGGTTCCCATTTGCATAGATATGCAATCATCGCCTACAAAAAAACATTATTCACAAAATATATATATATATATACAGAAACGATATATATATATAACTATAATTACCGGAGTGAACGTGAGCTTGTCGAATTGTTGCATATTTGGTGTTTTCAAGATGAATCCCGTCGGTGTTTGGACTCATTTCCGGCGAATAAATTGTAATGTTATTAACCGTTAATCCTACAACATCGTAAAAGTCGATATGGAATTTAGCACTGTTCTGTATTTTTATGTTACGAACCGTCACATTTTCGCTAGAATCGAATTTCACTGCCTGTTCAAATTAAATAAAAATCCCGTTATTCATCAGATCATCATATAATCATAATTTTTTTTAAATGTTATACTTACAGTTGGTTTCCTATGTACATTTTTCTTGGATTTCCACCAATCAAAACCTTGGCCATCAAATATGCCTTTTCCTTGCAGTGTAAAATTACGTAACGATCTGAAAGTAATCCATCCCCAACAATTTTTTGGCCACGAAGAACTTCCTTTCGGTGGAGCTAAAATAGTCCCATCTACCTGCCATATATATAATCAATTAATTAATTAACACAATATATATATATATATATATAAACGTATAAATTTATATATACCTGAAGGGTAAAATTGGATTTGCATGGGCCTTTAAGTTTTACTAAATTAACTAGAAATTTATGATCAGAAGGGATCAGTAAAGTGGTATTAGAAACTTTGCATGCAGCATCCCATACATCTAAAACTGCATCGGAATCATCAGAAATTCCGTCACCTTTTGCTCCGTATGACAATATATTGAAAACGGCGGAGCCGGATTGATCAGTAGCATCCCCGCCACCGCCGCTTAGGTTTCTTGATTCAACAGTGACATATATAATAGAAAAGACAATGAAAAAAAGAGCTAAAGTTTTTGTATAATAACTTCCCTTCATACTTTCCATGATTTTCTAGCAGCTAAGGTTGGTATTATTTTCACTTTCATATATGACTTAGATTGTCTTCTTTTTCTTCAAATATATATATATATATATATATATATATATATATATATATATATATATATCAAATTATCATTAACATTATTAATATTAATACTAATATAACCCTCACAATATCACATGGTCAACAAACATAACAATATTATAGGCTTCAAATGTGTCAAATTTTTAATTTAAAGATTCTTTCCAATATATATTTGTTATAATATATAAGTTAGCCAATTATTCAAATTTTTTGTTTTGACCAGATTTGATTTAAGTTGAACGAGTTCATTCTTATATAACGAGTATAAAAAATTTTGACAGATTCATCATATATATATATATATATATATATATATATTAATTTTTTTCTCAAATTTTTATTATAGATATTATAGTAGGTTATCAATATACACTTGTAAGCCATTTATTGGTTTGATCCATGGTTGTATGGGATACACCGGTCCTCCAAATTGCACTACTAGTGATCATAGTGACTAATCCATGTGAATATTCTGTTAAAAAACGAGATGAACACTTTAATGTAGCCAACATATTTTTTCAATTGATTTGGCTACTCTTTGTGGAATGCCATTAATTCCCTTTCTTAAGCAATAATCCAAGCTTGATGGAAAAAGCAAACCTTCTGTATTCCCATAAGAATTAAAGCAAAATCCTTCCTTATTATTAAACCCTAGAGCAGCAGAAGAAGAAGGTGATGATGATGAACTTTGCAATAACCGAATAGAAATTAAGTCCACACCCGTACATGGAATCGAAGCACTACAAGCTAAATGAATTGCCTGAGAAGAATAAGTTCCGTTGATTTGATCAAACTTAACGCCGGAAATCGCCACCGCTTCCGATTGGTTCTTACATATTCCCTTGTCGCAATAAAACTGATCAATCATTATCGGAACTTTAACGTTGTTCATTTGAATATTCGAAAATGTCACATTCTTCACAGCTCCAATTCCTCCCTGCATCGTCCAAAATTTAATAATGTACACAATAATTAATCATAATTAATTAATTAACGAACCTGCCATGTCTTGATTCTTGCACCATATTCTGTATTGTCCATGACAATGTTGTCCACCACAATGTCAGAAACACAAGCAACTGTTCTATCTTTCCCTAGACCACCTAAGCTGTACAAATCATCTAGAATTAATTAATTAAGAGATAATCATTCTTATTATGAAAAAAAATATTGATTGTAATTACCTTATACCATGGCCAGGACCACATTGTAAATGATGTACAAAAATATTTGTACAACCAGTTTGTATGGATACACAATCATCACCTATTAATTAAAAAAATAATTAAATTATTATCAGTTTAAACTTTTAAATTATTTCGATATACGAGAGGGGATATGTTACCAGATGCAATGGTGGAATGTTGGATTACAACGTCTTGGGTATTCTGTAGATGAATGCCGTCGGTGTTTAGACTGTTTTCCGGCGAAGAAATTGTAATATTTTCCACATTTACCCCTTTTGAATTGTCAAACTTCAGATGACAAAGTGGACTGTTTTTTATTACTATGTCACGGACTGTTACGTTTTCGCTTGAATAGAATCTCAATGCCTATTAATTAAAATAAATAAATAAATAAAAATTTCTACTTATACAAAGAAACTTGAAACTAGAAAATTTAGAAGAGATGACTTACAGTAGGTTTGATACTTGAACTGGTCTTGGATTTCTTCTGCTGCAAATATATATATAGTCAAAAAGTGAGCTTTTTTCTTTTATTTTTTTATTTGTTAATTTGCAATTAATTCTTTAATATTGTCAAAAAAAAAAAAGAAAAAAAAAGATTACCTGGAGTGCTGAATTGATTTCATCACTACTCCACCAATCAAATCCTTGACCATCAAGAATCCCACTTCCTTGAATGGTGAAATTTTGTAACCATTTGAAATTTATCCATTGAAACAAGCTTGATTTTGTCCATGATCTTCCTCTTCTTGGCGCTACTAAAATCCCATCTATCTGTAAATTTAATTAATTAATTTCTCAACAAACTTACTTCTTTATATAATATATAATATATATATAATCTTCTTACCTGAAGAATTAAGTGATGAGGTATACATGGCCCCTGAAGTGTAATTGGTTTAATAAGAAACTTAAAATTTGATGGAATATTAATTCCAGATGATAACATATTAATGCTGGAACTGCATGCAGCTTTCCATGCAGCTAATAGTGCTTTAGAATCATCAGAAATTCCATCACCTTTTGCCCCAAATGATAAGATATCAAAATTACCGTTGGTAGGAAGTGGTGGAGGAGAAACCAGCTTGGAATTTCCCTTCTTCTTGCAGTGATTAGTTTTTCTTGAATCTACCATAGGAATTGAATAAGAAATAAGAAGAAGAAGAAGAAGAAGGAGAAAATGAAAGAGAGAATGTAGAGAAGATGTTTTCTCTCTCTTCTTCATAGCTGAGATTGAAAGCACTTAATAATTTGAAGTTGAGTTTCACACAAAGTACACTTGTGTAGGATATATATATATATAGTTGTAATTTAACGTGAGGTATAAATATATATAAAGAATGTTTCCTCACCGGAAGTTCTTGCAGTCACTGCTAGCACTCTCCAATTATTATAGCTGTGTCGGCTCATCATTGAATTTCTTATGTGCTTCCTCCGGATAACATAGTTTACTTTATCCTCAATTTCCGGTCCACTATAGTAAGTTAATTATCTTATCAATTTAAATAAATTAAGATCTTAAATTAAGAAAATGTGTTTTCTTAATTAGTTTTATCTAATCTAAATTATATTTGAATTTTATATATACTCATAAAGTTTTATACTTATTTATAATAAGTCACAATTTCAACAACTAAACTTATGTTTGAATTGTACTCATAAATCTAATAAAATTTAATTCTTAATCGAAAAAAAATCTTATCTTTTAAACTTTCCCATTGGTAATGAAAATGAAAGTTGGACATGCATGAATCCAACTTGGATAGCAGAACAGGGAAAAAAGTTGGAAAAAAGCTACAATGGCATGCAGTAGTTAAATAACTTAATATAATATATATATATATATATAAAAGAATAATTGAAATGGATGGAATCTTACTTAGTAGGCATCCCACTTACAGCAATTCTGAGGAATAATCTTCATCAGCATTCCTTAAAATAATTACTTGAACTGAAGAAAAATAATTAATTAATTAAACAATTAACACAACTTTTTTTTTCGTGAGAAAAAGTTTGTCCACCTCTTACCAATTAATTAATACATTCTTTAATATATGTATTGGCTCATTATCCAAAAAAGAAACATATCCCAGTGGCTGGAGTTAGGTTAGGACATAGTATATAGTAATTTGGTGGCCTAGGTTTTTAGTTCCACACAAATGAAAGTTGAGCATTCATTTCATTCAATCATGGAGTCCTTCCACCCCGATATACATACATACATATATATATATATATATATATATATATAATGAGAGGAGAGAGAGATTGTGACCGTTTATTTAGTTAGTAAATTAGTCATAGCTAGAGAGGGACCAAAGGCCGGTGGTACATATATAAGGAAGTGGAACACACGTTGCTGGGAAATACTTTTTAGGAACCACTTCATCTCTTGAGCTGCAAATTAATGATCTGTTTTTCTTTCTTTCTTGCACGCCCTCGTCTCCCTTTATTCAATTATGCATAATCCACTACTTTATCTTATACTAAAAAAACACTTTACTGTGTATCATTCATTTTTACATTATATCAAATAAAAAGTTTATTAAAATATATTTTGGATGTGCAAATTATCTTTAATAAAACACTTCAAAAAGTGCATAAAAATTCTTAGTTCCAATTATAATGTGCATCAAATATAAGAGTTGTGATGATTTTTATTTTTTTTTTTAATTAAAAAAACAAAACCTGTTATACTGGGCCAATAAAACCTATTAGTACCTAAAAGTGAGCCCAAGAAAACGGCCCGCCCACAGTGAATGTGAATCCAGATTCGTCCCGATTAGTATATGTAATGGAAAAATATTTTAATGCAAAAAAATGTCGGTAAAAACTCAAATCTTGCTGACTTTTTTGAGAATAATAGTTCAATGCTGGTGGCTATGAAAGCCGTAAGTAGAACTAATACTTAGTTTCCCATTTGCCTTCAAATCTAATTCTTCTTATTTCTTATTTTAGTGAGAATGCTTTAACTTAAATGAAATAATTTAATAGAAAATTGTTCAAATTTTCAATGTGGTAAGGAGTTGTAGTTTCTTTATTTGTTCTTATAAGTTTCACGTTTCAAGTCCAAACAGCCGTATTATTAGCTTTGGGGAAACTTGGGGTAAGTTTCGTGCGGAGGAAAATCTTCCAAAGTTCGCTGTATTTTGACTTCTATAAATCATCAACCCAAACCTTATATATATATTTATATACTTACATTAATACAATCTTATATAATATTAGGTACTAATAATCGAATATCTTTTAATATAATAAAAATAATATTATATAATTAATTGCATATGTGGTAGACTTATAATTATGATTGTAATAAATAAGTAATAATTTTATTTGGATAAATAAAATAATTAAATATACAACTATAATTATGAAGGTAAAAACCAATGTTGATATTAATTATGATAATATATATATGAAGTAGTGATGTAAGGATACAAATGTCGTTTTATTTTAGTCGAATTCCATATATATTATTTCCATTTAATTCCTACGTGCTTACTTTTATTACGTATAAAATTTATGTCGGAATTTTTTTTCTGAGAAAAAACAAAATTAGAATATATATATATATATATATATATATATATTACACAGATAGATTTTATGTGTGTATATATATATATCACAATAATTGTCTTTATCATTTCCTAAAAGCCAAGTGATCGGAATATATACACAATAACACAAATATTATAATATATCATTATCGGCGCAGGAGGGTCCCACCATAATTTACAATGTTCTAATCCGTACTTTGCAAGATAATGTGAGTGCGGTTTTATTTTTCCTTTCTAAAAAATACTACTAATAATAATCTTCGTTTAAATTGCTAAGAAGCGATTCATATAACCAGAAGAAAAAAAAAGGATGAAGTTGTCCAGTTAAGTATTTTATCGATCAAGTTTTCTCTCTAAGAACACCAAAAAATCACGGACGGGGAATCCAAAAATATGGATTCTCGTAAGATTATTTTGTTTCTAATTTTATTAGCTTTGAGTATAAACAATTCTGTTTCTGATCCAAGAGCTACAGAGGCAGCTCTTGTTTGCTCCAATCGAACATCGGCAACATCCGATCGTCAAGTCTATGTAGCTACGTTTTTGGCTGCCATGGATGCAATCTCGCCTCTCATATCCAGACAAGGATACGGAGAAGTGGTTAACGGAAGTGGGAACAACACGGTTTATGCTTTCGGAGAGTGTATGAAAGATTTGTCAAGGTCAGATTGTAATCTCTGCTTTGCGCAATGTAAGACTCAAGTTTTGAGGTGTTTACCTTTTCAGAGACTGACTCGCGGCGGTAGGCTTTTCTACGATGGGTGTTATTTGAGGTATGATGATTATATGTTTTTTAATGAAAGTTTGAGTCCGGTTGATAGAACTGTTTGTGGAAGGAACGATTTTGTTGGGAATCGGACTTTGTTTAAACAGAATGTTGACGAACTTGTGAGGACTATGAGTTTGGAAGGTCCTAAAAACGATGGCTTCTTTACTGGCTCTGTTAGTAGAGGGAATTTGACTGTTTATGGTTTGGCTCAGTGTTGGGAGTCTGTTTCCGGGAGTTCTTGCCAGAATTGTTTGGCTAAATCGGTGGCCAATTTGACCTCTTGTCCTCCTAAGGATGAAGGTAGGGTTCTAAATGCCGGTTGCTATTTGAGATACTCAACTCAAAGGTTTTACAACAATTCTTCGCCGGATTCATCTGCGGGAAACGGAGGTAAGTTGAAGATAAGTAATTCGAATTTTTTTCTGAATACTTTGTTGGATTGGATTATATATATTCTTTCCTTTTCATTATTTAGGGATTTGGCGTAAGAAATCTTAATTGTTTGTGAAGAAGGTTACATGTTCGACCTGAACTCTGTATGAAACTTGTTAAAATTTAGTTAATTGAAATAATCATATATTAATTCTTGATTAGGTGGATCTCGTCATTTGGCAATTATTCTATCTTCAACTTGTGCTGCTGTGGCTTTTGCTGTAATTGTATCAACAATTTTCTTCTTTGGAAGGAAGAGAGCTTTAAGACAGAGAAGAGGTTAGCAATTAATAAGCATTTTTATCTTTTATATTTGTTTATTAGTTTTCATGGCTGACTGTATGTATAACTGTTTAATGATGCAGAGAAGAAGCAACTTGGTTCTCTTTTACAAATGGTGAACAAGTCTAATCTCAACTTTTCATACGAAAGTCTTGAAAGAGCTACAGATTACTTCAACAATTCAAATAAGTTGGGCCAAGGAGGATCTGGTTCTGTATACAAAGTAAAATTTCATTTTCAAGATTTCTTCTTGTAGTAGAGAATATTTTGCCCAAAGCTGCAAGCAGATACTAATAACTAACAAGATTTTGCATATTTTACACAGGGTATTTTGGCTAATGGTCAGGCTGTTGCTATAAAAAGGCTTTTCTTCACCACTAGACAATGGGTGGATCACTTCTTTAATGAGGTCAACCTGATCAGTGGGATTGATCATAAGAACTTAGTAAAGCTGTTGGGTTGTAGCATTACAGGACCAGAAAGCCTCCTCGTGTACGAATACATGCCAAATCAGAGCCTTCATGACCATCTCTTTGGTAGCTTCACTGATTATAACTCATTTTACTGATTTAGACTTCCTGTTATGTTTTTTCTTTCTTACTGATGAGGAGGATTATGTTGTTGAATTAGTTAAGAAGAATGTGCAGCCACTGGATTGGCAACAGAGATACAGAATCATACTAGGAACAGCTGAAGGATTGACATTTCTTCACGAAGAATCAACAGTCAGGATTATACATAGGGACATAAAACTCAGTAATGTTCTTCTAGATGAAGATTTTGCCCCCAAAATCGCTGATTTTGGTCTTGCTCGCCTATTTCCTGCAGATCAGTCTCACATTAGCACAGCTATTGCAGGCACACTGTAAGTCCACATAATCTTTTATGTTTCTTTTATAAATATGTCTAATGTGAAGTCCTATTTCTCAATGAATATTTATATATATATATATATATATATATATATATATTGTTTGCAGCGGATACATGGCTCCGGAGTACATAGTTCGTGGAAAATTATCTGAGAAAGCAGATGTTTACAGTTTTGGAGTTCTTGTGATTGAAGTTATCACTGGAAAGAGAAACAATTCCATCTCCCAAAACTCATTTTCTCTCTTGCAAAAGGTATTCCATTTTCTCACATTATAAATATTCACAACTCAACTTCCTTGAGAATTCCACATTATTATTCATCATCATAATCATAATCATAATCTTGATTTTCTAACAGATATGGAACCTCTATGGGACATCAAAATTATGTGAAGCAGTGGATCCAATACTGCAAGGTATGTTCCCAGAAGAAGAAGCAAACAGAGTACTTCAAATAGGCCTTCTTTGTGTCCAGGCCTCGGCAGAAACGCGTCCATCTATGTCAGGAGTTGTGATGATGCTGAACCATAATCAGCAGGAAATCCCTAAACCAGCACAACCACCATTTCTTAACCCTACCGGCAATAGTTCAGAGATGAGTCCACTTCAACCTGCCGGAGGAACTCCCTATTTTCAGTCAGATTCAAATACACTTTCATCAGGGAATGAAATGACTCAGAGTTTTATTGAACCAAGATGATTTTTTTCCTTGTAAATTCACATATAGTTAGTTATTCCATGATTCAATTTTGTCTATATTATCATAGAGTATCGATCAAGGACAAGACCCCTTCCTTAGTTTCCATTTTTTTCCATAAAATTTGTCCTTCACTGTTTATCATCTCCTTCCAATGTAAAGTAAATCACATGTAAAGCTACTCTTCATGCATACTATTTCAAGAAATTATTGACATTTGTTAAGATTTAGATGGATATAACTAGAAATTGAAGAAGGTGACTCCTCACCTATCTTTTGGGGTAACTTTTCAAATCAAATTTGAACAAACTAGAAGAGTAAGCAGCAGTATTAGACTTTTGACTCGTACTTTCCTTCCGGGGCATTTTCTTTGATCAAAATCTGGTCTCTCCCGGAATCCGCCAATAAAGATATATATCTTTTTGGAGTTACTGAAACTGGGTGGGGACATGTACAACGTGGTTCACCATTCCTTGGCAAAACCATTATTGGTCAAGTTTCAATATATTTATGGCGGTGAGTTTGAACTTAATTCTCCGCCGACCTATGCCTCCCCATCGAGTTTATGCAAACTAATGAAAGAGACCAAACGATAAAAGTCAAGTCAAGTCAACGTTTCATATTAAGATCGATAATTGTTTGCCTGGAAAATTCCCGTCCCAATAATGCCCACTGGGCAAGGGAGTGCACGTTCCGTTTGGTTTTTTATTTGACCCAGTCTTTTTGCTTTCTTGTCCTTCATTTTCCGTTTAAAAAAAGACCATTCATTGACATTTTATATTTTTTCAAAATTATTATTTTAATTAATTTAAATTTCACTCAAATTATATTTATATTTTCTTAACTTTTGTTTCATAAAAATCTTTAACTTTTAAAAACGACCTTCATTATATATTTATTTGTTAGACTCTTTAATATTTAAATAAATAGATTGTGCTTGTAAAATTTAATTTTTATTTTTTTAAAAAAATCATTTACTCTACAATAAATGTTTAACGCTCTGATTTTATTTACAAAATATATATATATATATATATATATATATATATATATATATATATATAGGTGCCTAGTGTAGCACAACCAAAATTTCAGAGCCCAAAATGATTGACTCCATTTTGTGAATGGTGGCATTTTTTTTTTCTTTTCTAAAGATGATAAAGGGTAATAATGTTGACAGCAAGCCCATCATGCCCACTATGAAAATGTCGCGGAATTCATTAAACTACTAAAAAACTAATTAATAATAATAATAATAATAAACGCATACTTTTTAATTCTACATATTATATGATAAGGATGTAATACCTATCATAATAATCTCTTTCATTTTTTAAAAAATAATTTTTTATTTTAAAATTAATTAATTAGTCTTTAATTATATAAATTTTGGGTAAAAAAATTCTAATTATAATTAGAAATATTTTTACTTACTTAAAATATAATATAAGTAAAAATACTTTACAATTAAATTAGAATTATAAATTTAAATAAATAAATCGTTCAAATCATTTCAAAACTCTTACTGTAATATATACAAATTTTTCAAAAGTTAATCACAAAATTTTGTGTTTTTTTTTTGCATTTTCACATTCCATCTTTAAGAAACAAAAGCAAAAGAATGGTTGAAGATGGATGATGATAAACAAAGCAAAATATTCAACATTCTTTTTCATTTTCTTTTTGTTTCTTAATCTTGACTTTAATAGCTTAAAGACAAAAATACAAAGAATAGTTAATTATGATTATTATTTTTAACCATTTCTCTTTCCTTCTTTAATCCCACCATGGCACATGGTAGAACAACTGTACCCATAGATGGAATACCATGTTGATTAGTATTTAAAAAAAATATATCAAATAAAAATATAATATTTTTCAGCACAAAAATCAATGGAAATAGTTTATTCGTTAAAGTCAACAACAACTGCTTGCACCTAAAGTGGAAGACTTGGGAAAAATTAATAAACCCTTGGAGTCCAATTTGTTGACCCTTTCTAACAACGTTATTATACATCTTTTCCTTAACTTATGTCATCTCCCCATATATGCGAATCTTATTTGGACTTAGGAATTAGGTCACGATAACTCATCACACAAGTTCCCACTACCTACACAATAATAATTCAAGTTTTAAATGATTAAATATATATATATATATATAAATATATAAATTTAAATTTGTAATTTTATTAAAAAAGATTGAAACAAATTATATGTTATGTAAGTGAATAATTTATTTTAACGAGATAATAAAAAAATATCTTGAGCATTTAAGAATATAAGAGAGAGATTTAACCTTTTTCTAGATGATTATAAGTATTTTTTTGTGCATTTTACTAACTTGATTGTTAGAGAGTTGAAGTGAAAGATAAGTGGTTTTTTTGCAAGTGACTTGGCATTCTTCTTTGCCTAGTTGAATGACATTCATCATTTTACGTGTCATTAAAGAAAATTTATGAAATCATTTACCTAAATTTAAAAATTCTTATCAAATTAAATGTTTTGTATTTAAATAATAATAGAAACTATTCAATATAACAAGGCATAAAAGAAGATGCAAAAATATCATCGCTTGATCAAAAATATCTCTCTCTCTCTCTCTCTCTCTCTCTCTCTATATATATATATATATATATATATATATATATATTCTAAAGAAAAGTCAAAGTAGAAAGTCTTTCTTTAACCACAAAAATTTCTGCCACTTGAATATAATTTGACTAATTATTCATGAACTGCCTTTGCTTATTGTATGCATGACACTACCCCTTCTGACTTTTCTTAACCTTTTTCTTAAATTTAAGTTTTAAATTATTATTATTATTATTATTGGAAATAATAAAAATTATAAATTTAACATTACAACTTAATTATTGCAAAAGATCAATTTAAAATTATTTAAAAATTAATGTTATTACTTTAATAATAATAATAATAAATGAGAAACTGATTTGATAGCAATTTATTTATAATTTTGTGATAATGAGAAACTGATTTGGTTATATGAATTCCAAAATTGTACGGTACATATAAATTAAGGATATAGGACCGATTGATAAAAGTTTCCATATTAGTATAACTTGGTGTCAAAATCAATACTTCACTATATTTTTTGATATCTAGAATTCTAAAAATGGAAGGAAATGGAAAGTCGCTCAACCTAAAGAGATTGATGTGGCAAAACCATTTAAACACCTCATTTTCCTTATATATACACATTTAACTAATAAAAGTACATTAAATTTCAAAAAAAAAAGAAAAAAGAAAAAAATCAAATGGAAGGGTAAATTCTAGAAATGAGATTTTTGGCAAAATCAGTCAAAGACATGGAAGTTTCAGTTAAAAATAGGCGGGTCTTCCTTCAAATGTCTTTTTCGTTGATTTAATAACAAAGCCTTTCTCTCTGAAAAATGATTATCCAAAAATTCTTAATTTTGACTTTTGCTGCAATATGCACAGCAAGAAATCTTCAATCTTGATTACTTTCTGCTTTAAATTTCCAAATTCCTTCTTTTCCTTTTCGTCTGTATAAAATTTGCTTCTTGATCAGTGAATCCGCTTCTGGTGAATTCATGTAGAGAAAAAAGAGGTAAGAAAAAATTCACTAGTTTCAAGATTTCACAGTTCATGTTTAGTTTAGTTGTTCTTACTATTTGTTTAGCTTGAATTTTGCATTTTATGCTTTGAAATTTTCTGGGTTACTCCTCTTTTTCTGGAATCATGCAAAAAAAATTGAATTTGATTCGGTCTGAGTTGATTCAGAATTAATACGATGATGATGATGATTTTGTAGCTTGATATTCGGTTATTCTACGAGTTTTTCCCCTCATTTTCTCTGTTTTTTTTCTTTTTCACTGCTTTTCTCTCTTATGGGGATGTAAAAGTTGGGATCTTTTGTTGGCTCCATCTGTTTATGAATTCAAGAATTCTGTTTTTAAAAAAATCCCATAACTTTCTGTATTTTCTTGTTAACAACACTGCTACTGTTAGTTAGGTGAGTATGAACTGAAAAAGCTGAATTTTCATTTTCGAAAGAGTAAAGAAGCTGGCTGGGCCTTGGCCTCTTTATTACTTTTCCACCAGAATGGTTTTTCATCATAACTAATGCTAATAAATACCATTAATGTTTTTTTTATTTACCTACTCAAAGATTCTTGCTTTCTTGTTTCCCTTCAAATCCTATTCCATTCTTTCAAATTTTTCTTTTCTTTATTCATTAATTTGCACAGCTTGCTGTCTCTTTGGTTTTGATCAGGAAGATCTTATTATCACGTGACTTTAAGTTGTCAGTCATTTGATTCTTTCAAAATCTCAAAAAGGGTGTCAGGATTTTTAGAGGGTGGTGTGAATTTTAGGTCATATGTATATACAGAATAATGGTCTGATTCAGGTCTATGAATGCTTTGGCTGCTAGTAAGAAGGCCTTGCAGATAAGGTGGATCTTTCATTTGCTACTAAAAAATGTTGATTTTCTTTGCTTTCACATTGCCAGATTAATTTTTTCTTCTGAACCACCATTTCTTGGTTTTTCACCTGATAAATTCCCACATGCCCATTTCAATTTTCTTGATCATCAGATAGTCTTATTTCTGCTTAAATCAAGTTTTAATTGTTAGGAATGAATGTTTTGCTGCAAACCCAGTGATGACATTGTGTAGACTGAAGTTAACGTGAAAACTGAAAGTTATAGCAACTTCACACATATAGTCTTATTTCTGCTACAATATTTGTCTGATTACCTCTGCTAAAGAAGAAAAAAGATCTGTCAAGAGAATTTATTCTGTTTCTTGGGATTTAGTACTTGAATTTACCATCCAAGAAAGTGAGATAATGAGCTTTTTTTTATGTGTGAAAATTCTTTTTTTGCTGCCTTGTTGACTGGATATGTCCACGGCCTTTGTGTTCATTTGATCATTTATATATTGTTTGTTTGTGTAGGTGTGCTATGAATTGCTTGAGTTATCATTCAATATATGTGTATTGTTAATCAGGTTCACTGCGAGCAAATAGATGTTGGGGGGAAGCATGCTCTACTTCGTTCCAGATATGAGAATCTCGATATGGTTTCTTCTTGTCATTGTTACCATGGTTGTAGTGTTTCCAGATTCATCAATGGGAGAACCAAGAGCCCAGACAATTAAATTTATGTGTGGAAATCAATTAGAACACAACACTACTCTTTTTGTACCAAACTTTGTTGCAACAATGGAAAACATTAGTGATCAAATGAGAGTGCAAGGTTGGGGAATGGCTGTTAAAGGATCAGGACCTGATACTAATTATGGCTTGGCTCAATGCTATGGTGATCTTTCCCGGCTTGATTGTGTATTATGTTATGCTGAAGCGCGTACTGTTCTTCCTCAGTGTTTCCCTTACAATGGTGGAAGAATTTTTCTCGATGGCTGTTTCATGAGAGCTGAGAACTACAGTTTCTTTCACGAGTATACTGGATCATGGGACCATGCAGTATGTGGGAATACAACTAGGAAGAATTCAGCATTTCAAGATTTAGCTAGACGGGCTTTGTCACAAGCAGTTCTTGGAGCACCAAACAATAATGGCTCTGCTCGAGTTGAGCTGCAGGTCTCCGGGGCATCCAATGCATCAGCTTATGTATTGGCAGACTGCTGGAAGACATTGGATGTCAATTCTTGTAGAACATGTCTTGAAAATGCATCTAATTCGATATTAGGCTGCTTGCCTTGGTCAGAAGGCCGGGCATTGAACACCGGATGTTTCATGAGATACTCTGACATAAATTTTCTTAATCCAATACCTCGAGGTAGCAGTTCACGAGGTAAGATTTCATTACTTTATTCTTCCTCTATGTGTTCTTGCTGTGCATTTCCAAGGTTTCTTCAGCTCATTTCATTATCTGTACTTGTTCAATTGATCCCCATTTCTGAAAGATGACTGTTGCAGGAACCATAATCATTATAATTGTTGCTGTGATTAGTTCTATCATCGTTCTGGTTGTGGCAACGATTATTGGAGTTTACTTCTGGAAGAACAAAAGAATAGAACAGAAGAGAAAAGGTACACTCTTTTTTCATCACTCTTCACCTTCCAAAGCATAGAGACAGGAAATGGTAAAAAAAAAAACATGATTCACATGTTATTTTTTGACAATACTGATGAACATACGAACTTATTACAATATCTTGTGCTGTCTCTATAGGTTCAAACGATGCAGAAAAACTGGTGAAAACACTTCATGACAGTAGCTTGAACTTCAAATACTCAACACTTGAAAAAGCTACAAGTTCATTTGATGAATCCAACAAGTTAGGCCAAGGTGGATTTGGCATAGTTTACAAGGTGGATTTGGTGTTCATACTTTGCTTATTATTATTCTTCAAATTTTCTATCTCGTTATAAGACTCATGTAAGTAACAAAATGTTCGATTCTCTTTATATATATATAGGGAGTTTTGCCAGATGGAAGAGAAATTGCAGTAAAGAGGCTATTTTTCAACAATAAGCACAGAGCTGCAGATTTCTACAATGAAGTTAATATTATTAGTAGTGTTGAGCATAAGAATTTGGTCAGGTTGTTGGGATGCAGCTGCTCAGGACCTGAAAGTCTCCTTGTTTATGAATTTCTCCCCAACAAGAGTTTAGATCGATTCATCTTTGGTAAGGGAATTGTTTTTTGCCTTCATTTTGGATCTGATTTGATGAGACTTACATATATATATATCTTTTGACAGATTCAAACAAAGGGAAAGCACTTAATTGGGAGAAAAGATTTGAAATAATCATTGGAACAGCAGAGGGATTAGTGTACCTCCATGAAAACACAAATGCTAGAATTATACATAGGGATATAAAGGCAAGTAATATTCTGCTGGACTCAAGACTTCGTGCCAAAATTGCTGATTTTGGTCTGGCAAGGTCTTTTCAAGAAGATAAGAGTCACATAAGCACTGCTATTGCAGGAACTCTGTAAGTAATATATATATATATATATATATATATATATATATATATATATATATATATATATATATGCAAAGTCTCTCTCTTGATGATCATTTTACAATGCTCTGAGTATTCTTCTTCTCCATAATCTGCAGAGGATATATGGCTCCAGAATACTTAGCTCACGGACAACTAACTGAAAAGGCAGATGTCTACAGCTACGGTGTGCTCTTACTGGAGATTGTTACAGGAAGACAGACTAACCGGAGTAAGACTATTGAATACTCGGAAAGTCTTGTAACTCTGGTAAGTTTCCTGAGTTAAATTGTTACATGCTTCTGATAAAAATGTCATCTTTTTCATTTCTTGGAATGGAACAGGCGTGGAAGCATTTCCTGCACAGAACAATGGAGGAATTGTTTGATCCTAATCTAATGCTGCAAAACTATATAAACTTCAATGTTAAAAATGAGGTGAAAAGAGTGCTTCATGTTGGACTTCTCTGTACCCAAGAAATCCCATCACTGAGACCTCCCATGTCTACAGTACTAAGGATGTTGGTGAAGAAGGAAGAAGAACTACCAACGCCTACAAATCCCCCTTTTATAGATGAAGATACAATGGAACTCAATGACACAGTGGAGAATCCAGGTCATCCACTCCGATCCGGCGATTCTGCTTCCATTGCCAATGTCTCACACAGTTCATTCTACCCCAGGTGATTTGACACATCAAGAAGATGAACCCAGAAATCTCTACAGATCTGAGCTAATAGTTATACTTTTGCATCAATTTCCAGGAGAGTGCAGAATACAGTGATAAATTGTAAACATGGAACAAGACATAAAATGGTTTTAGTATTAGTACTTTTGTTTTACAACGTTTGTATCCTATGTAAATGAAAATTTTCTAGCAACTGTGAGCATCATTTAAGAATCAATTCATATAAAATCCAAATTAGTTGAAACATTAATTTTGAATACTAACAGACAACAGCAAGTATGGCTTTCTTTATTCACATTATAACAGACAGAATTACAGATCTTGAATGTGTTTTAAAATCATCTAAATAATCACAGAGGAAGTTTTATAAAAGCGAATATGCACAAGAGTGGAAAAACCATCAGTTACCGAGTGGAAACTAAATTCCCCATAAGTCCTCCACCAATCTCATAATGCTTGGCTGCAGTGAAACCTACTTCCAAAGCAAGCTTCTCTAACTCATTCCCTGTAAAAATTAACAAGAAAAGACAATACAACCTATTCAAACTCCATAAATCACAGCTCGGGTTCTATTAAAAAACAGTTTCCATTTAGTATGGAAAGAAAAAAATTGAATCTTTTTTTTGAAGGTTTCATTTTAACAATACAAAATCTAGTGAAAAGTGTGAACCTGTTAAATATTCTTGAATTGAGCTCTTCAAGTATCTATACTCATCTGCAAGGCCATAACTATTTGCCACTGGAACGACAACATAGTCAATCGTCCACTCCTGGAAGCATATAAATAATACAAGTACATTCAGGGCAATGAAGATGAATACAAATAATTGCAGAAAATCTGATACATCAAATGACTTACTGTTACTTTATGGTTACCTGAATAAAGGTGACAAATGGATTGTCATTTTTGTTGAAGTCGAGAACAGAGACTTTAGACCCTGGTTTTAGAACACGATAAACTTCTTCTAAAGCTTTACGCCTATCTATAACATTCCTTAATCCATAGCCAATTGTGACAGCATCAAAGTAGGAACCAGGAAATGGTAAATCAAGTGCACTGCCCTCAACCCACCTATGTCATGTAAAAGAATATCGTTTTGTATGATCCTTAATATAGATGCAAGAAACTGAAAAACTTTGGAAAATTATGCAATTTTTTTCACAAGAAACCTTCTTTCAGCAGTATTTGATTAACTATGGAAAGCTAAATTACCAATGCTCACTTAATATTCCTATAGCAGGTCTTTGATTTTGAGTGTTGTCGAGATGATGCAATACTCAATTGTTCCTTTGAGAAATCAAGACCAACAACCTGTAATTTTTTAAACAACAAATGAAAAAGGAAAAAATAAAAAAATAAAAAAAACATACAAATGAAAGAAGAACAACCTTGCCACTGTTTCCAACTTTTTCAGATAGAAGAAAAGCCAAATCACCACTTCCACAGCATACATCCAACACATGATCTCCCGATTTTGCCCTAAATTAACAACCATAAAAATTCAATCTTCCAACAAAAAGAGCACATATCCTTAGAAACAACAGAGCCCAGATAAGTATCTACACATACATATGATATTAAAAAACCAATTATACAAATGAGAGAAGAAAGTAAAGATTTTGACTTATACCCACTCCAAGAAACAGCCATTCGTTTCCATATTCGGTGTTGCCCCAAGCTCAACAACTCATTTAGCTACAAAAATTTGTGCAAATAAAGCTTAAACTAAACAATTAAAACATTATATAAGAAAGGGATTGGTAGTGGAGTAATATATACATACATTATCATAGACAGGTGCAATACGGTTAAAAAGTGCCTGCCGGTCATCGGAACACCGTACTAGTCGGTTTCCACGCGAAAAAACTGGTGGAGATCTTTGTCTGGGTAACCGGGGAAGGCCAAGGTGAAGCGACGCCATTGTCTCTCCACCTTGCTCTTTCGTTATCGTTTCAGCTCCCTCGCAGTAGATGACAAAACTTTAGGGCCTACACTTTTAGCCCATCAAACTATAGTTTGTGGACATATGCATATGCCTCTATTATTCTAGTCCAAAAGAGAAATGGCCACCAACAGGACTGTTCTTCATTTCTTGATTTAACAAATTTATGTATGAAAAAATATGTTTGAAGACAATTCTTCTAATGGAAATTTGTGGTTAAATTTTAAATTAATTGGGACTCAAAAAGTTTGTGTAAAGAAAAATATATAAGTACTAATAATATTATGTAAGCAAGAATTAAACTTTTTTTTAAGTACTAATAAATTAGGGCGCCGTTCATAATGATGAAACTCACTCAAAAAAATCTGTTTGTGTTATAAGAGAAAAGAGAAATGATCAAAGAATATCATCAAGAATTTGATTCCACCAATATATATATATTTATGTGCTGCTGACTGATTCACTGAGACTGGGGTGCTTGCTTTGTTGTACCAAGATGCTTTTCTAACTAAATTGACAGATTTAACATTATAATTGGAACTGCTAAAGGATTGGTTTATCTTCATGAAAACACTGAAACTCGTATAGTCCTTCAGGATTCAAAGTTTAATGCCAAGATTGCTGATTTTGGATTGGCCACATCTTTTGAAGGCAACAAAAGTCACATTACTACAGCCATTGCAGGAACATTGTAAGTATGTTTTGGGGTGGTTTTGTTGGAGATAATAGCAGGAAAACGGAACAATACAAGTAGAACTTCAGAGTATTTAGACAATCTGGTTCCTACTTCCCGAAAGATCTTTTTTATCAAATTCTTCTTCCATCAATGGAAACTAATTATGGTAAACTTCGATGACATCCAGCAAGATATAGAGCTGAAGAATTGTTTGAAGCAAATCTATTGTTGAATGGAAATCTTGAAGCAAATGTTGGAGATGAGATGTTCAAAGTGGTTCATGTGGGACTTTTCTGTACTCAGAGATTACCAGCTATGGCGACTGCACTGAAAATGTTATCAAGGAGGGATGATGAACTACCATCACCAACTTTTCCTCCCTTCATTCATGGTATGGAGGAAAAAAACAGTTGGAGAAGATAATGGCCAAAATAAGCAGAGCTACACAACAACATTTGGTTATAATTTGGCTTCTAATGCTAACATCTCCTACAGTGGTGAAAATGTTCAGTTATGACTTATGAATTGAACGACAGCTATTTTTTCTGAGATCCTACCAATAACCTAGTACTAGTTTTTTCATGTTTCTACCCTGCATAGCACAAGAAAACTTTTTAGTAGAGTAACCACAGTTGCTTACTCTGTCATTATCATTCCAGAAGTGGGGTAAAAAAAAAATCGAGTGTTTGTTAAATTAATTCATTCATCCAAAAGGTGAATATATATATATATATATATGTATATGTATATACAGAGGAGAATAGAGCAATTTTGCATGAAAATTATCAGTTCAAATGGGGGGAATTGTCATTAAAAACAAATAAAGTTTTTAGTCATCCGAAAAGAATTGTCCTGAGAGATTGTCCATAACAGCTAACTGCATATTCTCTGAGGGTTTCCAATGCCTCTTTCTTTGGTTTATGAACCAATTATTAATCTGCTTCTGATCCAGCCCCGTCGATTCGGCTAAGGATATCTTATCTGCTTCCTGAACAATCCAACAATGATAAAGTATGAATATATATATATATATATATGTGTGTGTGTGTGTATATATCCAGAACCAATAATCGGAAGTATAGTACATTGAACAAAGCACATGGTACTTACTACAAGGTTTTCTTTAAAAAATAAGACAATAAAGAAAAAATCTAACCGTGGGATATGGCCATTTGTAATGCACATTCCACCATTCCATTAAAATTTGTCTAGCCTCCTTTGGTAGCTTCCCTTTCTTTTTCTTCTTGGAAAATTCAAGCTTTAACGTACTTATATGATTCCCATATTTGCTCAAGAGCCTCTCTTTCAGTTCTCTATCTTCGCTTTTCATTTGAACGTCTCGCCCATCGGCCATCGCTGTTTCTCCGCCACTAAACTCATCCTCCGAAGATACACCATTATCATCTATCAAAAATTTATCAATCCAATGCCCAAATTTACACATAAATTTACAAAACAAGTTATGAATCAAAAGTAATATTTAGAACAGTTTATTACAATAGTAACAAATTATAACTCTTTCATTTATTTCATTTCTTATATTAGTATAGTACTCTATGGGAGTAGTGGAGTCGTGTCGAAGTCAGTCGGAGCACATTATGAAAAGACAAGACAAAGCATGGAGTTGTACAACACAATGTGATCTCAAAGAAATCTAAAGCTAGCAAAAGTCATCTACAAAAGACAACCTTTACGACTCCAGAATAGACATCCATTAAACCCCTCACCCCCAAGTCCTCCTTTACCCCATGCTTTTTTGCTTCTAAATAATCTCATGTTTCACCAAGATCAATGCCATTTTTGCCTATGAATGAATTGGTTCTCGTTCTAATTATCAAGTGAAGTGATGAAATTATGTCTCAGCTAAACAGTAAAAACTTCTAAATATTCTCATAGTTATTCATTCATAGGAGTTCAGGGACTTTACTGTTCAGAAAAAACATCATAATAAAAAGTTTAAAATATATATTATATAATATTTTCTTCTAAGTAACTAATTTTCTTCTAAAATGAATATTGGAAAAGTGAGTAGACTTGTATATTTTAGGGGGGAAAAACTATTATACTAATTAAAAATAATTCTATTATACTAATATTATATATATATTTATACATAATATTTATCGTGATGTATAACAAAAAACATTGTGCCTTAAAAAGTGAACTACTAGATTTTTCCCATATACATATTATTATAAAATTAAATATATGCAATATTCTATAATAATATTGATTATATAAATACACATCACATACAACAAACTTTAGTTAAACTATAAAAGAAACTGAATACTTTGAAAAAATAACTGCTTAATAGTTAGATTGAATAAATAACTTGAGTAACTAATATAAAATTTCCAACTTTATATGATTAAGATGATGGGGTGTTTGGTCTTTCACTAATTTAAAGATTTATCACTTTGTCCAATTTATTCTGTTATATACTTTTTAACTGACAAAATTATTTAATTAAATAAAATCTTCCATTAATATTCACTAGTGTAAAATACTCGTAAATGTATGTTTACTTATTCACTTCAAAATAAATTAAATAAAAAGTAAATGTACTCACGTGTTTATAAGTTTGAAAATAACGCTTAATTTCTAACATTACACATACAATATATATAATAATAAGTTCAACGTAAATACCTTTTTAAAATTAAATAATATTAAACCAAAAAAAGGAAAGGGCAAAAATACAGTTGGGACCCAAAGCGCACGAAGAAACTTAAGTCCAAAAGACAGATAATAATCCGTGGTTGAGGCAGGGACACAAACGAAATGAGTTAGATGAGGGGAGAAAGGGCACAAAGACCCATAACATAAGAAAAGGGGGCCATTCCAAAATTGACTGTGGATTTGACACCCACCCCCTCCTGTCTGACCCTTCAGGGCATACCCTTTCCTGTCTTTCCTCTTCCCCCCTGGCCGAAAAAAAACAGCACACACGGATAGTGTGTGCGTGAGAGAGAGAGAGAGGTCAGCGAGGAGGGGGGCTGAGACCAACCCTCACCCCCCCCCCCCCCTTCCGTCTCAGTATCAAAGAGTGGATGTTAAATGCAAACTCAAGCAACTATGAAAAAGCTGCTTCTCAGCGTAAACTGCGGGAGTCCATGTGACCTCCGACCACCCGCTCTATCCGGGCTTTTTCAATAAAGCCTAAAGCTTATCGATGGACAATGGACTACTCTCTCCCCTCACTTACCCCACCTCCTTCCACAACATTCCATTGTCTTCCTTCCCCCACCCCCTCCCTTTCCCTTCTTGAAAAAATGACCCTAGAGAGAGAAAGTGCTATATATACGTGAATTTTATAGTCAAGAATTAATCACTACTCAAAAGATACGAGGTTAAAATTAGGCATAAATGTATCAGGCTATCACTTGGAGATGATTACTACATAGCATCATGGCGGTGCCCGACCTAAACCGGACGAAAATGACCACACACATATATATATGTAAGTGTCATTTAATATTTTCTTATGTTAGTGAAAAGACGAGACAAACTCTAGTCTACCTCCTACACCGCGCCAGGTTCAAACTTGTTCAAAAAAGCTGCCTATCTCTCCATGCAGCTCTTCATATAATATTGAGTCATTATTGTTCTAATACAGATGAGATTCAACAGGAGTACAAGAGGTTAACCAATCCTATGGTGCAAAGAAGAATAAGGAATCCACATAGAATAAAAAGAAAACCATTTTCAAATCCTTAAACACAGAATTCAGACCCTAGATTCAGAAGTTATCCATGTAGTAATGGCAACTTAAAACCTAAGCAGGAGCATGATTTTCTTAGTCTAAAAGGCCATGAGAATGTAACATTATTTACACTAAATAAAGGGAGTCATCATACCAATCAGGCAGCAGAAATTAATGGAAATACAAAGCTTAAACATTTATGCATGGGAAAAAAATTACACGATCACTCACAATGTTCCAAAAGGGGAGAGGGAATTATTTAAGGTATCAAAGAATTTTAATCATTGATTAAACAAGAAATGAATTGAAGGATGTAACATAGAATGTATTTGCAACTAACTTTTGCAAGACACCTTTGTTTTTACTTATAGTTAAAAGACAGGTGGCAAACACAAAATGCAAATGTAAAAACAGTAGATGAAGTAAATTATGGCGACTGGTGCTGTGTGTGATTGTATATATGGCATATATATATAGAATGTTAGGCATCCACCGACTGGATTCAAACAAGATCAAAGAAGTTGGACCGCGTTGTTTGGAGAGCAAAGTACACCCCCCCCCCCCACCCCATAGACTACATCTATAATCAGCAATTAGGCAAAACATGGTGGACTTTAGAACAATCTGAGCACACGTGAATATGTCGCCAATTGCATCTTAATTAGTATCTTAGAGAAAAGAGGTGTCAACAAGAAACAACTGGAACACGAGGGGAGAAAACAAAGAGTACAGGAAGCCAGCTAAAATTATTTTTGTAAAGCAAAAAGTTCATGTGTACTTTGAGGAGGAAAGAACGCCATTAAACAACCAAAGAAACCCATCCTCTTTAAGGTACACTTTTTAAAACTTTGAATCACTATTTTATTAGTGAAAACAATTTATATAAATATATAGCAGCTCAATATGACTAATGAAATTATATCAGCCATGGGGCCTTATGGGCATCTATCCTTATACGGTACCGACGGAAACAAGAACATCTTTATTTAGAAGAGAGAGAGCATAAAATAATATAACTTTACACACGATTGACAGATTCTTCGTCCTTTTTTTTCTTTTTCTAATTAGTCCAGGGATGATTTAGTTTTAAACAAAAGGAAACACCGATCCCAATTGTACTTCTCCACTTGATTAGAATATTTTACAATATCAAATGCTGTACAAATATCTCCCTAGTTCAGATAGGAAATTTTGTTTTTGAAAATTTGAGCAAAAAAGTGATGATATATAGAACTAGTCAATCAAGCAACAAAATTCTCTTTTAGCTAGATAGACCCAGAAAATCAAACATGCACGTGGTTATGGAAAATCCATATCCAACATAATCAACTACTACTTATATTTATGCTTACAAAAAAAAAAAAAAACTACTTATATTGGGCAAAACACACAAATTAAATCATAACCACATGCATCCACCCAGAAAATAATTT
The DNA here is from genome assembly GCA_027405835.1 of Asclepias syriaca. Classification (NCBI taxonomy): domain Eukaryota; kingdom Viridiplantae; phylum Streptophyta; class Magnoliopsida; order Gentianales; family Apocynaceae; genus Asclepias; species Asclepias syriaca. Next base: position 517,053 of record JAPHNG010000660.1, read on the forward strand.
GCTTTAATCAAGCTAGTTAAACAGTTTCCCATGTTTCTTCTTATCATTCATGCATGCTCGGCCATACATATGCACTATTGGAACTTGAAACACTGTAAAGATACCTGACACCATAACAGGCCAATAAGATCAAGTGACAGCCGAAACTGGCTTATTCGAAAGAAACATTTAATTTTTTATGGTTGAAGAATTGTTAAGATTACAATTACCTACCACGCATGGAAACGTTTCGTTTTTTAAGAAAAAAAAAAGATGTGGTCAAACAACTCATATAATTAAGCAAAGCATTTGTTTGATCATGCGCATGGGGTAACAAAGGTGATGCTCATAGGGAATGAAAAAGTACTAGCTATTACTGTGTTATGAGCTGAGTAATCATGCCTCAATGAGAATTATACATCGAAGAAAAAAGAAAAACAGTTTAGTTTCTAAATTACTTCAAAACCTTCAGATAGATTACAACGTTCAAATACCTAATCAAAGAAATAAGTTTATCCTTTTAACACTATATATCTTTCACAGCAAAAGTCGAGCCAAAGACTTTGTGGCATCTCTAAGTCCCCCTACCACTTCTATTAAACCAAGGGGCCAAGGGCTTGAGAAATTGAGAATTAGGATAAGAGAATAGCACCTCAGAATGAATATTACTTAGGATACACATAATAAATAACAAAACAGCTTAATTTCAGATTGTGAAAGAAGAACTTAGTTGTGAAACGCAATGGATCAACCACATTCTATCTCAATTAAAGGTTTTTCCCCCCAGAAATTTCAAGATTCATCTGCACGACTGCAAATAACCTCCTAACATTGGTTTCCCTTATGAATCCATCCAGAACCGATAAAAGACTAACTAGAGGCAAAGACTAAGCACACAATTAACATGCAAATGTGAAAGGCAATTCCCTAGAGCTACGAGAACCATCGAATTCATTTGAATGAACATAAGTCATCTTGGGCAACATTAAAACTTACTACTCAATGTATTAGATTAAAAAAAACGCCATATCAGTGATATAATCTGCAGCTACCTATAGCTGTTAATTAGTATATTTTACACCTGAAAAGTGTAAAATAGTCATATTTATTCCCCAACCATCCAAATAATATAGAATGTAAGATATACTTTTGGTCAGATAAAATAAATTCCAGTCATCAAGGGGTGCGGAGAAATCCATTTTTTCTTTTTTCTTTCCCACTTTTCTGAGCGAAGAAGTGAAGAGAAAGTGGGGTTTGGTTTGGACTATCACTGATTAAAATAATGAAAATACTGTGTAGCATGTCATCTGAATTCTGAAGCGTCAAAATCAGAATCTCCGAACCAGAAAGCCTATTTCCAAGTTCGATGCTCTCTGACATCAAATAAAGGGCGCAAGAGAAAAAAAAAAAAAAGAAACGGAAGAAACCAATGACCGCATAACCGGTATACATAAACAAAACTCTCAAATGGATCCTGTGTACAGAAACCAAACAATGAGGAATTCTAAAACTGCGGAAAGTTCCTTTCATCGATGTGTACAGACTTTGTGCCCTCAGGTATCCTACAAGGTTTATTCAGCTCAGTGGATTCAACACAAAGCATTCCCCAACCAGAAGGCTAATGGGAGAAAGAAATTGTGTGAAAAAGAGATTAAAAAAATAGTCCCTCTCTCGTATCAATAAGGCTTCTTCCATTTTCCCTTGGCTCATGGAAGAATAAAAATTTCAAAAGTATGACTACAACAACTCCACCGTGTTTCAGGTGCTATCATTCGGTCGACTAAGACTGTTTTCACGTATTCCATTATGGAATGATACTAACAATTTTTATGACTCACTGGAATAACAGGTGACCCCTATATGCATTAATTTGTGATTTTAGAGAAAACATTTAAACAAGCCGGAGAGAAACGGGGGAGAAACTAACCTACCGAGTTGCATTTCGATTTTGTTGAGGAAAGTGGGGAGAAACTAACCTCTAGAAAGACTACCGAGTTGCATTTCGATTTTGTTGAGGAAAGTCGTAGCTTCATCAAAAGGTCTCGAGAGATCTGATTTGTATTTCACTAAAATGTCACAGTAGGTTTCCTACACAGAAAGTGGAAATTCAAAAACGAATTTACTAAAAATGTGAAGATAAAGAGAGAGAAGACCAGAAGCAATAAAAGGTGCATGTTTAGCAGGTGAAAAAGAGTAGGAACCATGAACTCATCAAGCTCGGGATCAGCTCCTAAACAAGATAAACCAACGTCTCGTCTGCTAAACCCATTTTCTCGTCTGATCTCATCCAAAAAAGAAGCTATCTCCGGTGGTGCTCCGACCTGTTCAAGTACAGCACAAGTAGTACGCAGATGAGTTTTCGTTCTTAAAATCATCAAATAGATGAAAAAAGTGAGAAAAACAAAAAACAACAGATGAAGGCTAGAGTTAATTTTCCGGAAAACATCAGAAATCAAAAGCCAATCTAAGAAGTTATACCACTGATAATTTGTTCATAATCAAAAATATATATAATAATTAAATAGAACATCAGAAGGAAAAAACAGTTTTAGTCACTGAAACTAAAAGGAGACTGGAGAGTAGTAGTACTCGGGTTGTGTACTTGAGATTGTGATTCTCCGGCAGGCTATCGCACAAACCCAAGCGAACAGAAAGCATAATACAATAAGCACAAGAAGCGTGATATAGCTAACTGATTTTATTTTATTTTATTTTTGTTTAAAACAAAACAAAATATCTGTATCTTAAGCAGACTTTCAGAGCAAAAACCTTTTGGCAGTCGATATAAGCGGCAAGCAATTTGGGATAAGAAGGATGAGAAGCAATTTTAGCCTTGATTGCGCTGCAAGCATCCTCATCATCGTGTTCATCTTCAACATCCACTTGTTGCTGTCTTCTTCCCCTCTGAATTTCAGGAGTTACCGAAGCAGCTTCGGAAACAGCCGAACACTGCTGAAATCCACTTCCGGCTGCTATTTCATCTGATCCAAACATAGGCATCCGATGATGATCGCCCGAAGATATAAGGCCATGATATCCATAATCAGCAGACATCATCAAATTCTCAGGCGACATCAAAGCCTTGTCCGCATAATCACCAGCCGTATGCAGTCCATACATTTCATCCATATCTGTATAATCAATCTCTCAACCTCTTTTTCCAAAATCAAAATTATCACCAACCAAAAAAATTAATAAAATAAAATAAAATCTCCAATAATAACTTCCAATTATGTATATATTTTTGTATATAACAGATAAAATCGATTTTTTTAACTTTTTGATTCTCTCTTAAAACTCGAAAACGAGAAAATGTTCGAGAGTTGCAGGGAGTAAAAAGAGGAACATGAAGCTTTTCGTGATATGGAGATGTAGGCGAAAGAGTTAGCAGAGGATGAAGCATATGGATTAGTGCAGAAGTGGGGAGAAATGGTGTGATGCGTTAAGGAGATTCACTGGTTGACGGTGATTGTGATTGGTGAGGGATGTGGGTGTTTGTGTGTGTGCGCCTCTAAGTGAAGTTTAATTAAGTTGAGGTCCCAATATTTTATTATAATTTATTTTTCACCCCCTAAAATTTTTGTTTTTATACGGTGTGAGCAAGTTATAAATAAATAAAGAGAAAAATTCAGATGGGCCAAGCAAATCATTCAATGATATTATTTGTTTTGATTAGGTCTCACATGTTTAAAATATATTATTAAGTAAAGTACGTCAAGCTCAAATCTTTTATACAAGCAATGTGCGACTTCAAATAAAAACAAAATAAATGTTTTTTTAAAAAAATATTAAATCCATTAATTTATAAAAATTTATGCTATTAAGTGTCTTAAATAATTCTAATTATGGACGATTCCTTTAAACCATATCTCTCTATCTAAGTTTTATTCGAGTCAAATAGATCTCTTATCATATCTAAACTTATAAAGTTAAAAAAACTTTTTACTCGTCATTTAAAACTTATGTTTTAATTAGTTGCATATATGAATACATATTCTATCTTACATCATCGTTTAAATCAAGAGATCTTCGTATTCATTCAAATTCTAACGTTTAAAAAATTGCACATATAATATATATATATATATATATATATAGTTACTTTACTTAAGTCATTAGAGCTTCTTATTACTTAAAATCTTAAATTTTAAATAATTAGATATAAATATGCAATCTCATTTAAGTTAGGAAATTAAATTTCTTACCTATTCAAACCTTAAGTTAGCTACATATATGAATCGTAATTGATTGTATTTAAATTAGAAAATATCTTTACTCGTTCACCTCTACCTCCAATTAAAATATAATATTATATTTATTATTAAAAGAAATACAAAATTCAGCATGTGGTATTTGTATGGAGAAAAAAAATGTATGTCCAAACATATTAATTGTAAAATCCTCATAATACCAAATACCTAAAGTGGGCATGCAAGTATGGGAGGAAAAAGAGACCGAAGTTGTAAGAGACACAAATGGTTCCCTTTTACCCAAATTGAGAAAACCATTGATGCTTAAAGGACAATGTTAGCTTGCATAACATTTTATATTTGATACAAGAATTTATTATACACTTATATCATATTAATTATTACGTTCTAAATTTATGAAAAATCATATTATAAATAATAATAAATTATATGTAGACTTGTTTTTATATAACATCATATTCCTATATTAATATATTATCACAAAAAATTAGAAATTATTTTAATAACTATTGTATACATAATATATATACTTTCTTAGCAAAAAATATATATATATATATAAGTAAAGGAATATGATTTTATTGTTCACTAAACTATGTAAGACAACAAGAATCAAGTTTCCAATAATTAACAAGTTGATGAATAAAATGTCACAAAGATACCATTTAAGTTAATGCACTCCATATATATATATATATATATAGATATATTAATCTTCCCCCTCTTTAAATAGATATCCATCAAAAGCTTTAAAAAAAAAGAATAAATACAAATATAGAAATACTTGTTTTTTAATCTTATTATTAATTAATAATATCTAATCCCTAAAGAAAAAGCACTTGTTGATACCTTATTAAATAAAATTCAAATAGTAATCTTGAATAATAAATTCTGAGTATTATCTTCTTCTAATACATTCTAAGTATATATGTATATATGATATGCTTACCAATTTTATTAAAATTAAGAAAGAAAGAAAATATATAGACCCATTTTAGTAATTTTACTTACCTTGAGAATTTTTATACTAAAGGACTTTTTTTTTTTTTTTGGCTTTATATTAGAATTTCATCTAGCGTGACAGTAAATATTTTTGTTCTTACCCCACTGTATATGGACATAAAAAAACAAAAACAAAAATATACTGTATAAAATTCTGCCTTTTTTTTCTAATTTCGGCCCAATAATATTAACCACCGAATAAAGAACACGGGACAAACCAACGACCCGTGAATGTAAATATAAGGAATTTTTATTAAAAAAATATTTTTAAAAAATTTTCTGATTGTATCTATTTAGAACATTTATAACTTTTTAAGTCATAAGTGAAAGTGTTATTAAGTGAATATGTTTTTTTTAAGTCTTTAAAATTTTAAATACAAACTTTCAAGTATGAAGAAATGAGTGATAAAAAGACTAGTTTAAATTCAAACTTTTGAGTACCAAGAATTGAGTGATAAAAGGACTACCAAATATTAGGGAGGTTAAACAAAAAAAGAAAAGAAAAGAAACCACAATAAATAATTCACTTATCTAAGTGAAAGAAGTTTGATTCATTTTAAATAAGATCTCGAGTTTGAATCTTACTTATACACATATATTTTACTTCATTGTTTGTTACACAAAATGTGTTTTATGATACAAAAAGAGTGAAGAAGTGCTATTAAACTACATCAAAGTTGCATATACATACACACATATATATTGAAATATAAGTTATTTTTTGCTTCAATTATGTCTGAAACTTATAATTTTTTAAAATTATAAATAAAATTACTACTAACTAAATTATATGAATATTTAATCATTTTAACTCAAAATCGATAAATTTTTATTTCTTTAATATGGATATTGTATAATAATAATAATAAAATTTGTTGTCTAGCGTGGAAAAATTGACATTTAATAAATCCTTTTGCAATCCTCCATTATATTACAAGGTGTTATATATGAATTCTAATCATCACAATTTTAAACTTTTAATTTTACTTAAAATCACAATTTTTTTAATAACTCACTTATTATTTAGGCGTTAGACAATAACTTTAACTTACTTTCATGCCTAAACTAATTATAATTCAAATCTAGAAGAATCATTTTTTAACTTATGTGATAAATGCATTAATTTTTGTTTAAAGGAATATTTTGATAATGTTTGGGTTTATTTATTTATTTTATACAGAGTAAGAGTAAGACGTAGAAGAAAACCATGAATGGATTAGGTGTGGGAGGGCATATGGAGGCAAGCAAGTAGGGTCTCCTGATTGACAGCTTGATTGACTGATTTGATGTTTTTTTTTTCAAATTACAGTTTATAAAAAAAAGCTGAGCTAATAAAATTTCTCGGTCCCACACCCTACTGCCTATTTTAAATCCTGTCCGTCAGTTTCCCTATTTTTCTGGCTGATTAGACCGTTGATTTTTCTTTGACTTCACTAGACCTACCCAGTATCCAAAGCCACATTCCCCCGCCATCTCTCGTTATTACTATTTTAAAAAATAGATATATATATTTTTTCTTTCCTATTATAACTCAATTAATAAATCTTTAATTATTTTTTAAAAAACTTTAAAAATATTTTGCTTTGTTTATTTAATTATTTTAACATATAGAATATGCATATATATATATATATACAAATATATTTTTATTTGGAATATTAATATTGAAAATTGTAAAAATAAAATATTTCATATATATTATATTATAGATAAGTAAATATAAAATATATTAATAAGAGATTAAACTTAGTGCGCACTATGGGAGGCAAAGAGCGGACAAGAAGAATCTTAGATGTAATCAAAATTCCAATTGCCAATTTGAAGGCTGCGAAGTTATGTTATGATATAGTTTTTCCCTTACAGCGAATGGATAATTAGTATTATTATTAAAGGAATCCTAAACTACTTTTTACTTTGAAATCATGATTATTGGACTTTAAATTACATTCACTTTTGATTTAATTAATTCAAAATCAACAAATTATATGTATCTATATATATATTAACTAATTTCGATCACGAAATATAATTTATTTAATAAACAAGATTCAAACATCACAAAATGAACAATCATTCTACATATAATATTAATTAAATTGTGAAAAAATACAACTTATAAAAGGCAATAAAAATTTCCCATCCAAATTAATCTAATTAAAGTAAACAAATGTATAGAAAATGGTACCTGATGCTGTGGTTTTCTTCATAAGGTTTCCCATTATGTATAGGCCTTTTTGCTACTATTTCCTCATTTTTATGAAAGAATAAAAGTGGAAAAAAAAGGGGGTGGGAGAAGAGAATTCATGGTTTTTCAAAGTGTTTTTTGGCCCTTTTTATAGATGGAATTTGTAATGCAAAAATGGAGTTTTGAGTACTAAGAGAGTAAGAGGAGGATCCATTATGTTGATTTATTAACTAGTTTTTCAAAGTGATTAAGCAACAGGTGTCACAAGAATCTCCATTTTGACTACACAATTCTACACTTCTCCATTATTATATATATACATATATATATATATATGATAATCTTATCTCATTATAAACAAATATTATTTTCTAAACTTTAATCCGTAATTAAATCAATACAATGGTAACTTTATTTAATTTAAATTTAAATTAAATTGTATATATAAAATCTGACTTTTATTTTACTATAATTTTTATATAATATTTACTATTAATATCAATTTCAAGTTATAATAACTTTTGGTAACCAAAGCCTTTAGAAACCCTAATATCATTCATTGGTTAGTAAATGAAAAAAAAAAGAAAAAAGGAAAAAAGAAACTTTACACTAAAGTGAAATAAATCATTATCCCAACACAACTCAATTTTGACCTAAAAGATATATATATATATATATAAAGTGAAGTCAAAACCCTTAGGTGGAAAGCAGCAGCAATTTCAAATATTTAGATCTTAAGACTTTTTGAGCAAAGATTCAAAACTAAAGATACCCTAAACCATGAAATTAGAAGCTAATTACAGCAAAAAAAATTTAATTTACTGATAAATTAATTTACTTTGGTGCACTAAAAACGATTACCTTAAAGCCACGTCTTAGAAAGACAGCAAAAAAACATTGTAAAGTTTTCATTGATTTTTCTTTTCGGGTATATTTTTTCTTTCCCTTCCACTTCTTATCTTGATTTAAAGAAGCCGACAAAAGACAATATATTTCACTAGATCCGATGACACGATAACTTATGCAATAATAATGATAATAATAAACAATAAAATATAATAAGAATTGAAAGTTAATTATAAAGACTAATATATATATATATATATTATAGTGATAATTAAATTTTAGTTATCTTTTATATAATTATACACACAAATTATAATGCATTTTATTTCGTTCAAATAAAAAGAATTTAATTTTTTAATTTAGCTCAAAATCTAATATATTTCCGAATTATAATAACTCGGATTAATAAAACAAGATAATAGGTGAACTAATTAACATGAGATGAAATATATATATATATATATATGTAAGGTCAAAATGCACAAAAGTTTTTCGAGTTTTTTTGTAAATCTTCCAACTAAAATCATCCAACAAATTAAAGGGAAAAAAGAGAAAAAGAGCACCACTATGTATATGCTTTTATTCCACATCTTGCATAAAAAAATATTGTTTGTTTAATTATCTATACACGTGTTTGTTTGACTTCTAATTTCTTAAATAACAATAAATTATTATAATTATAATCTAACTAATCAAATGCTAGTCAAATTATATAAGAAAATTGATAATACATTTATTTATACAATATTTATTGTCATAAAATAATATTTATGTAAGACACAATAACAAGAATATAATATTATTATAAGAAATTAAGAAGAATTAAATGCGCATGAATTTATATGTTACTTAATTAAAGATTAAGACTATGTAATAAAGTAACATAGGACTAAACCGTTTATGTACAAAGTGGAAAGATTCTCATAACCATTTAGAGATAAAGTAAGGAACATCTAATATAAGCTAACCATTATTTTGAGGAGACAAAAAAAAAGAGACAATCAACTAGGAGTCTCTTCTGTCCTTAAAACAAATTCTTTATTACAATCATATCAAAATGAACAACAACATTCCCACTATCCTTTCTTTCTTTCTTTCTTTTGACTGATCACTCAAAATTGTATTACTTGTGTGTATATATATATATATATATATGTTTTTAGTTTCATACTTTAGGCCCCTTGAGTTTGGTGCTTTGTCCGTTTGAAACTTCAAACATGTACCTAATAACTTTCCTTTCCAACCAATGAAGTTTAAATACTTACACTATTTTCTAAAAGTAGATTATTTCGAGTAGACAATATGATGATAAGCGTTTAATGCATAATTAAATTGGATTCAAGTCACCTTTAATTTTTATTTTCTGTCACTGGAAAGTATTAACACTAAATTTTAAGTAATTGAATGCATAAATTAGAATTTTAATCTTTGACTTCATTTAAGCTATGTAACTCCTTATTAGCTCATTTACACCTTGAGTTTAGCTTATCGTATCTTTATTGGAGGAGTTCTTCATACATCAGTCTCTAAATAAATAAAATTCGAACTTGAAATCTTGTTGATGGAACTCGGAAGAATTGGTAAAAGAATTCCTAAATACTTCCTCCAAGATAAATGATCAAAGATTCGAATTCTCTAAACCAGTTAATTTTATGTTAAAAACTCATAACCCTCGAATAAGTCTGTGCGCTCCGTCGAATCCGAATTAATCTAAAAAAAATAGAGATTCGGAACGCCCCCAAGTGGGTAAAAAAAAGTTTAACCAAACTTCTTCCACTTGGATCAGGGTAGGTCGAGCTGAATTACTAGTCCAATAGGCTGTCATCTGTTCGTGGTTTATAAATTGTGGGCTGAGATGTTTACGAAGGCTAGTTTTGGTTATTGGTTAAGCCCAGTAAGTTTCTCCAAAGCCCAACTAACTTCTTAAACGAAAAAGAAAAAAAGAAAAAAATCAAAATATTGCCTAATTTCTTAATCTGAGCTTTTCTCTATTATTATATATAAACAAGAGCATCCTCAATAAGTACAATTAAAATAATTGGGTGATGAGAGGAAACTAAACTGGAATTCCACTAAAATCCAGGCTTCAAAACCCCACTTACTTAAAGTGGTATTATCCAAATATATTATTATTCTCTTTATGGATTTTGATATCATTATCCTTTTTCTTTCAACTAAGATCTATCTTCAAGTGTTAGTTGGCAAATTGCAGAATCAACCATAGAATGAAACAAATGGACCAGTTGGAATTCTTGAATAAACATGAAAAGTTGGGCAGTGATTGTTTTTTTCTGTTAAAGAGAGAAAAGAAAGAAGAGGGGGTGCATATCTGAGGAGGAGCTCATTGTCTTTTAGCTTCTTATCGGAGCTATTGGAATTCCCCCAAAACATAAAGAGGTGCCAAAAGTTGTAAAGAAACCCCCCCTATCATCTGATTTGATCCTACTTCTTCAAATTACTTATAGTTATTTTATTTAAAATATTTACATAAAAACTTTAAAGAAGAAAGCTCAGATTCACTAAACAGAAAGTTCATAAGACCAGTCATGATCAGTGTTCATGCACAAAGAAGGACTTCTTCAATCATTTTTATCCACCAGCTATTACTAAGCTATGATTTCCATGACATGTGAAATGCAACTACTGGACAATGAGTTGATTCAGCAGTTGGGAAGAAAGTTCCATACAAGAATTTGTGTTAGTGGATTTTATGATATGATGATAATGCCACTCCACAAAAGAAAAGCACCATAAAAGTAATGCACCAATGCAAAAGTGTTTCATGAGCCATCTCAAACTTTTTTATCACAGAAGAAGACTCCAATGCCCTCAAAAAGTTCGAGATTTATGCAATTTTCCACTGTGGAACTTAAAACCATTTAACTTGTGTTCAGATAAACTTCAACCCATATATAACTTGCATGATGATGTTCATCAATACAAATTTTCACAATTTTTTTCATTTAAAAAAGAAAAAGAGAGCAAGGAAATTCAGATCCAAGAGGCAAAATGTGTAGCAAAAATGCAGCCTAAAAAGTATGTGGCATAAGTAGGTAAAGGGTAGAGTAGACAATATCAGATAACTAAGGACAGGTAATGCAGAAATGGTGAAGTGTAAAAGGGAAAATTAAAGTCAGCTACGCGCATGTGGATAGTGATGTAATAACTTGGTGAATTCTTATTCCAACAAGTCTCATCAAGTTATGTATAAAAACACCAGTATCCAGGCAATGGACACCCCCTCCACTAGCTTTGCCAAGAACCACTGGATATTTGCTGCAAGTAATTGCTTTTTTCCTGTCAATTTCAGGGATAACAGGAAGAAGGTTTTAGGATGGAGGAGGATATATTCAGTGGTTCTTGAAAAGGGTGGAGGCCGGAGAGGGGAAACCTTTACCCTTCTCCGTATTCAGATAGTTTGTTCTGCACTGGCCAACATCTCTGCTGAATTCAATGGTGCACCAAAAATATGCATATATATCCAAGTCCAGCTAAGTCTTGGCAAATGCAAAACAAACCGGCAAGTCACGAAACGGCAAGAGACTCGGTTAGAGTCTTTCCATGGCTTTTATTTCCAGTTTTCTGTAATGAAGTTAAAGTAGTTTTCAAGTTTCAATAAAAAAAACAAAGAAATTTCACATTATGTTTCTTATTTTCTATTTATATCTATATGGATTATGTTGCACACTACCTACCAGACTTTCTTTTGTAATTCAAAAGGATTCTATTGATCCCATTGCACCATTATGCTTCAGTATCAGTATCGATCAAGACACTATGCATGCTTGATGATTAAAAAATGCAGAATGCTCAAAAAATGCACTGACCTTGAATGGTGAATCCAGGAACATATCTGTCTACATTTTCTTCCTCCTCTGAGGCCAAAATCCCAGCTTAACTGATGATGACCTAATATTGTCAGGATTTATGCAAACCTGCACCTCAATCTATGCTCATACTGTGCTATCATCCCATGATATACCTCTCTATCGTAATAATAGAGTTAGATTTATACATTTATCACACATATTTCACGGAACTAAACACAGATTTCCAATAACAAGCTCATTAATAGAGTAAAACCAACCATCCACATGGGAACTCCTGTTTGTGAAATAAAGATGAAATTGAATCTATATGTTAATCAAGGTTATTAGCTTGAGTATAGATAATTTACTTTCCTTGGTTTCTTTGAATTGATTTGAACTTTGATAATAAAAAATGATGAATATGCAAAGACAGATATATATATATATATATAATATATATATATATTATATAATATAAATATAATACGAATATATTCATTCCTACATAAAAATGTGCCATTTCATTTAAAAGAGAGTACAATCCAATATTTAAAATCCCATGGATGCAGTTTTAACCAAGATGAAGTACATCAAAAACTTCCCAGGCCTATCATATTTGAACCCACTAACAGTGCTTTTACCTTTTTCTTCCCCAATTCTCATACCTACAGAAGATTATATGCACTATCTACGACCAATTAGGGAAAAATGATCAGGAAGGAACCAAAACTTTCAAGCCAGACCTGAATACAAAACTGTGTAAAATTTCTTGTTCTCCCATATCATCCTTTAGCAGCACTTTTCAAGAGCGAGGCGTATAGCAATTCGTTCCATGTGTCCGGTACTCCAGGCAAGCACCAATGACTGCAATCTTGAGCTTCCTCAGCAGCAATTTGTTCCTCTACACTCTCGTATTCTTTTCGGTAGATTGAAGGGTGAGCATCTTTTCTGAATTCTGTAAGCTTACTTATGTTCATATAAGTTACAGGGGTCTTCATCCCCTGAAGCACATATTCCAGAGCTTTCATCTTTCGAGGGTATTTTTCCAATTGATTTTCGTTGAATATTGGTTCAGTTTCTCTATGACACTGTCCTCCCGAGTTCCATTGGCCTCCACTGCATACAATCACATCAACTGTTACAGGCTATTCTCTATTTGCTTCTCCTAGATTAATTTATTGGATCAAGAGATCTCATTACAAGCAGAGCAAGGAATTATGTCTTGGATATTGTGGTTCCCGAAAACTCAAGCATCAAGGATATATATAAAATATTTTAAGAAGATTTCAATAGAGTAAGTATTCCATGCAAGTATGGCTGATTATTACATGCAGGCTTGAAGATAGGATAAATACTTCCATACCTGAAATGTACACCTGAATAGCCTCTGAAAATAACTCGAGTTCTACCATTATTGACATGCTTATCCACCCACCTACCCCAAGTGGAAACAGCTCTCTTGTATGCTTCTAGAACCTTGAGTCTGCTGTGCACATGATTACCTTCCTGGTAATAGTCTTCTCTGAAGAAACAGAGCATGCAAAAAGAATTGAAGAACTCACATGTAATTCAAAGAATGGTAGCAAGATCAAAGGGAGAAACAAAAAAAAGGGGCAGAACAGAAAGAGATAGTCACCCTCGAGAAGTTTTCTCATGAGTCCACCAATGAGCAGTGTTAAATATCAGAATATCAGCATCTTCATACATTGAAGCTGCACTGTCCATCAAATCCAACCTGAGTGTCTCAAAAGAACCATTTACCCCCTTATATGAGGATTCTCTGACGAGAAAAGGAGAGTTAACAAAATCCACGGAGCAATTGTAGTCCTGCAAGAAAGAGGTAAAAAAAAAAATTAATAAAAAATTGAACAAAATCATATTCTTAAAGAGTTCAAATATAGAAGTTTGCCTCGAATCTGAACGCATAGAAACCTCCCTTCTTGAATTCTGTTCGACCACTTATCTCATAAACTCTTTTCTTGTCTGGGACACTGTGACGAAGAATGCACACAAGTGACTCCCACATATTCCTATTCAATGAATCACCGACAAACACCAGCTTTTGATGTCTGAGTCTCTCAAGAAAGTCAGTTGCATTCAACCTGGGAGAGAAGCAGAGTAAGTCAAATAGAAAATTAGGGATTTTGACCTTACATATCGACTGAAGAAAAAATATAATATATATTAAAAATGCGGAATGTCTTCTGCAAAGATTCAAAGTAGAGAAATCCTTTTACCTTGGGATGTCGCAGCCATGGGGCTGCCATCTCCAATTCACATAACCAGCATCCGGCCTCTTATTCCGGTGACAATCGAAATCCCTGTCAATGTAAGGACAAGAACCAGGAGGATAATATGGTTTTGAGTCATCCTTCACCCATCTACCATCAAAAATGTCACAATCACCATAGAAACTTTTAGATTTCCCCAAATGCTTCTCAGATGCTACGTTTACCTTTCCCGCATCCACTGAAACATTCTCCATTTTCGGAGAATTCGAAACAGTTACATTACTTAAGTTAGCAATTTTGTCCACTTCTGTTTTAACCAACTCAGGGGATTTCTCAGGTCCTTTAAGATCAACGCTACCTTTGTTTTTCTTCCTAGAGGTATTTTTCCCCTTGCGAGTATTGTTCATAACAACACCATTTCCACTAGAATCCATGGACTGATTCCCATTCAGGTATGAATTTTTAGTAGAATTTTCGAAACTTCCATTTCCAAGAGCAGAGTGCTTCAATTCCTCAACAATAGTATCATGAACGGAAAAAGGCGAAACAGAAGGAGAAGGAGAAGAAGAAGAAGTAACCTTACGACATGAATAAAAACAAGACGTAGCTGAAAAGGAGAAAGACCAAAAAGCCGGAGAAGTACTATTTCCATTAAATCCTTCCCAAACAGAATCAAAGAAAGAAGCCCTAAAGGAAATGTGATACGATCCTAAAATTATTAAAATCACAGAAAACACTATCCCCAAACCAAAACGAGAAACGACTTTTTTCCTCGGAGATGTTGAATAATAAGGTAACTGATCCGAATTATGAAACCTTTTCAAGTCCATTCTTGATCAACAACTCCTCCTCCACACAAACCTCAACAAATTTTTTTTTCAGGAATGATGAATCAATTCACCTAGTAAAGTTTGCACATCAAAAGTTCAATGTACAAACGCGTAGTCGCCGTCGCCGTCGTCCCCTCGCACTCCCTGCGCAAAGGCATAATACTTTGCAGATCTGGGGAGGAAGGGACTGAAAATATGGTGGATAAATTACAACATGTAAAAACGAAAGGTGAAATGCTTCCGGGGAAGGGCGAAAGTCGGAATCCCGTCAATTCAATGGAGAGGTGAGTGAAAGCAGAGTTTATTGGAAGAGAAAATATATGGAAAGACATGCAGGGTGTGAAATTACTAGTCTGCCCCCCTTATCCTTCCAGACGGGAAGAGTTGGAACTTTTTTTTTTTTTTTTTTGCTAGGAAATATTAAAATCCTTGAATTTTGGTGTATCAGTTAAAATGGTAAGAAGACTAAATATTATTATCTTTTTATTTATTTAACGGATTACATTTGTTAAAAAATGAAAAAATATGTCAGAAAAAAAAAATCATAATATTATTTTTACTTTAAATTAATTATTTGGTATCGTATTATTATTTAATTTCTAATAATGTCTTAGTTATGTGTAAAGAAAAAAAAGGAGTGGGAGAATAAAAATTAGATAGATGGAATCGAAAGGGGTAGTTCTGTCAAATGAAAGTTTGACGGTTAGGCGATGTTGGCGCCAGATTAGAAGAATTTGGGAGTCGTGGCAGTTAGTTACGAACAGGCGGGAAACACAGCATGTGTCACGTGCTTCTCTGTTAATTAAGCACACTTGGATCGAAGCACCGACTTCAGTTGGCTGTGGTGCCGACACGTGTCGGTAGAGACGGTTACACGTCGATGCACCGGAAGTTACAGTCATCATGTCCCCATTGGGCCGCTTGGCCCACTATTATTTTACAGCCCATCGTTAGAAAATAATTATTTTTTCTTTTCGCAATTTTCGGGGTAGTAATTTAATTACAAGAAAAATAAGAAACAGAACAATTGCTCTAAAAATTCCATCTTTCTATATCTGGAAAAAGAACTACACAAATAAATACATTACATTCTATTTCTTCTTTTTACACATGAATATATATATATGCTTGAACTTGCTATAAACAGTAAGCTTAATTTGTAGTGGTAATTTTTAAAATGTAAAAAGTTGGGAAGGAAACAAAAGAAGAAAAAAAAAAAATGTCATCTTGGACCAGAAAGCTCTATTGCTTCAACCACTAATGAAGATTCTTCTATGAAATCTGAGTATCTTTGTGGAAAGTTATCAAATGGTCTATTATTATACCTTGGTGTTTCTACTTTCTGGGATGCTTCCCATTTCTCTGCTAATCCATCTCCTTCTAACATCCTTAAAACTTCAGACATTTTAGGACGATTCGAAGGATTGAACTGTGTGGAAAGAAGAGCAACTTGAACCATTTCTTCTAACTCGATTCTGTCAAAATTGTTTCTCATATCTTTATCTACAAGCTGATCGAGTTTTCGATCTTGGTGAAGTTTCTTTACCTGCAGAAATGATTGGAAGTGAAGATAATACAACACATGTAATAGGCAGAGTATAATATAATGGGAGGGAGAACATACCCAGTCAAGCATTACGCCTTTCTGCTTAGCTCCACGTCCAAAATCCAGTGCCTTTTGGCCAGTAATTAGTTCAAGAAGCAAGATCCCGAAACCAAAAACATCAGTCTTTTCTGAAGATTGACCAGTTGACAAGTATTCAGGAGCAATATGACCAACAGTTCCACGAACAGCTGTGGTTACATGGGATTCTCTGTGATCCAATAGCTTTGCAAGACCAAAATCTCCGACAACTGCCTCGAAATCCTCATCCAAAAGGATATTGGCTGCCTTGACATCACGGTGGATAATCTTGGGATCACATTGCTCGTGCAAATATACTAATCCCCTGGCTGTCCCTAAAGCAATCATTTTTCGCCTTGACCAGTCCAGTACAGGCTTACCATGAACATGATCTGAAAAGCAGCAGGAAACACTCATTTCTGAAGGAAATATACATACATACATACATATATATTATCTTCTGCATTTTCTTGAGCTTACCTTTTAGTCTGGAAGCTACACTACCATTTGGCATGTATGGATAAACAAGAAGCCTTTCATTTTCGGTTGAACAGAAGCCCCAAAGACGAAGAAGATTCCGATGGACAGCTAAACTAATAGTCTCGACTTCTGTCTGGAATTGTATCTCGCCGCCAAGAGCATTATAATCCTTCAACCTTTTGACAGCCACCACAGTACCATCATTTAACTTCCCTTTGTACACAATGCCAAATCCGCCTCGACCCAATATATTCTTGGAGTTGAAATTGTCAGTAGCAGCTCTAAGTTCCTTGAAGGTGTGCCTTCTTAGATGGCCTAAACAAACCTCCGGATCATATTGATCTGCACATAATCAATCAAGTCATGATCAGGTGGTTATGGATCACAAAAGTTACGATAGAACATAAAATACTTGTTGGCAGAACCAAAACATCAGGAAACAAATTCACAAGTTTAAGGTTGTACTAACCATTAACATCAAAGAAAATCTGCTGATTGCGTCTATAACGCCTCCAAACAAGCAGTCCAGCGACTATAATGAGTAAGAAAACAGCACTAAAGCTTGCACCAAGTGCAACAGCCATGTGGTGATTTTTTTCTTTAGATTCTGATTGATCTAACAAAACGAACAGAAAAAAAAAAAAAAGACTATTATTGCCTGAGAAAATGCATTTCTTTTCTTGCAAATCTTTCCAGGAGATCGAATGTTTTGTCCAAGATACTTACCTATTAAACTATTTGGTGGGAAAGACAATGGTTCTGGAAAGACAACAGAACAATTGTTCAGAGAACTCTGCCCACATAGCAAAGGATTGCCTACAATTCTGAACAACGAAATCGTTTCATCAGAAAACTTGCTTAAGAAAGTAGTTAAATAAGTAAACAGAAATCCACAGAACCTTACTTGAAAGTTCTTGCTGATACTTTTGGCAGAGAGCCACTCAAATTATTAAAAGAAACATCCCTGCACGAAAAAAATCATTCTGTTAAGACTTTTGAAACATAAATCATAAAACCATAGAAAGGGTAAAAAAACATACATCAAGGTAAGGCCTCTAAGTCTAGACAATGATTCTGGAATCTGCCCGATCAAGCTATTGTTGTTTAGTCGCCTGGCGTGCCACAAAAACAAGATTAAATGAATTGGAAAATATTCTAAGCATCATATATACACTGAATTGAAAAGGTTCAGAAAATTACAAGTAATTCAAGTTGTCAAGGTCCCCTAAAGAACTGGGAATATCGCCCTCAAATTTATTGTTGGAAAGATCAAGTGTCTGAAGCTTCTCCAGCTTCCCAACTGCACTCGGAATTGGACCGTATATGGCATTATTCTGCAGCAACCTATTATATAAAAACATGGTAAGTCATCCGCCATAGACCTTTTTATCCTTCAGCTTCTGAATTTTAACACAAAAATTTGAAGAAATGGAGGAGACAACTCACACAGATTGCAGGTTAGATAGGTTTCCTATTGCAGGTGACAAAGTCCCAAATAAGCTCTGACTAGGTAGTCCACTGATATCATAACCATAAGAAGAAAAAAAATTAAAAAAATCAGTCCTTAGGAAAAACATGGGCTAAGAACTTACTCCATGGAAGACTAACAAACAAAAATATTCTTACAGGGCAGAAACATAGCCATCAGTGGAGCAGGTGACCATTCTCCAACTACAAGGATCTACAGAATTCATGTCCCAGTTTTCAAGAACATTGTATGGATCTTTGAGTTCAGCTTTTATGGTCATCAATGCTACAACTGAAGAAGTAACAAAAGTTTTGAGTTCAAAGTGACCAGTTAATCCAACTAAGCAGAAGAAAACAAACAAATGCAAGATTTATCATTGTTGATGGAAATATCCCAAACTAAGAATTTAGAAGAAATAAAAAAATTTCCTCCAAACTACAAAATTTGGGAAATGAAAAAACATGTACCTCAGATGAGAAATATACAAGGAAACAAAAATGGAGTGGGAGTTGGGGAAGAATTGTTTTCACTACTAAAGATCAATTTGAGAACCAAATATCAATAGTATTTCATTGCCAAGCATTATAAAGAACTGCTAACTTTCATGCCCATGATTCAATTAGAGGAGGAAAGTTAAGGATAAACACTGGTGTGGATAATCAAATCAAGAACTAACCTTCGAAGTTAATTCCAGATGGAGAAAGAGTAGCAGAGGAACCCTTCATCAATATGACCAATAAGAATAATAGTGCCATAGGAAACAGAGACCATCCCTTCTCCATATTCGAGAGAGACTGTTTTAAAAAAACTATTCTACCTTATCTGCTGAGCACCAGTAGCTAAAGGGAAGAGGAAGAGGAAGAAGAAGAAGAAGAAGAATCACACCCTTTCACAATGGGAACAGCCATTTTCAACATGTATTCAGCCCGTGTCTCAACATTACCTTCTTTGATAAAATTCCACCAGCAAATCAGTAAGCAGAATCAGAATCCACTAAAGCAAACCCCACAGTTTACCCAAAAAAAGAATAGCACTTGTTCTTTTTCCCTTTTTTTCTCTTCTTTTCTTTAGCTCCAATCTCCAGAAGAAAAAATAAAACTCAGAACTACCCTTTAAAGAATTCCCAAAAACTTCACCAAATTGAGAAACCCAGTAGATAAAGTTTCCGCCTTTGCATCAAAGCTAAGCTAAACAGTCAACATTTGCAGCGATGAACCCAACAACAGAAGATAAGGGAAAAGAAAAAAAAAAGAAGAAAGGAATTTTCTCGAGAAACAAACAGAGACTAAGCCTGAAATTCTGAGAGTCTTGAGATCTGGGAATGCTGGGAGTATGATTTCCATGTAATTTTAACCGATCCCCACAAATTCCATGTGGGTTAGTAAGCAGTAAGCAGCATTAGCCTCTCTCCCTCAACTCAGTTGTTGCTCTGTGATTCTTCCACACACACAAACCAGCATATCATTATCCTCCTCTTCATCATTTCAAGATCACAATCTTGAAATCTTTTAGTAATATTTATATTTATTTTTTCTTGGTTAAAATGTTATATACAATTCCGGAAAGATACAAACAACACAAAAGAGGCCAAAGCATAAGTCCAAAAAGGCCTTACATTTTTCACAGATACAGATGTAGACACTGTAACATCCCATTAAAATATTTAATCAAACACTAAAGCAACCACCTTTTTCTTTTATCTTGGATTTGTTAATAAATATAAAAATTAAAAAAAATAAGGAAAAATTGATTGAGATGAGTTACAGTTTTCAGTGATTGGACTGAAAGGATGTGTGGGATTGATCAGAAAGAACAATGGTATGTCCTAAAAGCAAAAGCAAAAAAAAATAAAATAATTGCAGTTAAAGGTTTTTGGCAGGTCACGTGCTTGGCTTGTCTGCGTCCTTGGTGGCTTTTGGATTTCTTTATTATTTTTTTTGAAAATTTTTAAATCATTTTGTTCTGTTAAAGTTTCTGCATAGTATGGCCCACTTCTGTTCACAATTATTCTTACCTAAAATAAATATAAATATATATATATATAATCATTCATAATCTTCTCCCATATGAACACAAAATTACATCATATATATTTTTTCTTAATGTCACTCAATTTTAGTAAAAAAAAATGCAGTTGATAAATAAAGAAATGGTATTCAAAAAATTATTTTAAAATATAATATTAACATTTTTTTTTTGTGATAAGTGTAGACTGATAATTGGTCAAGGTAGTTGGTGTACCAATTAAGCTACCAACAATTATTCTACCCTAGTTATATATAGAGAGAGTATGAAGAATATTTTTTAAAGTAGTATTATTTATAAAAAAAAGAAAAAAAAAAGGAATATTTGGAACTCCAACGTAGGAAAGAGACTAAAATGCGCCATGCAGTGTAATTAGTTGGCTATCTTGTTTTTGTTCCTTTGCTATATTCTTTGTTGGATGCCGCGAGACACTAATATGCCCACATGCATCCATCACCATAATTATCATTCTTTTCTTTATTAATTTTTTTTATTTGATGTAAAATATATTATATATTATTGGGTGACGTTGTTTTTAATTTAAAAATTTTGAATTAAAGAAATTTTTAGTGCTTGCAATTCTTATTACCAATTGACACTTATTGTAATGTTGCAAATGCTTTGTTGGGGAAAGAAAATTCCAATCAAACTTCTTTCAACTTTTACTATGTGCATGATTGTTGGTAAATGATTGATCCCCTCCATCAATTGAGAATGTTATATATTAATATTATCTAAGGTCATCTTAAGGGCAAATTTGTCATTTTATTTTTTATTTTACATTTTTCTTGAGGGGGTGTTGAAAGTAGAACATGTGAGTCAAAGAAGTTGTTTGGTAATTGTGATTTCTTTCTTATTTTTAAAACAACATCAGGTTGCCTTAATGTGCTCAATTGCAAAGCCCTAAGGGTATTTTTGTCGCATTGGAAAAGCTGAATATTCTCTAGTCTTTATTTGCTCGAATTCTCCCACCCATTAAATTAATCACTTTCTAAATCCAAAAAAAAACCCTACATCTTTCTTCTTACTTTGATATTTAAAATGAATAATCGTTGAGTTTAGTCTCAAATAAATTTAATTTTGGTAACTTTAGTTTCAAAATATTTGTTTTTATTTTTAAGGTCCCAAACTTTTTTTTAAGAGAATAATAAGATCCTTGTTTATGGATTCTGTTAAAAATTCTAAAAATTTAACGGTTGTTTGTCTTTAGTTAATTAAAGACAAGGATAAAAAAGTCATTAAATATGAAAATAAAGAAAAATATTTAAACAATGAATAAAAATGTCCTCATATTTAAAATTTAAAAAATAAAAAATAGAATATCAAAATCTTTGATAAATCTTTTTCTTTGCTACAAAATTTTTATCCTTTTTTTACATCTTTAAAGAAAAAAAAAGAAGAATAAGAGCGTATTTGTAGAAAGAGAAATAAAAATAAAAGAACAGGAGTTCTAATATAAATATGAATTTAAATTCTGATTTATCATTTTCTTACCCATAGATCCTCACTCAAGCTCTTGTGATGTGTTCATCAAAGGAAGATACTGACTCTTTATCAAAATTGATGATACCGAACACCACCCATCCAATAATTGTGTACTCAAGCTATCAAAAAATTTACTTATTTTAAATAATGTTATAAAACATATTGAAATATTACATTTTAAATGAATATAAGAAATCCACAATTAGTCATCATCAATTATATGAAAACCTATAATCATTTTTTCTACAAGAGCTTCGAAGACTATAAAAAACATAAATATTTGTAAATTTCCGATCAGAACAAAGATAATTTGATATTGGGAATACGTTCCTCTCTACAGTGGTTATAAGTTTTACCACATGTAACTCCTCCTTGTCATAAAATCACCAACAATATACACCATATTTTTTTTTGTCAATAGCATGTAAACCATTTAACGTTCTCTTAAATTTGTTGATATCAGAACTAGAGTTAGATGTGGGGAAACATGCACAACACAAACACTTCTCCCTCTTCTCTCAGAAGTTCTTTCCACTATTTCATTTATCGGCCTAAGCTGGCCAAATAAAGGGCTAGTGTACATGTGGATAATTTTTTGTTGTGTCTTGTGGAGTGACATAAGTTTGTATTGAAAATATTATCCTATTATTTAACTGTCATCATGTTTTTTGTAGATTTTATTGTTTAAAGATTCGTTATATTGCTCTTTTTTATTATAACTTATTTTTTTTACTAGCTAATAATTCGTTATGTTGCTCTTTTTTATTACAGCTTATTCTTTTTACAAGAACTTTGATGCTTATCAACTGAAATATTTCTGTTGGGAGAAAAACTTTCATTATTAACAAAAAAAAAATATTGATGCTCTTGATAGTTGTTGAAATTTTATATTATTCCATGATATTATAAAAATTACTTTGGATGATATTTTATACCATTTAAAACAAAAGGTAAATGTATTCTCTAGAGAAAGGTTCTAGTCAAAAGTAATGATTGGACTCTCGGAACAATTTTAGATTTCATACAAACTGAAATTCAAGATAACCACAAGTTCAAAAGTTGAATTGATAACTGAATTAACTTCCTACTAAAAAAAACTTTGCTTCCTAAAAATTCAAGATAAAATCATCATAAGAATACACACCATATATTGATTTCATCTACAAGTTTCTAGAGAGGGGAAAAAAACTCCAGCAGCATGGCAAGACTACCCCCAACAACCACCATCAATATTTTCCTACGTGTTGGATGTCGAGTAACAAATGTGCACACAAGCAGCTCAACGATGGTCAATACTGCATTCACAATTGTGTTTAAGCCTGCAAATAGAATCAATAGACTTATATTAATAAAATATTACAACACAAATACTAAATCACCAATTCCTCTTTATTATAGTCTTATATGTAAAATTCAACATTAAAAGCATTTGTATTTTTTTTTATGCAGTGATTCACCAATAGCATGAACACCCAAACTAGATCACTAAGTTTGCTTCAACTTGAATTCGTTTCTTGTCGTTTAGAACAACTTTGATTTGTCAAATAAGTTTTAATGATTGAAGATTCATTGAGTATTTCAATATCACCATTGTCCTCTTTCTATTGAAACAAAGTAACTTTATTTCTTTCCATTGGTTAAACTTTGAATTTTCTAAATTTCTCTTTCTTGTTTTTTTCCTTTTTCTTTCTATAAAGACCTCATTCTACAATTTTTTTTTCTCTTCAAAGATGTTAAAAAAAGATAAAAATCTTCTGCCAGAGAAGAAGAAGAAGAAGAAGAAGATGATTAGCTGGAGAAGAAGAAA
The DNA here is from genome assembly GCA_027405835.1 of Asclepias syriaca. Taxonomy (NCBI): domain Eukaryota; kingdom Viridiplantae; phylum Streptophyta; class Magnoliopsida; order Gentianales; family Apocynaceae; genus Asclepias; species Asclepias syriaca. Next base: position 541,035 of record JAPHNG010000660.1, read on the forward strand.
ATTGACGAAGACTTTTGATATTCTCACTATTTTGATAGATTTTTTATTTTTAAAAATTTAAATATGAGGATATTTTCAAAATAAAAATTTAAAAAAAATATGAGGACATTTTTATCTCCGTGTTTAAATATTTTATTATTATTATTTTCTTTCTTTATTTTCACATGTAATGACTTTTTTATCCTTATCTTTAATTCACTAAAGACAAACAACAGTTAAATTTTTAGGAATTTTGACAGAATCCGTAAAAAAGGACCTTATTATTCTCTTAAAAAAAATTGGGACCTTAAAAGTTAAAAAAATATTTTGGGACTAAGCTTGCCAAAACTAAATTTGTTTGAGACTAAACTCACCAATTATTCTATTTAAAATTATTGTTTTAACTAATTTACCTGAATTAATAAATTACAATTAAAATGATAAAAGTTTGAATTCTCGTAATTTAGTATTCTCATCAACTAATTTTTAAAAATTCATAATAAAAAATTATCAAAAACTGTAATATATAATATAAAATTATTTTTAATATGTATCACGTCAAACACTTTATTTGACTGGTAAAATTTTAATAAAACAAATCAAATAAACTAAGGGAATTAGATTAATTGAAATTTCGGACTATAAGAGGTGAAGAAGCAAGGTAGAGACTAGGAGGTCCCATTATGTTAGGTTATAAAAGTAGATTGTTTTCTACTTTTTTCCCATAGAAAAAAAAAAGGAGTAGTCAGTGTTTTTGATTTGAGAACAACAGTAGTAGTAGTGGCATTGTGTACTGATTGATGATGATACCTTTTTCTTTTCAAACTTTACCCATCCTCCTGATTCAATTCTGTAAAAACCCACATGGACTTTTCAATCATGCTCATGCATATATATATATATATATATATATATATTACAACTCAATTAGAATTATCTTATATTTTAACTAATTCTTGAAATGACATTCACAACTATTATCAAACTAAAGTCATCGTAATTCGACTAATTCAAATTCGCTTTGAACTGTGCTTTCAAAGTCTAATTTTTACTTGGGAGAAAGTCTTACCCTAATTCTTAAAACAGTGCTCACATGTTAAATAGGAACTATCATAACTCTAACTAATTTAAATTCGATCCGAATTTCTGTTCTAACTCTTAAAATGACATTTATAATAAATGTCAAATTTACAACCTTACGTATCATTCACAATAAGACTTTTTTATTGTGTAAAGTTAAAATCTTAATCTTCAATAATAATGACATAATAACACGTATTACAAGAGTTAGAAAATAATCTTTCATATATATATATATAGAGAGAGAGAGAGAGAATTTTAATTGGATAATGAATATGTTTTTTTTTTGGCTAACGTAAACAATCAAAGTTATAGAATCATTACATCTAAGTTAATCAATCTCTCTTGCTTGGATAAGCCACAAAATTAATTCCTACAATTACGTAATGGACAATCTTATTCCTAAATCGTAGGTAGGATTGGAATCGAATGGAAGAATATAACAAAATTTTCAACCGTCCATTTTTTGTCACATGCTTTTGAATTTTAATAATAAACACTAAATTCGTCCCTAATTTCGACATTTAATTATTTAAAATCATCAAATTTTGGTTCATTTAAATTTAGTTGGAATTGTAATATTAAACTTTATTTTAAAGGGTGGAAGATTAAGTAAATTAATTATATTTTTCCCGTGGTTAAGTGGGGGGGAAGGAAATGTGACGTAAAGTATGATTCTTGAAGTAAGGCCCACAACTTGACAAAATGGAAAATTAGTTGGGCTGCCTTTGTGGGCCCAAATGTCACAATAATATATTTTCTTTTAAAAAATGGGCCAGCAATCTTGCAATAATATATCTACAGGTACACTTGCTTCTTTCTTTATTTTAGGTATTGTTCAACTAACCCATGACGTCAGCACCAAATTTGATAGCTATTGATTGTTAATCCATAACGAATCTTTATTTTCTTTATTTATAATTATCAAAATAAAAAAAAGAAATATATACATTAATTCTTGTACGAATCCAAAGTTAAAATGTATATAAATTTTTAATTTGACATAATAAAAAAGTGTGCATGTGTACTTTTTGTGAGTGTCATTTCAATGTTAGACTTTTGTCGACCAAATAAAAGTTTAAATGGCCATATAAAATATATTGGTGAGTATAGTTTTAAACTTTCATTATACAGCTTTTATGATTTAAATGAAATCAATAATTTGAATTATTTTATACTGAAAATAAATTTGAAAAAATATAAATTGAAACATTTGGGCCAGAGTCTTTTGCAAATTTGGGCCGGCATTGAACAACAGATATATCATTGCCAATTTAATTTCTTTTTATAATAATATACTAAATTCCTAATCTCAGAAATGAATTACCTTATATCTCCGACCGTTCATCGTCATAGCTCTCTCCAAATCCTCAACATTAACCTCGGAACACGTGAAAACCACCCAATCCAATCCACAAATATCATCGCCCGCAAAATTCCTCACACTACCCCACCTACACCCTATTCCACCGCCGTTCACCTCCAACTCGCAGACCACAACCTCCTCCAAATACGCCGGATTATAAACATAAACAAAATTTCCGGCGGTACAAATTTCTATACCACAACCGAGAGACAATTCATTTTCATTATTCACAATCATTACAATTTTCTCCGCTAACTCCTGCGGCATCTCTCCAATTTCATTGCACGTAAAGTCTTCATCGTCGCATCCAACTTCCCATACCTTAACTTTTCCGACGTTCTCGATGTCGTCTCCGATCAAACCCACGAGAATTAACGATCTACGGCGGTTGATAAATCCGATGACCGAGTAAAAACAACGTGGGTGTGGACGCATGGTGTGCGGACGGTTCGACCAACGGCAGGTTTCCACGTCAAAAACGTGGACCACACCCGAGTATTTCTGCATGACGTAGAGTTTCTCGGAAGACGCAGCTATAGAGAGCCAAACTGATGACGTGGCTTCTTTTAAACTCGACGGCATTGAAATTGAATTCGATTCGCATGACGGCTGGCGCGACACCCGTCGTCGTCGCCACTTCCGTTTCCCGATGTCGTATATCTCGACGGCTAAAGGATCACTCTCGAAATCCCAAGCGCCGCCGGCTACGATTACCGAGTCGCCAACTTTAGCCACGATTGGATCTTGACGCCAAACTAACGGACCTTCCGCGTGGTGCCACGTGAGATTCAACGGGTCAAATGAGAAGGAGAATTTAGAAGGTGACAGCGTAAAGAGGAAGTTTGAATTGGAGGATCTAAGGATGGAGGTTGATTTTGATTTGAGAAGTGGCACCGACGGCTGAGATACATCCATCATCATCATCCACACGTCGGAACGCGGGTCGTAAGCGTAGGCTGATATTGCGGCGGTGTAAGGGGAGCGCAGTCGTTGACGGTGGAGGAATAGCCATGGCTTGGGCGGATTAAGGCTGCGGAGGGAGGAGTAAACGGCTTTGTTCCATGCCTTTGACACGTGTACCGCCGGTACAAGATCGACTAGTGGCGTGTGGGATATTACTTCTTCCAACACATCTCCAGAAATTGTAGATTCTTCTTTTTCTCTTCCACCACTAGCCGCGGCGGTTTGTGCCATTTTTATTTTTTTATTTTTTATTTTTTGAAAAAAAGGGGAAATAAAATGAATAATAGTAACGGAGGTTATGCAACAATTTATAGAACAGATTTTATTGGTGGAAGTTATATTTAATTCTTCACTTTCCCAAAAAATTTAATCAACTTATTAAATTGGACACAATCATATATATATATAAATGAATTTTACAAATTAAAAAAGCAAATATATATATATTTAAGATGAAAAGAAAAAAATTTGAATCCAAACATGTGGAAATTGTGACAAGTTCATTTAATTTGATAATAAAAATCCAACAAATTCCAGAAAAGGAATTAAATGGTACAATAATACATGTCTTGATCTGGCATTGGCTTATTTGACTTTATAACCCTATCCATCCAGCATGCATGTGGTCACCAGTGAATCAGGCACCATTTCTAAAATCTTAAATTTTGAATTGAGTTTATAAAAAAATAGTTCGAATTTAATTTAATTGAAAATAAAAAATAAATATGAACATAGGAAAAACAAATTAAATGTGAAAATTCAGTAAGAGGTCAAGGGAAGAGAACAATATAGGACCATAAAATTGTGAAAATAAAAGTTGCCAGTTGGGAATTGGATAAGGAAAATAATAAATGGACAAAACATATGATAATATCTGGTATGAATGTTTCAGCCACTGTTATGACATCTACTGTCGTTGTTAGGTGTTGGTATTTCATATTTTTTGAATTTCGACTAATTAAAAATTTAAAATAAAAAAAGAAAAAGAAAAAGGGAGTAGTATGAATATTTATTTAATGTTTACCAACTTTCCACCCAATTTGTTGGTTTTTATATACATAGTTGTGTGTGTTAAAGTGTTTTAAATTTATGACACTAATTTAAAACCAACAAAAGCGGAGAATATGATAATATCTATTGAATATAACTTTCCAAAGCTATATAAGGGTGGAAATAAACCAACATTAATGGGAATTTCCCATCACATTAACAAACATATTTAATAGGAGAAAAAGAAGAAAGTCATACAAGTTTGTGACAATTAGCCCAAATTCGGCACTCCAAAGTTTTTCTTAATGATGGGGTGGAAAATAAACCAACAACAAAGTACGATTATAGAGTAGTTAAACTAATTCACATTTTACTCAAAATAAGAACATGAAGTTCTTTATGTTATAAACCAATCTCATGTCTTGCTTTATAATTGCTCAATTAATCTTTTTAGACGAGTGATGTTATTATCGATATTGATAAAATCACAATAATTGGAATAGAAGAAGAAGCAAAGAAAATGTAATTTAGTTGATAAAATAGTCAACATCTCTATAATTATGGTAAAGAGAGAAATTTATAGCTAGGTGGTGTGGTGTGGTGCACCACCATAACTAAAAGCTACTTAGTTCAATAAACATTCTTGCATTTCTTTCCTTATTGCAACTAAATTAACAAAAAGGGGCAAGAACTGTTTTGCAGCATTGCTTTAAGCAAAAGGGAATGGAAAAATGGTAAGTTTTTATTTCATTGCTTGAAATTTGTTTGATGAATTCAAGCAGCAGCAGTTATGCACTCAATTGCTTCCTTGCATATGCCGGTCATCGTTGCTTCGGGGCCATACACCTACAACATCAACAAAGATGGAATAACAACAAAAGGATTCATTTTATCTTATCAGCAAAACATGGTTTGTAGATTGTTTTCATCTATCTATGCATATATATATATATGTGTGTGTGTGTGTGTGTGTGTGTTATTGTACCTCAATTGGGATCCCAATTTCCTCTCCAAGAATTCTCATCTTTGCCAGACCTTTCTGGTAGTTTGGACCACCTCTTCTCACATAAATGCTCATTCTTGCAGCTTTAAGCTTTGATTCCTGTTATTATTAGTATCGTTAGCATTATAGGTAGGAGAATGCCATGTTTTTTTTTCCCTTTCCTTTGTGTGTTTTGAAGAAGCTATATACATACAAACACATATATATATTTAGCTAGTTTACGAACCTTTTCCTTCAAAGCTCGGATTATTCCATTGAAAGTTGCAGCAACATCAGTGAAGTTAGCTATCCCACCACCAATCACGAGGGCTCTCTTTCGTCCATCTGGCTCAGCAGTTGCACACTGCAACCAAAAAGATGCAAAATTTTGCGTGTTTATGGTTAAAAATGATGGAAACAAATAGATAATGGACGGATGCATGACAAGATATATGGTGCTTACGTCAATTACAACTCTGGCATACTGCAAAACCTCCTCTTCGTTAGGAGCACCACTGTACTCGGCATAATTCCCAAGCTCAGAAGCAAAACCAAGATCTCCAACCTGGTGCAAGACAATCAGTGATCAGATTAGTGTAAACAATGTGGATGAAATTAACTAGAATATCATGAACGTACAGTGTCTGCATATATGACACTAGCACCTCCACCGGCTACCATGGTCCAGATTCTTCCCTTGGGGTTCAAGACTGTGAACTTCAAAGATGCACTTGTCTGCAAACAATATCCATATTTAGACACTTTTGATAATTGTTAAAAATATAGAAATGCAGATATGTAAGGTGGTTACCTTCTCATCCAGTCCATGGATAAAGCTTTCTGTAGCACTCATAACTCTTCCAAATGGCAATGGAAATTCTACATTGCCCCACCTGCGAGTGAAAATATATATATATATCGCACGTTGTCAGAACTCCTCAATGATTGATGGACTAAGAAACGAAACTCGAGATATATATATATATATATATATATAATAAGACTAGTAGTAGTGATTACTTCTTGAAGTTCTTGAAGGCAGCAGTGTCATCAAGCTCTCCTCTCATATCCAATGGGTAAGGCTTTCCATCAACCAAAGTGAAAGGGTTCATCTCAAGGAATGTAAAGTCCAAATCTAAGATTATTGGCAAAGCAAAGAAGGCGAATTAGTTTTTAATGGCTACTTGTTCTGACAATGAAATGTAAAATTATTTTGACATATGTCGACCTACCAACGAACAGAGCATAAATCACTTTGAGAAATTCCTCAATCACATATTTGACCTGTGAAGTTTGCAAGATTTGTATTAGCAAGAAGATATATTAACATCGGAAACAGGAAACAGAAAAATCCGAGCAAGAATCCTCATAAAAGTTACCAAAAAGCAGTAAAATCTTAGCAAGTACATCACCTCCAAGGGAAGGGTAGCAACAAGTGGAGCACAGACTTCTGATGTGAGAGAAACTCCTGTTGGCAGATGTATGGTTTTAACCTGTAAAAAAAATGGACTCATGGTTTCAGCACTCGAGCCAAAAAGATATACGAAACAAAGTCACCAAAGAAGGGAAGTGTACTTAAACGAACCTTGTCCCAGTTTTCCTCAATGTCAATTCCTCCACATTCCGAAAAGCTTATGCTACAACCAAGCCTCTCAGAAACAATGTTCAGGTAAAATTCCTCATTATGGGGAACAAATGGCTCAACAATAAATGTATTAATCGGGCCTTTGCAGCCGCTCATCTCCACCTCTTTCCCGAGTCTCTCCTTAACAAAACCAGCAACTTCAGCTAAATCAAGGTTCAAAGCAACTAATCCACTCTTTCCACGCTTTCCAAATAACATATCAGGCTTCACAACCAGCTTTGTTGAGGAAAGCCAAGGTTCCTTTTCAACTAGTTCATTGAAATTAGTTTCCTCCGTAACCTAAACCACAAAAAGAGAAGTTGAATTTTAATTCATTGTAGTTTGAAGACATAATTATTACAAGTTCCTTGTCATCTGGATAATCTAATAGCACATTTCACTGTAAGATCAGTTAAAGAAAGTTCCATATATGAATCTCTGTGGCCAGAAAGTAGCCATTCATATAGACATAAAAAGAGGGACTTTTCCCCATGAATATTGTAATTGAATTCTTTCCAATCCCAAAGACTTGGTTTAATCAACTACTAATCAGTTAAATTTATTCTCTAACAATAATCATCAACAAATAGGGAAATAACTGGATTGAACTCAAAATTAAGAACATTTCTTACAGATATAGCAACGAACAGCAACTAAAGAAAAAGAACCATACAGGAAAGTTTTGGTTTTTTACTCACTTTGGCGGATTTGATAGCGAGTTCATAACCAGCAAGCCTCTTGAAATGTTCCTTCAACAATCTCTTGGAATCGTACTCTCTGATCTTCTTGCGAGCCATTTCTTCACAACCTGTTAACCAATATCAACACAACCTTCATCATTTCTAATTCTTTTCCCCCTAAATCAAGATCCAAAAATTTCCCAGATCAGAGAAGAAAAGAATTAACAATCACCCCCAAAAAGAAAGAAAGATCAAATCTTTCCATCAAGATTACAAACCCCACCAAACCACATTCATAAAAATCCCCAAAAAATCTTGAAACACTAACAAACAATTTTTTTTTGAAATCTTTACCGGTGAAAATGAAACGCCGCTGCTGTGCTACCTCAGGTGGTTAGTTTAGAACTAATGTAAGTAAAGAAGTGACCAAAGTTGCCCAGATACAGAAATCTTGAACCTACTTATAGTCCGGGACTTGTGGGCTTTGCCTAAAACAAAAATTTAACTATTTTCTATTCAAGAAATTAGACAATTGTTTTTAGCGGGAAGTAAAGTACACGTAATGAAATGTACTGAAAAGGAAAAGGAAAACGAGAAAAACGGGCATGAGCTGCAACCAATGGTCGTATTTTTGTGAAACACAACCGACTATTATCTCTACCTACCTTTAACAGTTATTTATAAAATATTTTTGTAATTTTATATAATATTCAAAAAATATATATTTTTTTAAATTTAACAAAATATTTTTATAAATTATATATATATATACCTACCATGCTTAGATTAGACCAAACCAACATGTGAAAAGAAGTCCATCATGACAACCCATGGTCCAAGAACTTGTCAAATAAAAAATAGTAATTTATAGCAGCCAAACTGAATATTGTATAATATATATATTACTTAATTTATAGCAGCCAAACATAAAAAATAAGGTTTAAATTTGTCAACTCCTATTCCCTTATGATTCTTTAGGGTAATTTCTAAAATTTAGAACACAAGTTGGAGACTTTCTTAGCCAACTTCTCACAATATATATATATATATATATATATATATATATATATTAATATTTTAAGTTATCGGATGAAAAGAAAAAATATGGGGTCATTAATTGTTTCTTAAGCATTGATATTATCGATTTCATTTAGGTAAAGTGACAAAGCCTCAATAAATATTATATATAATATATTATTGGTAGTATTATTTTGATGAGAAAGGGAATCAAATTTTGGATTTAGCTTAAATAAAAGATTACAACTTTTGTTTTTTGTGTCCCATTAATTGATTCTTCAAAAGTGGACAGCAAAGGTGAAAAACAAAATAATAATTTTTTTTAAAAAAATCACTTTTCTAAAAAGATATATCTTTTTTTAATATTTATTTTCTTATCAAATGTATGTATATTTTGTATATATTCAACCACTTTGAAAATATTCAACCAAAGAAAATAGTTAAATAATTGAATTGACTTTAACCCTGGTTTAACCTTAGTCAATACTGACTGCTACATTACGGTGAAAACGCACACCATATATATATAATTATAGTATGAATATCGTATTCAAAACTGAACAATCCACCATGTTTGATTGGTTAAAAGAATATGGAATTGATATTTCAAATATTTTTTGTTTGGTGAATATACATATATATATATATATGAAGTCTTAAATAGACGGCTGGAATTTAATTCCAATCCCACAAGATGGTGCCCAAATGGCCAAACCAACTCCCTGCAAACAACATATAAATGGCCAACTTTTGCCGATTCATTGGAAGTCAAAAATATATGGTATGGCTGCCGCCGCAGCCTCGTCTGAAAAACTGTCAAAATATAATTCACCAAAATGTATGTTTTAAACTAAAATTGTCTGTACAATCAGATAGCTTAGAGAAATTGGTAAATAAATTCTTGAATCCTCCTTCATCTAAGACAAATAATCTTTTAGATGGATAGCTGTAGCGAATAAGAGCATCTTAGAGTTCTCTTAATACCTTTTTTTTTAATGTACAAATGAGATTATTACAACTCCATCTATGTCTTTTTATCTGAAATTTTCTCAATTTTGGTTTTTTTTTTTGGAACTTGATTCTGGAATAGTTGGAACCAAATGGCTAAAAATGTATTTGATTATTAACTAGTGCTTCTTTTCTTTACAAAACTGTTTATTTTTTGTGTAACTACAACGAACCAACACTGCTAAAAATGTATGTTGAAACTAACTTTGTACTTTTGACCAGCAAAGTTTCTTTAGCTTCATAATTGCAGCAAACACACCAAAGCAAAGTATGGTAAGCACTCCAACACCCAAGTACCTGTTAAACATTTGTGTCAAGAACAACATTGGAGAAAAAAAAAAAAAACACAGTAATGTTCTTTAAAATCATGTTAAAATGGATGATTAGACAAGCGTATATACGTATATACGTACCATAAAGGAGCCAATGGAGAAGACAAATCCATGAAAGGATAAGGCCACCTGTGAAATTCGACAAAAATAAGGATCCAACAGGATGAAATATATATGTGCCAGCAAATTTGGAAAGGGATAAATGGTGTTAATTTACCATAAGGAAACACAAGCATGGATGATCCACTGGAAAATGACAAATATACACGTCCAGAGAACAAAATATGCAACTCGAAAGAAAGGAAATTGCTGTAATGAAATGATAATAATACACAGTTTAGGAAGTATGTGTTAGTGAGAATTAGAAAAAGCATCGAAAAGACTGTATTTTTACCAGGTTGTTCAATATCACATCACCGAGGAGGATGCAAACATTGACAGAGTGCATGGAAACCTTCAGCTGCAGTTTACACAACTGATGTTCAAATTTCATCCATATTGCACAAACAAGTTCTTTCAATTCATGTCGAAGGGTGGGATAGATATTCTTTGTATGAATAGTGCTTATATTTTTCCAGCAAATCGAAGCATTTCAGTGGCAGTGAGATAATTATACTTACAATATCAAGTGCATAATCTTCTGAGGTAAGAAAAGGGTAGATTATGAGCCAGAAGACAACATCAGTTAGCACAACAGCCCCTCCACATGTCTGCAAACGGAAAAAGAAAAAGATGAATCAAGATTTCCCGGCATAATCTTAACAGGAAAAGAATCACAAACGAGTATTCACATCCGGTTTTGGTAATATCAAAAGTTTTATACTTGCCTGAAAAACGACTTGCAGGGCATAACCCCATACTGAAGCAGGTCTTTGGAAGTAAGATTCTTCATCTGATTTCAAATTTCTAAGATGTGAATTTGCATTATCTTCAAGTGCTGGTGGCATGTAAGTGCCTTGTTCTGCATCTGAACCAACAAAATCAGCTTTGCCAACTTCAGAGCGATGACGAAGACATCCGTGAATGGAGAAACTTGATGCTAACTACAACATCCATGAAACAAGAACACTCTTATATCAGAAAAAAGACCTCCAAAACGAACCAAAATATACATCTTCTAAAATAAAATTGACATAGAGACTTATTTCACAAATGTTGTAAAGACTGCAGACATGTTTAACTTACCCCAAAGTAGATCGTGACCAAGGTAAATGTCCACCTGCCACAAAAGCACAGACAATATTAAATTACATAAGAAAATGCAATTTGCAGCATTCGTGATTTTCCTCAAAAATGTCATTCCAATGAATGGCAGAGCTACAACAAAATCGTAGAAACTTGTGCATACTCAAGACAGTTCAATGTTTGTCACAGAAGCATGGATCTTACTCTGTATAAAAGTAAAATATTTGAGGACTGTGGACAATTGTATCAGCTAGAATCACGGTAAGAAGTATTCCGAAGCCAATTACTCTGTATGCAAGTAACCAGAGGGGATGAATCTTTTTGCAACAAGTAGTCCAAGCTTCATCTTTATATAAAGTCCCCACCCTTTCACGCCAATTCCCTCTTTCAGGGGAATTTGACCTCTTGCAACCTTCGTATCTCCAAATTATAAATGCTGCTCCCAAGATAGCTAATAAGATCCATATTGCACAGAGTAAGAATCTCCAGTTCAACCAATATTCAGAATTGGTCGTGTCAGCAGTCATCACTGGTTGCCAAGTATGACTTGAATGCCCTGTCAAGAAACTCATTATCCCTTCTAATCTTCAAGTGCTAGGCTGTGGTTTTCTTTAAAATTAAACTTAATGAAGTGCTCTAATTGTTCTAATTTGGGTAAGAACTTTCTTGCACAAAGAAGCATGCTTTATGGTTCAGCAAACAGATGAATTATATAATCATTGCAGCAAATATTTCTCCAGTACTCTGATCACTGGGTGTTTCATTTAATAATAGAAACACAATGGTGGGTGAGAGTAACCCAGAGAACTAGGGCATACATACATATCTGTCTATCTATCTATCTCTCTATCTATCTATCTATATATATATGTATATGTATATGTATATATATGTCAAAGGTACAAGCAAATCAGAGAAATAACCAGTTGAGTAACAAAACTAGAATGGCAGTGACTCTATTGACCATCAAACAAATTACAACAAATGTCAAAGGTAGTATATCCGCAATCCTCTGGTACATCTCTGAACCAACCAACCAACCAAACAAACTTCAAGAAAAGAAGAGGAAGAGGAAAGCAAGAAAAGAGAAAAATGCAGATAGTGTGGTGGGGAAACGTCAAAAGCGTTACTAAACTGCACCTCACCTGGTGAGGTGAAACGCCAAAAGCATTACAAAATCGCAGCTGGTGAAGGGAAACACAGCTAAAGAAACAAAACAAGCATGGGAATGGGAATATTTTCAAAGTGTCACAAGTGATTCACCAGAGAACAAGAGAATAAATAAAGTTGATCAGCAGAATTCAATTCTTTGTACACTCATTAAGAACCAAAAAAAAAAAAAAAAAAACAAAAACAAAAAAGAAAGGCACTCTTCTTCACACCTATGTAAAAAGAGAATAGAATCAATACCTTCACTTTATTGTAGTCAAATTCATTTTTCTCCTTCTTCTGTGTGAAAATTTGTAATTTCCCCCCCTCCCACCTCTTCTTTTCAATGAATTTTTTTTCCCTTCTTCCAAGTTTCGATCTTTAGGGAAAAATAAGACTCAGAAAATAGAAGAGGAGAATATTTTGGGTACAAAATGGGAATCTACATGGATTTTTTTCAAGAAGGAAACAAAAAAAAAAAAAAGCTTAGCTGGGGAAGGGCGATGGGGTTAATTTTGTTCGGGCCAGCAAAAAGGAAGAAGAAAAGCCAGCCTGAATCTAGGAACCCACCGCCACCCCAGAGACGTAGGTAGTTGAAATTCAGCAACTAATTCCACCCAGAATAAATATACATTTCATAAATTTAATAAAATTAAAAGTGAAGAAATTCAATTTTATATATATATATATATATATATATATATATATATATACTAATTATTTATGTGAAAATGAATCCTTAATACCCAAATTAATATATCACAATAACTTCTATGATTATTTTACTAACCTTAGTATATACTAATGATCCTTTGCTATAATACTAATAGGATTAAAACCTTTCTTTTTCAATGATTAATGCTGCAAAAACTTCCTTGTATATATATTTCTTTCTCTTCCTCAATTCTAGAGATGCTACTTTAATTTAAGAAAATGTTATATATATATATATATATATATATGGTTATCCTTAAATCTACTTTTGGAAACATCAATGTTCTTTCTAAATTAAGAAATCATGTTAATTCAATGCAAGAGAAGAAGACATCAATCTAACATGGATATATAGAAAAATTATGTGGTCAATTATACTTGCTCTCATTGATGAAAGACAAAAACTTAAAAGAGATTTTCCTTCTTTATTTAATTTCTTGAAACTCTCCAAACCCTCTAATATGGTAAATCTCACTTCACTTTCATTGTCAAGAAAGTGAAATGGAGAAGACGGTGGAATCAACACATGATACATTTCAAGAATCAACAACCCTCAACTAAAAAATACTCTGTGTATGCATAAATAAGTATGGGAGAGTTTCTCTAACAAAATATATATATATAAGGCATATAAATTCGATCTAATCTATTCTTCTTGTGCATAATCATGTATTTGACTGACACCATAGTTGTCTAATTTCTTAAATGAAGATCAGAAATAAATTATTACAACTTAATGATTCTTCAATTCCCCTATAAAATTACTTCTTTTTACTATCTTTCTTACACTTTAGCAAAACCATTTCTTCTTTCACCAATAAGATGTCAACTCATCTTCATAACCATCTCCTTGATATGCAGGAGCAGCTGTGCTACGTTAAATGTGGTTACTGCTCC